>JAPDVU010000002.1:39031865-39404395 GCA_026230045.1 Corynorhinus townsendii
ACCTTACACCCCAAATCAGCCTTTCAGCTGCCACTGAGGGCCAGTGTTCCCCCATCGATTCTCCCTGCTGTGGGCACACAGTGTCCCCCTTCTCCTCTCTCACCCTCTTTCCTCCTGAACTTAGAGTACTGCCACTGTGATTTGGGTTAGAAAAGTCAAATGTTAGGCATTTATGTTTGTCGAATTTTAAAGTATTTTAACTTTAGACACTGCTCTTTCAGGAAGCCTTTTTTATATTCCTAAAATGTCACAGGAACTGATATATGGATACATTTACAAACAATATCTATTTATTATGTTTGTTGCTCATTATCTGTCTTTCTCCAGTTGAGTGTAACTTACAAAAGGTTTTTGTTTTGTTCATTAATATATCCCAAGCCAGGCGCATAGTAGGAGCTCAGAAAATATATACTGAATAGTGAATGACTTGATTACAGCTTGTTTTCTCTTCTCTAGATGTTTATTCGTTTCAAGAAGAGGAACCTGTTACAGATCCTCACTTGGCCAAGCACTTGGCGCATTTTGGAATCGATATGCTTCATATGCATGGGGTGAGAACGTCTGCTTTTGTCTCTGTTCCCATCTTGTGGGGAGGGAACTGTCTGTTTTATTTAATATATAATTTCTCTAACATGAATCTTCATTTTACAGGTTTCCGTGTTTGCATTTATTTGTTGAATGTAATTCATTGGCATTTTCTTTTGGTTACCAGCTTGGACTATTTAATGTTATAATAAAAACGGCAACTTGTCAAGTACCATTTTGTTTAGTTGGAGTTTACATGCAAAATCTCCATGGATGGAGAGTTGCATGAATCACTCTTTTCACTAAAGGGGGAAGGTACAGGAGATGACCTTTAAAATGATCTGTGACCAACATCACTTTAATTAACTTCAGGAAGGGAAGCAGAGCGTCTGGGGGAGGGAAAGAATGAGCCAATGTATTATTGCTGATGGAAGAGCTTTACTTCATTTAATATGTGTTCCAGGCTGCTGCCAGGACTGTGATGTTAGTCCCTGGGAGGAGCTATTGAAATGTGTGTGCTCTGCTTAGCCCTTTCCGCGCAGCCCACGTCGGCTCCCTCTCCTCATGTTCTCCCATCTCCTCCTTCTCACTCGTGTCACGTGTTAATTTGTTTTCTCTGCTCTTCTGTATGCCTTCCTCCTGGGCTGAAACACTCCCAAGCCCCAAGTTTTCCGTCTCTTTCCTCTCCAGCTGTTTGCTGGGTTGTGTTTTATCCTCTCCTGAAATTATTCTGTGTGCTTCTTTTTTTTTTCCGATTCCTATTTGTCTTTCTTCCTCCTCCTATCTCCTTTCTTCTCAGTCTCTCTGACTTTTAAATTTTTTTTTTTTTAATTGTGGAAAGATAGACTTCACATAAAATTTACCATTTTAACCATTCTTGGGCATTACATATATTTCCACTGTTGTACAGCCATCACCATCGCAGTCTCTTTTAATCAGGTTTTTATTCCTCTGCTTAGTTGGGGGGAAAAGAGGCGGAAACACCATTGCTGTTAGAAATAATTCATGGGGCATCCAACAATGATCACAGCTAAAGTTGTTTTTCTTCAATGACTTTGCCCCAGACAGAGAACGGGCTCCGGGACAATGACATCAAGCCGAGGGTCAGCGAGTGGGAAGTGATCCAGGAGACGGGGACAAAGCTGAAGCCCATGTATGGCCCCGGGTACACGGGGCTCAAGAACCTGGGCAACAGCTGCTACCTCAGCTCCGTTATGCAGGCCATTTTCAGCATCCCGGAGTTCCAGAGAGCGTGAGTGTCCCCGCAGCCCTGGCCCATTGCTGCCCCTGCCCCCGCTGGGTCCAGCCTAGTCCGGGTGTGCTGGAAAGCCCGTCTTCATTAGCTGCAGGCCTTCTTGCCACGTCATCCATGGTGTGACTTCTTTTTCCTTTTTTAATATATTTTTCTTGATTTCAGAGAGTAAGGGAGAGGGTGAGAGTTAGAAACATCAATGATGAGGAAGAATCACTGATTGGCTGCCTCCTGCACACCCCACACTGGGGATTGAGTCCACAATCTGGGCATGTGCCCTGACTGGGAATCGAACTGTGACCTCCTGGTTCATCGGTTGACGCTCAACCCTGAGCCATGCAGCTGGGCTGTGGTGTGACTTCTTGCACTGAAGCTGGGTGGGAACCCGGCCAAGCATTATGGGGATCAGATGAGATAAAGTGAGCTTTGTAAACTAACCCCCCTCCCCCTCCCCCCAGGAATTTGTCATACTGCTAATGGTTTGCATCATTAGACTGTCACCCTCTATGCCAAGGAAAAGTTTATCCTGCATCTTCACAGCAAGCCTGCCAGATCCCTTCCTATAGACGCTCTGGGAGAGACTCAGTGATCTGTTTGGTCCATGCTGGTCAGAGGCATGTCTTAGAGGATTTCAGCTTTTCATTTCTTTGCCACTCAAAGTGTGATTCACAGACTGGCACTGGTCCTCACACTGCTGGATATGGCTCTGTGAAGAGACAAGAATGAAAATGGGCAGTGAGCAAGCATTTAGCGATTTTTGTAGCCTGTGACCTGGCCATGTTTTATAAGTGGCAGCTCATTTTTCTAGTAATTTGTTTTCATGGTCTTTTTTAAATGTATCACCTGAGTTGAAAAAATAAAAAAGCTGGCTCTTCAGCAGAGACAATTTGGGAGGCACTGATTGAGGGTGCTTCCTACCTGCGCGTACCAGGCTGCCCTTGTCCTGCCACAGCGGGGGGCAGAGGAGCTGTCTGTGGCCGTTTCCTTCCTTAGGCCGTGCTCAGACAGGGCGCCACAGACAGGGTGAGAGACGGGGTTCAGGTAGCACTGCTGTCAGGATAAGCTGGTCAGAAGGAGGGATGCTACAGGGTCCGTGGGCGGGCAGGCACAGTTGGAAGGATGGTTCAGGGCACAGCTTGAGCCAGGCAGCCAGGGTCCATGCTGGGCTTCATCATTCCCTCCCTGGGGGAACTAATGAATTTGCACCCTAGTTTCTCATCTCTCAAATTGGGTACTGATACTAATCACTTCCTCATATGGTTGTAATGAAGACTCTGCCTGGTAACATAGGAAACCCTCAGGAAATGATAGCTGTCACCGACATTATCATTATTAGTCATTTTGGCACGATTGGAGCAATTCCTCACCTTATTTGTATTTGAAACAGCAGCTGCGATGGCATAAACTGGTGGTTCTTGACTCTGGCCACGTGCTAGAATTGCTTGGAGAACTTGTAAAAGATTCCAAATCCCAGACCTCAGTCTCAAGACAGTGAACTCAGAACCTTGTATTTTTTTAAAAGTATGTTTTTATTGATTTCAGAGAAGAAGAGAGAGATAGAAACATTAATGATGAGAGAGAATCATTGATTGATTCTCTGCACGCCCCACACTGGGGATGGAGCCTGCAACCGGAGCAAGTGCCCTGACCGGGAATCGAACCATGACCTCCTGGTTCATAGGTCGATGCTCAACCACTGAGCCATGCTGGCAGTGCAGAACCTTGCATTTTTAAAGAAACTCTTTGGGATTCTACCTCACACCCAGGGTTGAGATCCACTGACAGGAGCACACACAGTTTAGGGAGGGCCATGGATAGGGCTGCAGAAGTAGGCGCTCAGGAAACACTTTTCTCCAGGTGGACGATTTAATTTTGACTGGTGAGGTCTTCAGCAGGATGATGGCTTATTTTGGTTCAGTTCATGGCTCAGTTCCGTGTTTTGACTGTCGCTTCTCATCTCCTAGGTATGTAGGAAATCTTCCCAGAATATTTGACTATTCTCCTTTAGATCCAACCCAAGATTTCAACACGCAGATGTAAGTGCCTCATTATAGTTTTTAAGAAAAGTCTCCAATAAGTGTTCATAGTAGTTCTGTTTGCAGAATTAAAGGCAATTCTCTTTATTTTATGTATTTTTTAAAAAATATATTTTTTATTGATTTCAGAGAGGAAAGGAGAGGGAGCGAGAGATAGAAACATCAATGATGAGAATCATTGATTGGCTGCCTCCTGCATGCCCCCTACTGGGGATAGAGCCCACAACCCAGGCATGTGCCCTGACCCGGAATCGAACCATGATCTCCTGGTTCATAAGTCAATGCTCAACCCCTGAGCCACGCCGGCTGGGCTATTTTATGTATTTTTAAAAGTATTCTAAAATGAGCACATTTTACTTTTAAAGAAGAAAGAAATTATTAAAAATGATCTGTTAAGTACTGAGGAAAATTTGAAAATGGAATCAGTATCAAGTAGAATCAAAAGAATAAGTTATTTGTGAGGAATGGAGATAAAGCCGTTGGCCTGAAAGTAGCTGTACTTACTGAAATTCGCAGATAATTGTAACATCTCTGAAGGGAAACCACAATGACCTTTTGTTTTTGTTTCTCCCTCCCGTCCAGGACTAAGCTAGGACATGGCCTTCTCTCAGGCCAGTATTCCAAGCCTCCAGTGAAATCTGAACTCATTGAACAGGTGATGAAGGAGGAGCATAAGGTATGTGTCTGAGTGGCTGCCATGCTGGTATGGAGGGAGGAGGGGCTTTTGCCAGCTGGGATGTGGACTTCCTATGACTTGGCAAACGGTGGTGTAAACTTAACATACTGTCAGAACAGTTATTTCATTTCAGAGTCTAGGCAAACTCATTTCAGAGTCTAGGCAAACTCATTTCAGTGGTCGGCAAACTCATTAGTCAACAGAGCCAAATATCAACAGTACAATGATTGAAATTTCTTTTGAGAGGCAAATTTTTTAAACTTAAACTTCTTCTAATGCCACTTCTTCAAAATAGACTCGCCCAGGCCATGGTATTTTGTGGAAGAGCCACATTCAAGGAAGACAAAGAGCCGCATGTGGCTCACGAGCCACAGTTTGCCGACTGGGCAACTGTCTGCATGCTCTTAAACAGGACCAGGCAGGGTGGGATTTCTAGTGGCAATTGCTTCATGCATTTCATGTGAGTACCATCATTAATGGTCTACAGAAACAATATATATTTTTTTATCCTCACCTGAGGATTTTTGCATTGACTTTTAGAGAAAGTAAAAGGGAGGGAGTGGGGAGAAGGAAGAGAGAAAAAGAGAGAGAGAACGAGAGAGAAACATCGATGTGAGAGACACATCAATTGGTTGCCTCCTGCATATGCCCAACCGGGGCCAGGGATTGAACCTGCAACCAAGGTACATGCCCTTGACTGAGAATTGAACCCCCACCCCATTGGTCTCTGGGCTGACACTCTAACCCTGAGTCAAGCAGACCAGGGCCAGAAACAATATTTTTCATAACATACAGCTGAGATGGAAGGAATAAACTTTATAAAATAGAAACCTTTCCTTTTATCACAATCCTGGCCCTTATGGTGTCTTTCTTCTAAGCCTCAACTTTGTTTGCTAGGGTTTGTTGAGAGGCTGGTTGTTGAAAACAACAACACTCACATTCCTAGCCCCCCCACTCCCCCCCCCCCGCCCCCCCAGAGCTGAGGTTTCTGAATTTCTGGGGAGGCCTGGGCAGTCCTCATTTTCAATAAGCTGCCAGGGGGTTTGTAAGCACACTCAAGTCTGAGAAACTCAGTTGGCCATGTAGTCACTCTTTTAAAAATTTTTTTTTAAATTGATTTCAGAGAGGAAGGGAGAGGGAAAGAGAGAAAGAAACACCAATGATCAGAAAGAATCATTGATTGGTTGCCTCCTGCATGCCCCCAACTGGGGATTGAGCCCACAACCTGGGCATGTGCCCTGGAGTCTGCAGGCTGACACTATCCACTGAGCCAAACCAGCCAGGAGAACTATGTAGTCACTCTTTTTTTTTTTAAATTTAAATTTTTATTTTATTTTATACTTTTATAATTTTTTTATTGTCTAAAGTTTTACATGTTTCCTTTTCCTCCAATTGACCACTCTTAATTGATAGAGTAATTGAAAGATTTCCACGTACCTACAGGATGAGCCACTGATGCCTCTCTGGGTTCTCTGTTACACACGCCAGAGGGCGCCACTCGCACCCGGGTCTGTTAGAGTGCTACCCTTGGAGTCCTGTAGTGCGCAGTGTACGAGGCTGCAGATGTCCTGGATGGAATGCATGCCCCACTTCCCAGCACCTGCTCTGCCCTCAGAGTTCCCTGTTTTGACTTAGTGGGCAGGTCCTTCCAATTCTGCTTCTCAAGTGTTTGACCTCTGTGCTCTCATCTTACATCCATCATCCTTAACTAATGCCTGCAGACTGAAGTAAGAATTGAAAGTGAAGCAACCCTTTTTTTTTTTTTTGTAATGAAGCCAGTTAGTTAGGGAAATGGAGCCAATGGAAGGGAGATTATGCAGAGAACATATGAACATACAGAGGCAGTGTTTAGGGGTGGAGAGAAGGAAGTAGGTCATGAGGAGGGGTGAGAGGGGTATAGACATTCGGAATGGCTAGGCCAGGAGATCAGAGTGTTGTGGGGCAGGAAGACAAGTTCTCCACTTGCACTGCCAAGTGCAAGATAATGAGTTACTTATTCACCTGAGAAAGGAAGACCCGCATCTGGAATGCAGCTGAGGAGATGGTTTGGGTGTAGAGCCGGGGTAGCAGGTATCCATGCCTCTACCTCTAAGCCCTTGTGAATTTTGAAGAGATGATGGTGAAAAAGTTGGTTTAGAATTTTGTCTTGATCACATTTACCCTGGGTTTCACCCAGGCAGTCTCCTGAGCCACTCTTGGGGGCCAGGGTCCACCCTTCCTGGTGGAGGAGGAGACTTGATTGGGACTTGGGAGCCTGGCTTCTTCTGCTGGCCTGTGAGGGGCCGAGGGACCATGGCAAGTCACGGGAGCTTCCAGGCTCAGTCATCTAATGCAGAATTAAATAAAATTTGTTTTTTGTTTTGTTTTTTGTTAATCCTCCCTCGAGGATTTTTTTTGTTTTATTTTATTTTTAAATATATTTTTATTGTTTCAGAGAGGAGAGGGAGAGAGAGATAGGAATATCAATCATGAAAGAGAATCATTGATTGGATACCTCCTGCACGCCCCCTACTGGGGATTGAACCTACAACCTGGGCATGTGCCCTGATGAGAATCGAACTGTGACCTTATGGTTCATAGGTTGACGCTCAGCCATGAACTCCACTGGCTAGGCTTCATTGATTTTCAGAGAGAGTGGGAGGGATGGAGGGACGGGGAGAGAGAGAAACATAGATGTGAGAAAAACACATCCGATTGGTTTTTCCCCGCACATGCCTAGACTGGGGCTGGAGATTGGACCTAAAACCAAGGTACATGCCCTTGACCAGGAATTGAATTGGAAACCCTTTGGTGTGTGGGCCAACACTCTATCCACTGAGCCACACCAGCCAGGGCTAACATTTGTTTTTGTTACTATCACAGAGTCCTTTTACATTAGGAAAAAAAGTAGTTCTTATGTGAGTAAGGCACGTTATTGACTCAGTCGATGAACGATGACTGGTTGGGACCCTTGTCCAATCCCTGCCATTGGATTTGGTGACTGTTGTGCAGTGGGTCTGTGATCTCCAGGGGTCCAAGGATGGCAGGTGGGAACCCCTTCTCTGTCCAGCTCAAGAGGTGCAACCTGGCAGCCTTAGGGCCATTTATGTACTGCAGGTGTGTTTTGCTTGGCCCACACATACATATCTGAACTTCCAGCTTTTCTTGCACACTGTGGACCCCTGGCAATTCCAGTTCTGAAGGCAGTTGGCTGGAGCAGAGTAGCCGCCCTCCTTTCGCACAGTCCCCAGCTGGCTCCAGGTCTTCTGTGACCATCTCCTGGCTGATGGGCTAGGTGTGTGGGTGTATAAATGGTTTGCAAAAGCCTTTCCCTGCTCGGAAGTGCCATGATCGATAGGGCCCCTTTATAAGCTTGAATTGACCGGGTGATTTTCCTTGAGGTCCTGAAGGTATCACTGTCAAGCTTAAACAGGCCATGGAGGGATTTACTTTCTGGGGCATCAGGATTTTCACTGCAATTGTTTTCAGAGAAATCAAATTGTGAGAGTCTTTCTTCTCAGGAGCCCTTGGGTCTTGTCCCAGGCCCTTGTGTCTGTGACTTGTAGATGAATCTGAAATGCCCCAAGAGAGGAAAGAAGTTGTGCTGAAGCAGGGAAGAGGACAGATTGCGAGAGGAATGTGTGCTGGAGGGGAGAGAGCGGGAAGGGATCAGAGCCATGTGGCGGGAATGCCTTTTCACAGGGCTTCCACCACCAGTGGTGCGAATACTAACGTTGTGAGTACCAATGAAAGGCCAGGCTCTTCCTGTACATTCACTGAGGCTCAAGCCAGTGAGTGGAAGGGCTGGGCTTTCCACCCGGCAGTCCAGCCCCTGAGTCTGTGCGTGTGACCACTGCATTAGCCTGCATGCCTAACAGCTGTTCCCGTGATTGTTTCAGCTACTTATGCCTCCATGTGTAGATGGTGGTGGGTGGATGACAAAGGGGATGCTTAATGTTTGCAGAGTCACCAGGTAGCCCAGCCACTTGGATTTCCCACCTCTGTCTTACATCTTGTCATTTCTAGAATATATACTTTCTGGTATTAAACTGGTCTGCTGCAGGCCAAGGTGAAATCTGGTTTTTATACGTGCATGCTTAATACACTTTTTCATCTGTACAAAGATTTGCAGTGTTTGTTTTTGGTACTGCCATTTTTACTTACATTTTTGAGTTAATTTTAAAAATTAACTTGTGTCTGTGATAGATAATACCTCCTATCAAAGGATACCTTTTCTTCTTCAAATAGGTTTTTTTTGTTCATTCTAAGACAGTGCTTTCACACATTTTAGTGCTGAATAATCTAATTTGTTTCTCTTTTGGAGATAACATGTTTTAGACAATTCTGCATTCTGAACAAACTTCGTTTCTTAAGGGGCAGTTCATTTGATGTCCCATCTAAATAATCCTTGAAACATAGTTGCTGGTCTCAGTATTTGATAAACATGAGATAACCAGTGTTCTACTTGGAGGTGATGTAATTTTAGCCACAAACTAAGAGCTTTGTTTTTACTAACCTCAGTTTTCCTAGGTTGGGCAAATGTAACATTTTCAGCTCACCATCTGAAATATGAAAAATAGCTAGGGGGATGCCCTCTGTTCCTTTAGCTTAGGAGATTTGGGAGTTGGATCTGGGTTGGGAACTGCTGGTCCAGGGTTTAAGTATAAAAGTTTGAATCTACAGATGGCATGCACTTGTGTATTGGGGACAGGCTGAGATGGGCCTATTTTTGTTTCATTCCTGTGGTCTTACAACGTATATCTCTGAACAGGCGTTGCTTTAATGTGATACAAAGCCTCAGCTGCGCTGTCTGCTTATTGAGTAAAGCATTAGGCTCGAGAACATGAGTGGACAGCGTCCAGCTGCCTTCATGTGCAGTGTTCATCAGAAAGTCCTGCGTAAGCATTGGGGAAACATTCTGAACACCGTAGTCCTCGCTGTAATTTTAGCTCCTCTGTTTCCCAATTGCTGATGGAGAAAGTAATTACAGTATCTTACAAGTACAACAGGTTCCTTAGGTGGTTGCTGTGTTGGAGGGTACCTGGGACTCCCTCTTACACAGTTAGTTGTCAGGACATCCTTTAGGTGTCCGAGGCCAGCTCACAGTGAGGGTGTGTGCAGGTCTGACTCCTGGTCTGTTCTGGTCTCTCCCTCTCATCTGGTGCAGGGTTAGGTCCACAGGGGGACACTCGGGTGATGTCACCAACCCACTGCCAACCAGGAAACGTTATTTTAGGTATTTGGTTCTTATTTTGACTTTTAGTTTCTCGTTAGAAAGAAACCTCCTTATCCAGAGCCTGACCTTGAAAAAAGTTTATTTGAATTTGCAAAAATACACAGAAGTAGAGAGTGAAGATAATAAATCTCTGTGTACCGTTAGGTAACTTCAGCAATCACCATTCTGCCAGTCTGGTTTCATCAACCCCCCTAAACTTAACTTTTCCTCCCCCTTTCCCTCTCCTTTCCCAAAACATTTTAACACAAAATCCAAGCATCCTCCTTTTCATCTGTACATATTCAGTATGCATCTATAACTAGAATACTTTCTTTTTTTCTTAAACATACGTATCAGGTTAAAATTTTAACGTGTTAGAAGCACACCTAGATTTTCCCTGCAGTATCAAAGACATCTCTTTTAAGTCCCCCGTCTCTTTCTGCATGCTATTGATTTGTTGAAGGAGCTGGATCGCTTGCCAAAATTCCTCTAAGGATTGCTTCCTAGAGCTATTGTTTAGCTTGTGTTTCTTATAAGCTGGACTTTTAATTAGATTCAGGCTCAACTTTTTTTACTGACTTTCTAATATACAAGATATGAAATGCACACAGTAATATGGAGGCTGGGGACCTGTGAGATCTCCCTTCTGAAATCATAGATATCACAGGTGTAGGGTGTGGTGCAGAGGGACAGGGATGGCTAATCTTCAAGGCATTCAGTGTGGAGTAGCTGAGTTTGAGCTAAAATGCTCAAACTCAGCCGTGAGAGCCAGGAGCTTGTCTGCAGGGTGAGGTGGAGAGGGAGAGGTACCATTTCTCTGGCTAGGACGCTTTTTCAGATAGCTCCTCAGAGATCTGCACTTATCAGGCTATCCACTTGTCCATTGAACAGAGGATTAAGAAAGATCAGTCGAGGGAAAAGAAATTAAATGGGCACGGAAAGAGAAGAAGCATGGGAGGGGAATGAATGAGGCTGGACCTCAGTTCATTCTGAGTGTCTGGGGTTTCCCGGACTTCTCACCAGGGTCTCTGTTGAAATGTCTCCTCCTAGCTGTATGACCCTCTGGTGGTACAGAGCAGCGGGCAGCCTTTCAGAATTCACTGACTTGTTGAACTTCCTAAAGCAGCTGCTTTCGGGGGGACTGGTGGCCACATGAGGCATGAAGCAAACCATCAGGAGGAGGCAGTGAGTGCATGCTCCTGTGAGCACCCAAACAGGAACGCACAATGCAAAAGCTTCATTCACAGTGGAGCCCCACACTGCTGGGAGTGGGGAGGTAATTGCTGGATGGCTTGGGATGTTGGCCCCAGCGGTGCATGGGCATGAAGAGGGATTACCCAGAGTCAGATACATATTGTGCTGTTGTTTCCACCGGTAAGATGGACTCTGGATCATCAGAGGTGAGAACTGGTCACTTGTATGAATGAAGTGGTATTAGGACACCTGAGACAGAGAGACAGAGAGACACGGAGAGATTGACTTTTCTAGCGGTGATCCTGGGCCAGTTACTTAACACCTCTTTGCCTCAGTTTCCTTACTTGTCAAGTGGAAAAATAATACTAATATTAATCATCTTATGAAGCTGGGTGAATGAAGCAAGATACACATACACAGTGCTTAGCACTATGCCTGGACCTGGTTAGTATTCATCCAAGTACCTGAAACAGTGTCTGACATTTTATAGCACTCAGTAAATTTCTATTGAATGAATGAATGTTAGCCATTATGCATAAAGATAAGGATTATTTCTGAATGCTTGTGTTGGCTGATACTATGGAGAACTACATCAACATAGTGAGTGAGGAAACTTACAACTGCCATATAGTTTTTAAGAGGTGCTTATACAGGTAGTAAAACTAATTATCAGGTATAAATTGGTCTTCACATATCACTGGAGGCACATCCGAAGCCATGTGTGTAAGCTGGTCATTTAAGTACAGGTTTCAGCTCCTCAGAATTCTCTGATTGCTGCTGTTTCAGGTCCCTGCAGTGTCTTTCCCATTCATTATAGATCTGTGTTGTCTGTCAGCTCTTGGAGTGCAGAATCCTGCTCTGCAGGAAGGTGCTCAGTAAATACTGGATGACTAGATCAGATACAGTTTTGCAAGACAGGAAATCCACTTGAGTTTTATTAGAAACACTAGAGGCCCAGTGCATGAAAATTCATGCACTGGAGGGGGGTCCCTCAGCCTGGTCTGCCCCCTCTCACAGTCCGGGAGCCCTCACGGGTGGGAGGCGACCCTGCGATCAGGGGAAGGCGATGCCCCCATTACACCTTTGCTGCTGCCACTGCCTGCAGCGCAAGCCTCGGCCGGCCCTGGTTGCCTGAGCCTCGGGCGGCCCTGGGTGGCTGGGCAGCCACCATCCGAGGCTTGCCTGCACCTTGGGCTGGCCCTGGGTGGCTGGGGGGCTGAGGGGACTGGGGGACTCTGGAGGCAGGCACGTGTCAAGGCTGGCGGGGCTGAGGGGACTGGGCGCCGCCATCTTGTGGCTGTGGGTGCCACCATCTTTGAGAGCATGGCAGTCAATTAGCATATTCCTTCCTTATTGGCTGTGGGTGCTGCCATCTTTGAGGGCGGGGCAGTCAATTAGCATATTCTCTCTTTCTTAGCTGTGGGCACCGTCATCTCTGAGGGCGGGGCAGTCTATTAGCATATTCCCTCCTTATTGGCTGTGGGTGCCGCCATCTTTGCATTGGCGTGAGGGTCAATTAGCATATTTCCTCTTTATTAGATAGGATTGCTTAGAACATGCACGTTAGAGATATTTCATATGTAGAGCCCACTCCTTGGCTGATGGCTATGGGAGTTTTTCCATCACCTGTTGCATCTGATTGTGTGACTGTGTATACCCGTCATGGTCTCTAGACCCCAGGCATTGACTGGGGGTCCAGGAGATCTCAAAGAAGTGTGGACATGGCCTCTGCCTGTCAGATTGCAGTCAGATGGGCCAGAGCAGGCTGAAAGTGAAAGGAAATGGGGGGTTTTGTGCCCTGAGCCCCGTGATGGCCCACACGTTCTCTGGACTTCAGAGGAGATGTGGCCTGGAGGCTGAGCACGTGGTAGTTTTGAGAAATGGATAGACCACAGCCACACGTTTGTAGAAAGCTCATGCATTACTTCTTTGGTTTAATGGACAAGGTGAGGTTTGTATCCCTGAGACCTACTATGTGCTACAGCTACCACTCCATATTTGCTACAGAGAGCCTGGACCTGCATCAGAACTGGGAGTTCATCCCGGTTCTGCCCTTTGTTAGCTGGGTGATAATCTGGTTGTAAGACCACTTTCATGGAAAGGCCTACCTGGCATGTCTCTGCCAGTCTCAGTTTCCCTAGCTATAAAATGGGGATAACAGTTGTACCTCCTTCGTAGGGTTATTGTACTGAATGAGGTGACATGTAGCCCCGTTATTAGATGTGCTGAACTTGGAGGAGACTCAGGAAATGGCATTTCATGAGCCCACCTCTGTCCTCAAGGTGAAGCAGACTCTCCCCACTTTGCCTCTTCAGAGCGGCTCAGGCAGATTGCCTGGGTTTCCCGTGATTTCCTGCACATCACCAGCATTACACGGTCCAGTTTGCATCAAAGTCAGTTTAAAGCTTCTCCCTCTTCTCCCCCGACACTCAGGAGTCTCAGAAATCAGCGTGCAGCAGGGTCAGCATTGGCACCCTCTGGCATTTTTTGTTAAATTGTTTAAAGTATTACATACGTCTCCTTTTTCCCCCAATTGCCTGCCCCCCTCGCCACTCCCACTCTCCAGGACAAGCTCCCACTGCCCCAGTGTCCGTGTCCATTGGTTTTGCTAATATGCATGCATACAAGTCCTTTGGTTGATCTCTTACCACTCCTCCCACCCCCACCCCTCCACCACCTTCTCTCTGAGCTTGAATGGTCTGATCAGTGTTTCTTAGTCTCCGGATCTATTTTTGTTTATCAGTTTATGTTGTTTGTTATATCCCACATATGAGCGAGATCATGTGACCCTCTGGCATTATTGTCCTTGCTCCCTCTCTGTGCTTCCTGCCTCCTCCTCTGGCCCCTCAGAGCCAGGATCAAGGGCTGGGGAGATGAGCGGGGAGGCAGGGCCTCTCGCAGAGCTAGTGTGCTTGGCTCCCTCTGCCTGCTTGTGACTCCTGTCATGGCCGGCCTTTGTGTGGGGCACATTAGTCATCCTTTAGAAATGCTTCCCCTGTCCCCTCAGGGACCTCCATGAGGACCTTCCCTGATGCCCTGTCCAGCTGACCCTGTAACCCCCCCTGCCTCCTGCTCCGAGGCTTCTTGGCCAGCCGGCCTCCTGTCATCTTGTGCAGTGTCCTTTCCCGAGGAGCCTGGCTGCCTGCTGTGCTGTCCTTTCCCCTGGGGAAGTTCATGCATACTTGTCCTGCCAAGTTGTCCCAGCCCCTCCCTCTCCTCTCTGCCCTCCTGGCAGCTGCAGCCAGATCCTTCTGCTCCCCTAGGTGAGAGGCACCCTCCTGGCAACTCCCTGCACTCCTCTCCAGAAACAGCCTGAGCAGCCCTGCAGGGGTCACAGGGGCGCAGTGCCATTTCCTTTCCTTGCAGGCGCCCCAGTCTCTACCAAGGGTTCTCTCATATTCCCTCGTGGGGAGCGAAGAAGATGCCGCAGCACTTTCCTCCCTAATGCATCCCTAGCCTGATCTGCAGTGGGCTGGAATGACAGCTTGGCCACCAGGTAGCCAGTCCTGTGAGGATGGGCCCGGTGCCTCCTCTTTTACTAGTAGAAAGTGGGATATTCATCATGTCTTCAGTTTGCACTCAGCAGGAAGGGTCCCATCCTGCTCTCAAATCAGGTCCGGAGTGCAGGGCCTGGTATGTACCCAGCATCCCCTTGCACGGGGCGTGCTCATGGAGCTTCTGTGGGCTTCCGTTTTCTCACCTGCAAATGAGGGTTCATGCTAATCCCCCCTCTGCCTGCCACTTAGCGCTGTTACTGTGTATACAAGTATTGTGAGCTGGATTTATTTATGTATTGTAGCCTCAGCAGAATGGGATCTCTCCACGCATGTTTAAGGCCTTTGTAAGCAAGAGTCATCCGGAATTCTCCTCCAACAGACAGCAGGATGCCCAGGAATTCTTCCTGCACCTGGTGAATCTGGTAGAGGTGAGTAAGCCATCTTCAAAAAATGCTCAGCAGGGCTGTAAGAAGTGTGCCTCGTTCCCTCACCTAAATCTCTCACTGCCCAGGCTCCACCAGCCATGGATGGGATAGCTCCTCATGTCCGTTTCCTAGGCGCTGGTGGATCTGCTGTTCTTTTTTAACTTGTACGTGTTGTAGGAGTGTTTGGCAGTTATTTCACTCACCATTCTTCTTCCTTTCTTGGTGACGAAGCTTCCTGAGAGTTCTGTGTGGTATTTGCTGTCCTCCTGCCACCACTCAGAGATGGTCAAACTTTGCTCACAGCAGAGTTGAGTCATGTTAAATGCTGCAATTTTCAAAAGCTGCTAAGAATTCATAATTAAAGGTTTTTCTCCCCCCTGTTAAAAATAACTCCCCCTCCCCCCGATTACAAATGTGTTCTTTATGGAAAACACAGAAAGGCACAAAGGAGAATATCACAATAAAAAATCACCCGTAATAGCAGCCCCTACCGACAGCCAGTGTTAACATTTGGGTGTCTGAGCCACCAGGCATTTTCCAGGTGCATTTAGAAACGTGCTGTTTCTAAGCAACACTTTCCACTTAACCTGCTGTGAATGCTTTGCCATCTCATTCATATTTGAATTTAGCATGGTTTCTTTTTTATTTGTATATAATTTACACGAATGCATGTTATAATGGTACACACGGCCTTGGTTTTCCCAGGGCGGTCCTTTAGTTTTGCCCCTTTCTCTTCAGTTTGGCTCCCTCATTCCCTTTCTTCTAACTCCATCCAGGTCAGTCCCTCTCCCGTGACTTTGAATTGCTGCCTAATATTAATTCGCAGGAGAAGTCATACTTTATTAAGCCAGTCCCCCATTTGGGGACTTCTGATAAACACCAGTGTTTTGCTTTTAAAGCCCTCTGGTGAAATGGCACATCCCAGAGGGATTGTTTCGTAACATCGTTGGATGTTTACATCAGAGCTATATTTGATTTCCTGCTAATTTTTATTTATGGCTTAATATTCACAAATTCACTAACCTGCTGTAATCTAACCTTCAGAGGAACCGCATTGGCTCAGAAAATCCCAGTGACGTTTTCCGGTTTTTGGTGGAAGAACGCATTCAGTGCTGTCAGACCCGAAAAGTCCGCTACACGGAAAGGGTGGATTACCTGATGCAGTTACCTGTGGCCATGGAGGCAGCAACCAACAAAGGTAATGGCTCCCGAGGGGGACATTAGCAGTGGGCTTCTTCCAGTGTGAGAAGCCTGGAAGCAGAGGTCATAGGAGTTAGTCACCACGCAGTTCTGCTGGGCGGAGACCCGGCCCAGCTGGCCTGGTTTGCACGTCTCTTTCCATCTTTTCCTTGGTCGCCACATAATTGCCTTTAGAGAATCAAATGCACCACAGATTTTTGTGGAGGGCTATGGATGGAACTTACTTCAGTGCCTATAAATTTGACCAACTGGTTGGCTTGGAGACAGCTTCATTCTGGGGAAGGTATTTGTAAGTATACATGTGGGAAAGTATTTAACGGTTTGATCACTCAAGCTGTGCTATGAGGTCTGAGGGAAATGATCAGAACTGCATTTTTTAAAAAAAATCTTTATTGTTGAAAATATTACACATGCCCTCTTCCCCTGCCCCACTGACCCCCTCCAGCCCGCCTCCGTCCCTCTATTGTCTGTGTCCCTGGGTTATGCACATATGCATACAAGGTCTTTGGTTGATCACCTCCCCGCCTCCCTTCCCTCCAAGATTCCACACTCTAGAACTGCATTTTTTGATGTGAGACATTCAAGTAGCAGCCTCTTGATATAGTCTCTTGATATAATCCAGCTTTGGCATCCAAGTTTTCTGGTACCTCTTACAGATGATGAAGCGTTACAGGCGCTAGGCCCATTGGCGGGGCCTCCAGGCTTCGGAGGCAGGAAGAAGGCGGAGATATTGCCGCCAGGCTGGGGTCTGAGGGGCAGGTTCCCTCAGGCTGTCTAATCTGGTTCTCCCCAAGCAGAACAGACACATGATATTACTTAGAATTAACTTATTAGAAGCAGGAAAAGGCAAAATATGTGTTAGGTTGCTTCTCTCCTATGAGTGGGTCATTTCTGTGAAGTCCAACAGCTTCATGCATACTCTGTGTGTGTGTGTGTGTGTGTGTGTGTATGGTCACTTTATTGAGCTAATTGGAAAGTGATGATTCTGGTGGTTTCAAGGTAAAATGATTTCCATTTTCTATAAGCTCCTGCAGCTTGTGACCCGTTTTTACAGTTTTATCCTTTATAAGGATAGAAATGAGGGTGAGGGCGTTCGGTTTGTTCCCTTTTTAGAATTAGGCTTCATTGCTTTCTCCTGCTGACCTAGGGGATACTGACTCACATGTTCTGCTTGGTTCTGTGATCCTGTCTGACTCGCTGTTTATGATTTGTGAGTGGTAATTATTTTGTTCAAAAAGGAGGCTGATCATTTAGCCTCTGGACGTTGAGAACACTAAATGCCAACATCCTAGATATAAGTACATTGTAAACTGATGTTAGACTGGGAGATGAATTTTAAAAACATATTCAGGCCCAGGTGCAGTGGCTCAGTGGTTGAGCATCAACCTATGAACCAGGAGATCACAGTTTGATTCCCGGTCAGGGCACATGCCCAGGTTGTGGGCTCGATCCCCCATCGTGCAGGAGGCACCCAAATCAATGATTCTCTCTCATCATTGATGTTTCTATCTCTTGTTCCCTCTTACTTTCTCTCTGGGAAAAAAAATCATAGTCAGATGTGTTTAAGAAAACACCTAAGTACATACACTGAGTGGCCAGATTATTCTGATCTCTGAACGCATAAAATCTGGCCACTCAGTGTAAATCCTATATAATAAAAGGCTAATATGCAAATTGTCCCCTTGACCAGGAGTTCAACTAGCAGGCAGGCTGGCCGGCCAACCACCCATGTCCTCTACCCCTGGCCAGGCTGGCCGGACCCCACCCATGCATGAATTCATGCACCGGGCCTCATACACACACACACACACACACACACACACACACACACACACACACACACACTGAGTGGCCAGATTATTATGCCTTCAGAGATCATAATAATCTGGTCACTCAGTGTATGTATGCTTAAAAACAGGATCAGGAGTGATTTATTTGTTTTATAACACAAAAGGAATTCCCAGAAAGGCCCATTCAAAATCTACATAACATTTTGACTTGCATGTGTTTTTCAAGAGCTGATCGGCTGACCTTGGGAAGGTCACAGTGTGCTCACTTCTTTGTTCCTTGGCGTTTAAGCACTCAGGAGGGTAGTGTAGAAAGGCCTTCTGGGTTGGTTACTCTACTGTCTGAGGTGCTGAGTGACCAGACCCGGGAGTTGTTTTAGCCATGTCAATACCACAGGCTGTGTGCTGTGGGTAACTGTGGTCCTTATGGCTCCTTTTACTCCGTGGCCCACAGCCTCTATGTCTATGGCCTCTAATCACCGAGAAGGGCCTGGGAAGAGGTGAGCCCTCCAGCCCTTCAGTGTGAAATTCTCTGTGTGAAGACTTTGTGATGGGAGGGTGGCATTCGGTTAAACCAGCCTGACCTCTGGACAAATGCCAGACCAGGATCAAGCATCACTTACATCACACACGTGATCTAAACCTCTCATTTAGGTAAGAGTTCACAGTTCCCTCCCATAGTCTCAAAGGGGAACAGGCAAAAAAATATGAATGGCTCGATGCAGCCTGTCAGCACTACTATAAAGACACCCCAAGAACAAGCATTCTGCATGCTTTTCCCATCCGGGAAGGGCAGCAAGTAAGCAACCCTGCCCCAGTCCAGTAGCCTTCAGCAAAGGTTGTCCAAAGGGGGTGTTTTCCATTTTGAGAAGATAAGAGCGATTGCAAAGACCTTAATTTGCTTGCTTTTTCTCAGATGAACTGATCGCCTATGAGTTAACGAGAAGGGAAGCAGAAGCAAACAGAAGACCCCTTCCTGAATTGGTTCGTGCCAAGATACCATTTAGTGCCTGCCTCCAGGCCTTTTCTGAACCAGAAAACGTGCATGATTTCTGGAGCAGTGCCCTACAGGCAAAGTCTGCGGGTGTGAAGTAAGTGTGTGTGTGTGTGTGTGTGTGTGTGTGTGTGTGTGTGTGTGTACATGCCCGTGTGCACATGTGTGTGCTTATTTGGTGGTGGTGAATAGGGAGGCGGCCTTGAGAGGTGGGGACAGGGGTAAGGGAGAGGTGGTAGGGTATTGTATGAGTCTGCGCATGCTTGCTCATGTGTGGTGAGATAGGATTATGATTCACACAACCTTGGATGTTATGCACCTCACTTGTATGAGACCTGTCCAATAAAACAGGTATATGCTCTATATATTATGTGCTAGGGAGGGAATGCTTTCTTTTTTGAAAAGCAAGGTTGTGGTTTATCTTCTATTAAGAATTTAGGAATTTGCTTTTTTTTTTTTTTGGCCAAGAATGTGTAGCCAAGAACCTTCTCGACCATGGCAAGAGTGATATGAATGAAATTGCAAAAATACTTATGACTGTCTCTAATGTTTAAACTCCACTGTGATAGGTTTTAATCTATAATTAAATATTTGGCTTCAACTTGGTTGACTATGTTTCTACCTGGAGGCCAGGGGTATTGGGGCCCCCAAAGTGGCTACAGAGGCGCCTGAGTGCGTTCAGATGAACTGCTCAGGACTTAGGCAGAAGGTGCTCTAGGTCCACATTGTCAGCCTTGTCAGCTACATAAACATTTCTTTCTTCAGTTGACACCTTAGTTAACTTTATACAGTGAAGTCCTTGCTGACACACTTTATATAATTGGAAAAAGAGTACTTATACTGGCAAAAATGAGAGGAAATCTGAAAGTCTGGCTCTGGAGTTCCCCTACTTTTAGGTTTTCTTTGGCCATTTTTATTCTAGGCTATGTTTGAGCTCTAGGTGATGGAAAGGGGAGTGGAATATGGAAGAGCTCCTGCTGGCTGTTTTTATCTCAACCTCAAGTAGCAGTCAAACTTAAATCACGTATTCTCTGTGACAGCCATCTCTCAGGATTTCTGTTTTAGATGATTGACCTCCTATAGCAAAAACGGGAAAACAGAAAGAATTTATTTCAAAAGCTAAAAATGGCCATATTTAAAAAAATAATTTAAAAAGGGTTCTTCATATCCAAATGAGGATTAATAATAGTTCATTCAGTTATCAATTATCCATTGCAGCATAAATTTTCATCCTAGGATTACCCTGTTTTGGTGTGTGTGTGTGCGCGCATGCGCACGCGCGCATGGCTGTACACCTATCCTTGCAGATAATAATTGGTATGTCAAACATCGGTATTCACTGCATTGCAACTTGGAGACAGCTTTGGGGCAGTTAGATAATTATACATAATAGTTGTGGTAGAAACAATTTCTTCAGTTACTTCCCTCCAGCTTTACTGACATATAATGGACATATTATATTGTGTAAGTTTAAGGTGAACAACACTTTGACTTGATTTTTTTTTTTTTTACTTTAAATATTGACAAAAGGCTAAAGATTCTTCAAACAGTTATCCTTTACTCTTTGTGCTTTAATTCTGACTCTGTGGGAGGTGGAAGTGATCCAGGGCCCGGCAACCTACGAAGCCCTCAGCTCAGGTGTGAGCTGCAGAACGTTCTTCAGAAAAGTGGATTCGAGTCTTAGAAGCACAGGGTGTGACGTACTCCCTGGGCCTGCAGGAAGGAGACTCTGAGCACTTGGAAAAGGCCCATCTTTAAAATGGGCATGGAAGGCATTAGCTTTCCACAGACATGGAGCCTCTGACCTCTGGGCTAGTGGTCACTTCCCAGCTAATATTCTACTCCAGGGCAAAGTCACCGCCCAGTGTCCTTCTCCCACCTCCAATGGAGGAATGATGCTTGCAGACCTGATTTTCTCTTCACATGCTACTAAGACTTAGTTGTAGGCCAAGCATGTCAAACTCGTGGGCCGCAGGCCACATGCCTCGTTTATTTGGCCCGTGTTAGTCTTTGAGTTTGACCTGCTTGTTGTTGGCAGTGCTAACATCACTATCTAGAAACTCTGAGGAGGGTTTCTGCTTGCTCTAGTCCCATCCAGTAACAGTAGATATTAAACGTGTTTTCCTTTTTCTCCATCTTTTACATATACACATACTCTTATATACATGAAAATAATACTGGATGTATTGCAATTACTAATAATTGAAAACTGGTCTTTGTGGGGAAGGAGAAAACAGTGCTGTAGGGTAATAAAGCAACTATCTTTTTTATTGCATATTACCATCATGTGTTAAGCTCTTCCCATCAATTATATTTAGTCTTTTTAGTACTATTATGAGGTAGGTACCATTATTCTCATTTTACAGATGAAGAAATAAAAAGAGAAGTAATTGGCCAGTAAGTAGTAGACTGGGGGCTCATTCAGGTTGATTGAGTTTAAAGTTTAAACTCTTAATTTTCCCGGGTTATATAAAACTTGAGGCCTGGTGCATGAAATTCGTGCAGGGGAGGTGTCTCTCATCCCAGCTTGCCCCCTCTCGCAATCCGGGACCCCTGGGGGATGTCCGACTGCCAGTTTAGCCCCGATCCTGCAGGGATCCCTGCAGGATCAGGCATAAACTGGCAGTCGGACATCCCTCTCACAATTCGGGACCACTGGCTCCTAACCACTCTCCTGCCTGCCTGCCTGCCTGATCACCCCTAACCACTCTGCCTGCCTGCCTGATTACCCCTAACCACTCTGCCTGCCTGATTGCCCCTAATTGCTCACCTACCTGCCTGATTACCCCTAACCACTCTGCCTGCCTGCCTGATCGCCCCTAACTGCTCACCTGTCTGCCTGATTGCTGCTAACCACCTCTGCCTCAGCCCCTGCCACAGTGGCTTCATCTGGAAGGATGTCTGGAAGGTCGTTTGGCTGTCCAGTCTAATTAGCATATTATCCTTTTATTATTATAGATAGTGCCCCATCTCCCTTGTCATGCTTGCTTATATATACAGCCTTATGATCTTTAAGTAGCCTTGCTTATTTCTTATTATGCCTTATCATGTTTCCAATATTAGTTTTGGGAAAACCAGTTCAGTGGGTTCCTAAAAGATCTTTTTCTTTTTTCCAGCACTATAGGCTATAACTCAGACACTGTCTCTTTATTATGTCAATCTGGGGCCTTGAACTTTTATTGTGTTAGACCGAGTCTGAAAGTCCAGGAGGAGGCAAATGATGTCCGAAGGATCTTGGTAGATCGTGAGTCAGTATGGACCGATATAAACCCTTCCCTTAAATGGTCCTGAACAGACAGTGTTGGGAATAATATTAGTGTTTGAAATTTCATTCACTCAGCAAATACTGTCACTCACCTAGTGAGTTCTAGGAAATGAGTTGAATAAGACCTAGCCCTCAAGCAGCTCACAGATTAAAGGTCCATAGGGAGAGTTTTGGCTTGAACTTTATCATTTATGAAGAGACAGGCACGCTATGGGGCTGCAGGACACAAACTTTAGGTGGACAGGTGGCAGTGAATCCCCAGTGTTAAATCTACTGGTCTGTGACTTTGGCCAAGTGACTTCACTCACCTCCTTAAATCCCTGTTTCCTTATCTGTGAACTGGGGATAATAATAGTGCTTTCCTTACAGAGTTAGGGGAGGGTTAAGGTGAAATAAGCCACGTAAAGTGCTTTGCATAGTGCCTGGCCCAGAGTAAATATATGCTGTAATCATCGTTACAGTTATTTTTATCTTTCCCTTTTATTTTTGCCTTAGATTATACAATTTGAGAGTGGTTGAATAATTATCATATTTTTACCATATTTAATGGAAAGGATTGAATTGTTTTTGCTTTCTTTTTTTTTTTTTAAGTTGTCAGGTTTTTAGTATAGTAGACAATTTTAATTTTGGGGAGAGGGGGCAGCTTTTATTTTCTTAACAAGGTTTACACAATATTTTTGCCTTAATTGTAATTAATGAACAATTGATATATATATTTTTGTGATTTCAGAGAGGAAGGGAGAAAGAAAGAGAGAGAGAAACATCAATGATGAGAGAGAATCATTGATCAGCTGCCTCCTGCATGCCCCACACCGGGGATCGAGCCTGCAACCCGGGCATGTGCCCTGACTGGGAATTGAACCATAACCTTCTGGTTCATAGATCGTCGCTCAACCACTGAGCCATGCCGGCTGTCAACAATTGATATATTTTAAGTAATGATAATAGGTTGTCAATAGATAACAGTAATGAGGTTAGACACCGTTCTAAGCATTTTATATGTCTTAGCTCATTTTATTTCCTTATATATATTTAACCATTACTAATGTGTGATTCAACTTGAGACTTGTGGAGCTTACAAAGACGAATAAAAAATATTTACCCAACAGGGCAAATATAATGTGGACATCATCTAACTACTTTCTGGTACTCTTAGATGGGTAGTTATTCATAAGAATGTTAAATTATGCTCTGCTCCCCTAACCCTGTCCCCTGTCCATGGTAATACTTACCAGCTGATACTTCACCCAGACACGGACCACAGAGCAACTACAAGAGCTTGGGGGCTCCTCAACCACCTTTCGAAAATCGTTTGTTGATGACTTTTGCTTGATTTCACTGTTATATGTTTTTCAAATTGGAAGCCAATGTGGTAAGAGAAAAAGGCCTGAGAAGTTACATTTTTACATTAGTTGAACATATCAGATGGAGTTTCTTGGTTTTTGGTGCAATTGAGGACTTGGCTATAATTAAGTAAGAATGGTGTTTATTACTGCCTCTCAGAAATAGGAAAACTTAATTAGAGATAATATGTAATTTCTGGAGAGTGAGCCAGGGTCATAATAGATCCATTCCTTAGGATGGTTAAGCTCCAGGTTTTTTTTTTTTTGAAGAGCTTCCTTATGTTATTGCCTGGTCCCCTCTGCCATAACTGTGATGGCAAATTTGAGATGAAGAGCAGTGACATTTCACCTCGGGCAAAATACAGGTCAATGACACATTGAGTTATGTCCAAGGCCTCATGGAGTCTAGCTCTTTCATGACAAAATAATCATATTAAGTCCTTAGGTATAGATAGTACATTCTAGTGTGTCAAGCGGTTTCACATAATTTTATGAACATTGCACAGTCCTAGACGGTAGATATTACTAATAAATCCATTTTGTAGATGTGAAAAATGGAGACTCAGGGAGGGTCTGTGATTTGCTCAAATTTGGAGTGAATTAAGTAGCATATCCAGGACCCACCAGAGTTCAACTCTTTTTAGACAATGCTCTGTCTCTGTACTGCGACTTCTCTTCTGCACTAGGGGGCAGCAGTGATTTGCATTTGTTTTCTGAATTCTGGGAGAATACAGTCCAGGTAGAAGGCACTGGATTTGGAAAGTGGAGTTTCCAGACAGGCTCTTGTAGAATTTTTATTTTAGCTATGGTACCTGTCTACAGCTAATTTTATTTTTTACATATACCTACCACATTCACATTGACACTGAAATAGAAATGATTGTTATAACTAAGATGATAAATATTGAGAGAATGAGCTGGAACCAGGGTATGAATTAGGTGTGCACATTGAATAGTCTGTGCATAAAGTTGCCAAACTCAATTCCAGGCAATTCAGCCTTTCTTACCCATAATACATATATATCTCTAGGATCTGTGTGACCTTGGATTTAGGTGCAGTAGTATGTTAATGAGGCCCTGGCATTTCCAACAGTTAACCTCAACAGAAGCTCCAAAGACCCCTCCTAGCCAACTTTGTGCTGTAAGACAACGATTCTCGGTGGGAGCAGAGGCGGGATTGTGTCAGGATTGCTTGGGGCGCTTTTACAAACCCCATACACAAACACATAATACAAAAGGTAAAGGAGTTAAAAAGTACAATTTGGTAGTTACAAAGCAGTCACGGGGTTGTAAAATACAGCACAGGGTATATAGTCATTAATATTGTAATAACTTTGGTGCCAGTGGGTACTTGAAGTATTAGGGGGAACACTTTGTAAAATATGTGACTATCGAACCACTCTGCTGTACACCTGAAACTAATGCAAAATAACACTGACTGTAAAAACCCCCACATAATGCATTCATGTCCTCACACACCTACGAATGTATATACTAAATTTCATCAAGCGTTTTAGGGAAAACTGCTTGAAAAGCACTTTTCAGAAATATAAAAGGCCACAGCAAAGTAAAAGTAATAATTTGGCAACGGGTCCAAAGTCATTCTCAAAGAACAGCATTCTCACAAGTTCATAAAAAGGCCAGGATGAATGAGCAGGAGTGGCTGAGTGCGTGCGCTTACGTCTGTCTGCTGTTCCTGCATTGGCCCAGGCGCGGACTGAAGGGGTGCCTCAGACAAAGGTGATGCTTCGTGAACTGTGCTCACAATTCTGACTGTCTATTTCACTGATACAATCCCCTTGTGTTTCCCAGAACATCTCGCTTTGCCTCATTCCCTGAATACTTGGTAGTGCAGATAAAGAAGTTCACTTTTGGTCTTGACTGGGTTCCCAAAAAATTTGGTAGGTATCTTGTGCATGCTTTTGCTTGAAACATCAAATTAACCATTTAAAAAACATGGCATGTGAAAGAGCCATGAGTGGCTGGCTGATGGAAAGTTCCATTTCATTCTTTTCCCATTATTTCCACCTTGCTCTTTTGAATCAGAGTACATGATGAGCACCGATGATAAAATGGGCACCCCCCGAATAATGGGGTCTGGCATGAGTGGACCCTAGCAGTGAAAACAGGACCCCCCACATAATCAATAAATAGTGCTCCCCAAATGTTGCAGTGCATACAGATTACCTGGGGATCTTAGTAAATGCAGATGCTGATTCAGCAGGTCTGGAGTGGGGTTTGGGATTCGTAATTTCTTTTTAAAAAAATATATATTTGATTGATTTCAGAGAGGAAGGGAGAGGGAGAGAGAGATAGAAACATCAATGATGAGAGAGAATCATTGATCGGCTACCTCCTGCATGCCCCCCACTGGGGACCGAGCCCAAAACCCAAGCATGTGCCCTTGACCAGAATTGAACCTGGGACCCTTCAGTCCGTGGGCCAACGCTCTATCCACTGAGCCAAATCGGCTGGGGCAGTGGTTGGTAAACCGTGGCTCATGATCCACATGCGGCTCTTTGGCCCCTTGAGTGTGGCTCTCCCACAAAATACCACGTGCAGGCGCGCATGTACAGTGCGATTGAAACTTCGTGGCCCATGCGCAGAAGTCAGTTTTTGGCCTGGGAGAGTCTATTTTGAAGAAGTGGCGTTAAAACACTCAAGGGGCCAAAGAGCCGCATGTGACTCGCGAGCCGCAGTTTGCCGACCACTGGGCTAGGGCAATTTCTTCTTTTTTAAATCATTAAATACTATGTTTTATTTTTTACTTGTATTTATTGATTATTGTTTTTTATTGAATTTATTGGGGTGACAATGGTTAATGAAATTATACAGGTTTCAGGGGTATAATTCTATAATACATCATCTGTATCATGTATTGTGTGTTCACCACGCCAAGTCAAGCCTCCTTCGTGGCATGGACGGAGGTCCAGTTTTATCCTCTTTGGTTTTTCAAGCCAGTACCTCAGAATGTTTGCCAGTGTTTTCAACTTTTTATGTTTTTGAGCACTTAAAAAAGAAACCACTCAGGCTTTACACTGGTTAATTAAGCACTCATCTGCTCATCTGAAGGGAATGGGTAAAAAGAATGGAAAAACGGCTGGAGTGATTTCCCAGAACCCTCCAGCCCTACCAGTTTACATAGCACCTGTTTGACGTTATGCCGGGCTGTGACTGATTCTCTGGAAGATTTTTACTCTTCCTGTGGAATGATTTTGTGGGCAGGGAGGAGGGCAGAGGGCAGGATGCTCAGCATGTAGCCTTTCCTCCGTGGATCTGAGAAGAACCTGGGAAAAAACTGACTTCTAAAGGCTTTGCACTGTTTTGGACATAGTGTTCTTATTTTTCTTTGTCCTTGGAATTCCTAGAAAGGAACAAAAATCCAGACAAGATTTCATAGACTTGCTGAATTTAAAGGAGTTCCAAAGCTTTCTTTAATGAACCTGAATTTTTTTGCTGAGGAACAATTGTATTGATTTTGTAGGTCAGACATTATGTTTGTTTTTGCTGTCCTCTAAGATTACAAACTTTTTTAAAACTAAGCTTTTTCTTTGCGTGGTTGTTTTAAAGTAGGATTGATAAACCTGGCATCATACGGGATTGAGGGATCCTATGTTCAGGTTCTGTTTGCTAGCCCAAGACACACGCCCTACAACATTTGAACCCATTTATTATTATATCTGAATATCTGCAATACTAAATCTCAGCAGGATATTAGACTGATAAATTTTGTATGTTAGTCAACACAAGAACAACTGAACTGAGAAGCTAAAAAATGTACCCAGGACTTGAGATTCAACTAATTTCTTTAAAACTTCATTTTTTATTTATTCCCTTAGTTAAATCACATTACTCATCATGATCTGAGAAAAGGCACAAACTAGGGGTTGCAAACTCACATGTCTAGTGAGGACAGGGTGATAACATAAATTAAAGAAATGGGATGGGTATAAGAGACATGTAGCTAGCTATCTTGGTCTTTCTTTGATATTCCACTTTGAATAAAGACATGGATTAGAAAAACATTTTTCTACTGTAAGAATCAGAACAGCACAGATATGAGGCTCAGGGTCATGGGGGCAATAGGAAGTGGCGAGGTCTGTGACAGACTGTCACAGAGGGCACCCATATGAGAAGGTGCTACAGTTTTGTTTTCAAAAATAGCTGGAAATCTGCATTTCTACATTAAAATCTTGAATTTAAGAGTTGGAATTAAGAGTTGCTGAAAATATTTTAAAAACATCACCCAGAAAGCTTCTGGGCTACAAATGGTCTATGGGTGTCAGTGTGTGACCCCTGGCTTATCCCATTTGTTCTTGTTCAGTGTGAAATCCGGCCACCCTCTGCACTTTCCCCTGGTTCTCCACTAAAATCTAATCAGTCTTGATGAGTCTGCTGGCCCAGTGATTACTCCAGGGAACAGCAAAGCTTCCCTTAGCTCTGCCTAGACACATACATGCAGAGTCAGTGGTGCTGATTTTAAGAGGTGATTGTGAGATTTTGGAGAATCCAGTGTATGTAATCGTTCTCATTTTGCAGATGTTTCTATTGATATGCCAGACCTACTTGATATCAACCATCTCCGAGCCAGGGGGTTACAGCCAGGAGAGGAGGAACTTCCGGACATCAGCCCCCCCATCGTCATTCCTGATGACTCAAAAGGTATAATCTTCAGAGGACATTCTCTACCCCTCCCGCTACCCTAGTCTGCTGGAATAGTCACTTTTCTCCCACCACTCTGCTGTCCCTTGGCTGCCTTCCTCTGATGTAACCCACCATGGGCACACAGAAGTGAGGCTTGGATGCAGCCGTAAACTTAAAATAGACGTGGGAAGAGCCACAGACCCATCACAAGTAGTTGAAAGGGACCTGTGGCAACAGAGGGCAGACAAGCTCCAGGAAGTTTTTAGATTATGTTGCCTATGGCTTTACCTTCTTCTCTCCATTCCCCCAAATGGACGTGTAGGGGAGAAAGAGGGTGTTTTCAATAGGCTCCGAGTCTAGGGGAGCTGTGTCATTCTCGGAATACCTTTGGACAACCGGAAGGGGAAATTCAACCGTGTGTGTTGGTTTTAAACATCTGGCCCACATCTCACCTTCCCAGCTTCCTCACTGCTTATAGCAAGAGAGTGGTTTGAATTTCTCTTTCACTCTGTGAATGATAAGTCATTCATTGTTCATAATGCTTCACTTTTGAAGGGAAAAGGACGTGCAAAAAATAGTTGCCTCACCTTCGTGGTTCCAAGGACAGTGCTGAAAAATCTTGGTTCCATGATTACCTCATGTATTCTGATGAAACCAGTTTCATTCTGGCTTTGTTTGCTCACCTGTTTCCTGTTCACCTCCTTAAAAAAGTTAATTAAGTGGAATAACTCATAGTAATAGAGCACTGTAGGCCCCTCTACCAAAGGCCTTTCATCACATGAGCAGCGAATGTTTTTAGTGACCTAATTTGAGTGCACAAGGAGGGTAAGGTGAATCCAAGAGGAGCAAGTCAGGATTCCAGATAGGCATCTTGTCCCATAGTTCTCTAATACTAATTAAATGTGATAGCACAGAGTGTGGAGAGACCTGTACTTGAGACGTTCTGTGTTATGGGTACAGGTGATTCTTGAAAGGAATTCAAGAAAGAAGAGATCAGTATGAATATCACAGAAAGACAAGATGGCTTATTAGCACGGCTCCTGCTTCCTCTGAGGCTCTTAATAGAATCATCGGCTTGTAATTACATAGAGTTTTTAGAAATACAGGGAGAGAACTGATTTAGTTCATTATAATGATAACCAGAGCACCATGTTTTATCGGCTCTAAATGCCTGAAACCTGGTATTTCCCCTCTTCACTGTAATGACTTTATGTTGTCAGGTGGGGATGGTCTTTTTCTAAAACGCTTTGCCATGGTTTGGTCTCATTTTATTCCCTCTTCCTTAATTTCCAGATCGCCTGATGAACCAACTGATAGACCGTATGTATCTTTTGAAAAATTTCCTAGTGTCTTACAATGGTTGTTGGCCTGACACATTTATCTGTGGGGGTTGAGTAGAAGGGCATTGTTCTGTACATGTGCATATGTAGCTTTTCCTCAGTGGAAATGATTCGTTGACTGCAAGTTGAGATAGCAAATGTAAACCAGTGACAGTGGTGGTTAAGTGTCCCTGTAGCTCATGAGAGTGACCATTAGCATGAGAGCGAACCAACCCTGGGTTGGAAAATTGGACTCTGCCATTCATGACTGTGTGACCTAGAATCATTTACTTAACTTCTGTGAGCCTGTTTCCTCATGAATGAATGGGGGCCATTTCTTTCTTCTCTGGCCACATGAAGAGGCCTCTTCTTGCAATGAGAGCACAGTAGCCAGTCACCTTTTTGCTCCTGATTCTGGACACATAATGAAGACACACGTTTGGCATGATATGGTAGTATTAATACTCTCAAGGCTGTTAATGTCATTGGATTGTGTGTTAATTTTATAGCCTTTTATTTCCTTTAATCCTGTGGGAGCTGATATTCTTGATTTCCTAAAAAAATAATATAAGAATACACTATTTATACTAAGTATTTAGATAATAATTAGGAGGAAGAGGGAGTGTTTAGCACTAAATACACTGAATATTTTTGTCTACAAAGCCTTTCTGGAGATGAACTATTGTTAACATTTGTGCTCTCCATTTCCCAGAGTTGATTACTTCCTTTGATTGCTGATATACCTAAAGGCCTCCTGTAGCTTCCCGTGAGATTTTTGACCTGTAGATAATGCTTTTCTCTTCCAATTTCAGTCCTAGGAGAGGCTGCTGTAGAGGTCTTGAGCATGATCTGAGAGGCTGACATGGTTCTGGGAATACACTAAATCTCCCCATACGAAATTAGAGAATTGTTTTTCAGTGCTTGGATTGACCAGGTGATTATCATGATTCCTATTGAGGGCAAACTTTTAGGTCAACTCAACTCAAATAGCTTAATATTAGGATGGCTTCAAATGAAACAAATAGAACAAAGTTAAACCACCATTTGCACACCTAACAAAATAGCACTTTCTTTGGATAGCAGGTGGATAAAGGGGTGAAGAGTCCCTAAGACAGGAAGATAGTTTACCTTTTCACACTAGAATGTCCTGCTGTGCTCTGTAGCCTCAGACATCGATGAGTCATCTGTGATGCAGCTGGCCGAGATGGGCTTCCCTCTAGAAGCGTGTAGGAAGGCTGTGTACTTTACCGGAAATATGGGAGCTGAGGTGGCCTTCAACTGGATCATTGTTCACATGGAGGAGCCAGGTAGGTATTAGGAAATGGAATGGCTTTTGAGTCTGATGCAGAACTCAGTGATGCTAACTAAGCCTTGGTCCTTCCATACCCTCCAGATCTGTTCCCCAAATGACTTTCTAGTTCACGGTCTGCTGCAGTGTGTGTGTTTGTGTGTGTGTGTGTGTGTGTGTGGCGGGGGAAGGGGGGTGTTTGCTTGTGGAGCAAAGTCACAGTGTTTGTCTTTCCTCTTATTTTTAAGTAATAGCTTGGTTGAGATATAATTCACACCACTGGAAAGATGTGGGATATACTTCTACCAAGGAAAGGATGAAGACTTGAAATAGACAAATGTGCGTGAAGATATGAGCTTGTTTAGCTTTTACTTTTATCTACTTTATTAAGATAATTCACTCATTTAAAGTGTACATTTCAATGGTTTTTAGTAAACTTACAGAGTTGTACAACTATCACCACTACCTAGCACTAGAGAATTTTTGTCCCCTGGAAAGAAATCCTGTGCACTGTAGCAGTCACTTTCTATTCCCCTGCTCTTCCTAGCCCTTGGCAACCACTAGTCAATTTTCTAGATTTGCCTGTTTTGGACATTTCATACAAATGGAAACATACAATACAAGATTTTTTGTGTATAGTTTCCCACACTTAGCATAATGCTTTTAAGGTTCATTTATCAGTATTTCATTTCTTCTTATGACTGAATAATATTTTACTGTATGGACACACTGCATTTTATTTATCCTTTTACTAGTGGCCCAATGCATGAAACTCATGCAAGAGTAAGCCTTCCTTCCCCCAGCTGCTGGCTCCCGCTTCCGCCAGCACCCGGGACCCAGGCTTCCCTCACAGCCTGGCTTCGTCTGGAAGGTCGTCCGGAAGGACGTCCAGTCTAATTAGCATATTATGCTTTTATTATTATAGATCAGTAGATGGCCACTTGGGTTGTTTCCACTTTTTGGCTACTGTGAATAATGTGGCTATAACTATTTTGTGTACTAATTTTTGTGTGGACATGTTTTCATTTCTCTTGAGTTGAGTTGCTGTGTCATATGGTGACTCGATACGTTTAACTTTTTGAGGAACTGCAAAATTGTTTTCAATAGTGGCTGCACCATTTTACATCCCACCAGCAATGTATGAAGGTTTCAATTTCTCCATATCCTCACTAACCTTGTTATTACTGTTTTTATTGTAGCTATTCCAGTGGATGTGAAGTGATGTCTCATTATAGTTTTGATTTGCATTTTCCTAATGACTGATGACGTAGAGCATCTTTTCATATTATTGGTCATTTATATATCTTCGGAGAAATGTCTATTCATATCCTGTGCCTATTTTTAATGAGGTTATTTGTCTTTTTATTGTTGAGTTCTGAGGGTTCTTTTTGTATTCTGAATACAAGTACCTTAGGTATATGACTTGGAAATATTTTCTCCCATTCTATGTGTTGTCTTCTCACTCTCTTGATGGTATCTTTGTAAACAAAAGTTTTTAAGTTTGATGAGGTGTAATTTATCTAGTTTTTTTCTTTTGTCACTTGTGCTTTTGGTGTTGTATCTAAGAAACCATTGCCTACCCCAACGTCACAAATATTACTCATATGTTTTCTTCTATAAGTTTTGTAGTTTTAGCTCTTACATTTAGGTCAATGATCCATTTTGAGTTAATTTCCGTATATAGTGTGAGGTAGAGTTCTACCTTCATTCTTTTGCCTGTGAATATGAAATTCTCTGAGCAGCATTTGTTGAGAAGACTGGCCTAACCCCATTCAATGGTCTTGGTAGCCTTGTTGGGAATCATTTGACCATGGATTTGTGGGCTTATTTCGGGACTCTCAGTTCTGTTCAATTGATCTATATGTTTATCTTTATGCCAGTACTGACTCTCTTGATTATTGTAACTTTACAGGTATTTTTCCTTCTTGGCTTTGAAGTGTTGTTTATTGTAAGATCAAAAAAAGAAAAAGTTCTGAGCATGATTATTTTCCCCAGATTTTGCTGAACCGTTGACCATGCCTGGTTACGGAGGAGCAGCCTCTGCTGGAGCCTCTGTTTTTGGTGCTACCGGGTTGGATAACCAGCCTCCGGAGGAGACTGTATCTATCATCACCTCCATGGGATTCCATCGAAATCAGGCTATTCAGGCACTACGAGCAACGGTAAGTGTGAGAGACTATGTGTTGGATTCTCTTCTCTGATTGGAGTGGTTTGTATTTCATCAGTAGCAATTGAGACTTTCCAGTATTCTGTGATCTTTTGGGGTTATGTTTGCCTTACTCTATACACCACCATGGCCCACGGGGATTTATTTGCATACGGTATATATAAAGCTCAAATAAATGAATGAGGGAATCATGCAGAGAGTTTAAAACTAGGGAGATAAGAAAAAAAAAGGGAGATAATATAACTGGGGCAAGATGATCAAACTGAAAGAAACTCCATATCATCTTATTGCTTATTAACAGAGGACCAGACATTTGACCTGCAGCTTACTTGTTGTCCTAAAGCAAAGAGGGATGCATGAAATTCTGTGTTCAATAAGGCAGTTCTTTAGGAAAAATCATGCTTTTCTGATACTAAGACCTTGGAGAAATGTCCCTGGAAGTTCTCATAGCGAAGACTGAATGGGTCCTTGGAATTCTCTGCTTCTGTTTCTCTCTGCAGAGAGAGAAGGTCCTTCCGGTATTCATGAACCTTCTGATATTGTCAGGAGAGAAGGCACAACAAAGCTAGAGATAGAAGTTTCTCTTTCACAGTGCACATCTCTGTTTAATATTGAGGGAAAGTACTTTTTTTTTTTTAAACCCATCCTTCCTTGCCACACTACGTTCCATTTATGAGTGGTTGTCTGCTACCGATTCCTTCTCGGTGTCCTGACTGGTTGCCTGCTGATCACCACAATTCTCAACCAGCATTTGTTTCACTCTGGGCACCTGCTTATGTCTTACTTATTTTACTTGCTTGACTCTTCCACCGGAGATTCTGACTATGTCTAAATACACTCTTTACCCCTCCAGTGATATCACAAACAGGGGGAGATGGACATATTTTGCTGGTCATTTGGTTTGAACTGTACGGAGGTCAGTTTAAAACAATTTAACTTAACTAACCAGTGTTGTCATCATTAATCAAGGTATTAGTTTCGTCTCTACTGCAGTTCAACCATTGTGGCAATATTTGGGGAGAGGAAGCATTAATGTAGTACTCGCATTGGTACCCTTCTGCCTGGAATAGTTATCTGCAGGAAATACAGTTGGCAGAGAATGTAGTGTGTGCAGTTATTGTGGCTTTCGGAAGGGCTGCACCCAAACATATGCCATACTCCTTGGCATTCTGTACCCTGTCATTATCAGCATCAGCCTGCAGAAATAAAGACTGATATGGGCTTTGGAATGCTGATCTACTGCTCAGAATTTTTTCCAGTGAATCTAGTTACTGATCTCGGTTGGGAGACCTGCAGAATACCAAGCGCATTTCATATGTGGAGTCAGAGCTTCTTACTCAGAAGACACTTAGGACTAATGGATTCAGGTTTCCTGTCCTAGCTGCTTGACATCCTGGTTCACATGGTCAGGATATAATGAGGCCTGAGAATGGCATACATTGTAAACATGTTTTGTTTTATTAGAACAGTAACCTGGAAAGAGCACTGGATTGGATCTTTAGCCACCCCGAGTTTGAGGAGGACAGTGACTTTGTGATTGAGATGGAGAATAACGCCAATGCAAACATTATTTCCGAGGCCAAGCCTGAAGGACCTAGAGTCAAGGATGGATCTGGAAGTAAGTTCTTTGCCTGAGGGATCGTCTGAGCAATTGTGACTATGCATTTAGCTCACCTCCTTCCCTCCCACCACACATATTAAAACGTTTGCCATCATTCAAAAGTGAGCACAGATCTCATCCTCTCATAAATGGTACATTTGCCACATTGCCTGGTCACGGTGATCTGATACAGTCCTGGGCAAACTCAGTCATGCTGCCTTGTAGTGCGTGTGCTCACGTTTAGCGCCAGCTTTGACTTTGTCCTGTGAGATAAAATCTTTTCATGTACCATGGAAGTTTTGTGTCTAAAAGAGAACATTTATTTTCATATGGTGGTTTTGAAAGTTGAAAAGCAGTCTTATGCCCTCGACCCTGTCATTGCCCCTGAAGGGCTATCAGGATGGCAGGAAGAGGTGACATAAGCCAATGTTCTACCTTTGAAGAGCAAACACTTATGTGTGTTACTGTGTACCAGGCACTGTTCTAAGCTCTTTGCATGCACACAGTCAGTTAATCCTCAACACACTCGTTTTATAGGGGAGGAAACAGAGGCACAGGCAGATTAGGTACCTTGCCTGAGGTCACGCAGCTCTTAAGAGGTGGAGCCAAGATTCAAACCCAGAGTCCACGTTCTTTCTCACTATGATACCCTGCTTCTCAGACTGTCATCGCCTACAGAATAATGTTCAGGCTCTTTAGCCTGGAATGCGTCTCCTCCTTCAGTCAGATGTCAGCCTACCTTCTCTCAGTGTCATTTCTTCTGCCCCTCGCTCCCCCCACAGTTCGGATGCCTGGAACTGTAGCCACAGCACCAGCCCACCCAGCTGTCATTCACCCTCTTCTCACTGCTTCCAGGCCTTTGCTCATACTAATCCTTCACTGTGAAATGCCTTCTTTCCTAACACTGATCACCAAAATCCTTACTGTGATCCAAAACTTGGCCACAGATTCCATTTCTCTTGTTGGCTTTCCCAGGTCCTTGTCAGTCAGTCTATCTTTACCCCATGTGCTCGTAATAATTATACCAATATTAAGAACACTTCCTTTTGTGCCACCCTTAATCTTCATAATAATCCCTACAAGGTAGGTTTTACAGATGAAGAAACTGAGTAAAGAAGGTTAATTGCCAAGGTCACAGCTTAGTGATGGGTAGAACCAGAATTCCAACCCAGGCAGTCTGCCTCTGGAGCCTGTGCCCAGAGCCACTCGAACATGGTGTTTGTTCCTTGGTTATTAGAGATATCAAATTCATTGCAATAAAATTATTTATGTCAATATCTGTGTCTCCCATTTGACTGGAAGCTGTGGAGGACAGAGGCCATTTTACTTTTATCAAGCTCATGGTGGCTAGCACATAGAAAGTATCAAGTAAAAATAATTGGATTTAATATTACACTAAATAATTGGATTTAGTATTACACTAAAGTACACTAGTAGCATTCACTCCTATTGTCATAGAGCTGTAGCTCTACTTATTAATGGTCTTACCAGACATAATATGTATGTATTGCTCTAGGTCAAGAGAGAGAGAGGATGGGAAGGAAACCTTATTTTATATAAAATGGGAATTTCTTTATTTAAATTTTTTTATCCTATCTAGGTAAGAAAAGGATGAAATAAAGTTCTCCCAACTTCTATACTCAAAGGATCTTGTATTACTTTTTAGAAACCAGTGGTTTGCCTAAAATATCAAAATCTGTAACAGGCAAGTCGCCAATAATTCATGGGCAGGATTTATTACTTCTTACATGCCCGTCGGCTCACTGCTTCCTTGGCTTTCCGTAATGGACTTGGGTGAGTCCTTCTCACAGAAGGAATAAATCACAAGATGCAGCGATCGTAAGGCTGCCAAGGTATCTGGCTGCAGAGGGAGGGAGAGTCTGATCCTTAAGGTTTTCCATCTTCTGATGGAGCCTGGAGGGAACCCAACCATTCTCTCCAAGACGGGCCCTACTGATCTGAACAGCGCCATCCTCTCCTTGGGCTTACTGCGCTCAGAGTGATCTGCAGAGACCCCTGGCACTGCTGGTTTGGAGTTGCATCTTTGAATAGGATGTCATGATGTGATGCTTTCAAGCACCTTAATTTAAAGGCACTATGGGCCAATCTCGGTGGCCTTGTTCCTCATTGCCCCCAAATTTAGGGCACTTGTGGGTGGGGGTGGGGAAAGAGACAGAGATGCACAATGAGAAGTCACATATAGGATGTGCAGAACCTCAGGGCAGTAGTTGTGAAAATTTTAATTATGAAAAACCGGCAAACATAAACCACCCTAACTCAGCAAATGCATTTTGCCTCTGAACAGATGTTTCTACTTACTTATTTTTGAATTAAATGTATTGGGGTGATGTTGGCTAATAGGATCATTTAGGTTTCAAGTGCACATTTCTATGATACATGCTCTGTATACTGCATTGTGTGCCCCCCACCCAAAGTCACATCATCTTCCATCACCATATATTTGGCCCCCTTTACCTTTTAATACCCTCCCACCCCCTTCCCAGATGTTTTTACAGAAGCCTTTCTAGCACTGTGGTTGGCTGCTGGGAGTTGATCAGCAAATGAATGACAGAATGAAGAATTAAATGAATGGCAGCAGGTAGTGGTCACAGGGATAGTTTTGTTTTCTTTTTGCTTTCTCCATAAGTGCTCAAAAGAGAAAGCAAAAGGACTTAGCGTCCTATTTTGTGTTACATTGCATATATCACAGGAAAGGAAAAATATGTTCATTGTGCTTTGTTGCATTAGCACTTGAACTCATGTCAGTCACTTCTCCTTTAAAAAAATTTATCATTTATATTGTTTATTTTTTCTTATAATTAAAAGGATATGTGATAATTTTAGCAACTTGAAAAAGATACAGATATCTGAAAAGAGGAAAAAGAAATGACTCAACAATCCCACTACCCAGTCATAACCACTGTTAATGTTTTGTGCATATTTTTATATTTTTCTATGCAAATACATAAAAATGAGTATAAATATATACATATTTTAAGAGGATGCATTTTTAAAAATATATTTTTATTGATTTCAGATTGGAAAGGGGGGGAGAGAGAGAGAGAGAGAGAGAGAAAGAGAGAAACATCAATGATGAGAATCATTGATTGGCTGCCTCCTGCATGCCCCTACTGGGGATTGAGCCCACAACTTGGGCATGTGCCCTAACTAGAATTGAACCCGGGACCCTTCAGTCCACAGGCTGATACTCTATCCACTGAGCCAAACAAGCCAGGGTTAATATGTACATTTATAAAAAGTATAAATTCTATTCTATACATGTTATTTTATTTCCTTCTTTTCTCCTAATTGTGGGTGTCCATATACATAAGTCTAGATTATTGAATAGCTATATATATAAAAGCCTAAATGACTGTTATGACCGGACGACTGGCCGGTAGCTATGACACGCGCTGACCACCAGGGAGCAGATGCTTAATGCAGGAGCTGCCCCCTGGTGGTCAGTGCACTCTCACAGCCAACCTCTCACGGCCGGCCAACCTCTCGAGGTCCCTCCCCCTGGCCTGCTGGCCCCAATCATCCCCTATCTGGACTGGGCGAGACAGCCCCGATCTGCCCGGATCGCCGGCCAGGCCGAGGGACCCCACCTGTACACAAATTCGTGCACCAGGCCTCTAGTATATTAATAACACTTCACTATATAATGTATCATAATTTATATCCCTAATTTTAGGCCAACTAGTTATTATTTAAATAAAAGATGATTACAGAAAGTTTCAAATAACAAGTTTATTTGTACATTCAGAAGATGATGGCAGTGATTTTTAAAAATTTTCTTAAGGGATGAATTCTCTTCACAGAAATACAACAAACACCTTTTTCAATCCCTATCAGGTAATAAACATTTGCTCACATTTAAGTTTCTTCCTTTCCTTCTCTAATAAAATTAATGCTGTGGTGAACATTCTTGGGCCCTCATTTGATTATTTCCTTGGGATAAGTTTCTGGAAGTGAAGTTTGTGAGTAACATCTCAGGTTTTTAAGATGTTTATTATCTTAGTCCAACAAACACCCTGAGGGCTCTCCTGTTCCCTACTGGGCTAGCACTTTTCATAATTTCTTACATCTTTATTGCCTGGTTGCTTTTCTTCTTGTGTTAATTGTGCCTTTGGCCCATTTTCCCATTTTTATTGAGGTTTTTTTTTTTTTATTGATCCTGATGAGAGTTTCCTGTATTTTCTGTTAGTTTGGGAATACTGGCACCTTTACAGTATTTGAGTTTTTCTGCCAGAAACATGTTATCCTTTTCCTTTGATTCATGCTTCCCTTCTCCAGCCTCTGCAAAGCAATGTGGTTTTCTTTATAAACATCCCAACACAATTCTATTTTCTGTGTTACTTACAAATAAATCCCCCCCCCCCCATTATATTTTCTAAATAGTTATTGCTGAACTTTGGAAAGTTCCTGATCTTTTAATTGGCCATTCTGCAAGATTTGATTAGAATTAATTAACTTGATGGGTTAACTTGGGGAGATGTATATTCTGTGTAGATAGGTGGTTTACATTCCCAAGACATGGCTTTTTAACTTTTCTTTTTTTTTTTTTTTTTTTTTGTGGGGGTGGGGGTTGGTTGGTGAATTGGTTAAGACAATTTAAAGGTAAGGGTAGTTGGTAGTTAGGAGCAAAATGGAGAGCCAGAACAGACAGTCAAAGAAACCAAATAAAACCGTCAACCTCAGTTTTCAGGCTCTGTTGTAAGTGGCAGGAGTGCTGAGCAATACTTGTCTAAGCAAAAAGGGAAGTATCTGTATCATAAAAGGCCTGTGGTTGTGATGCCGTCATGGCGTCAGGACCAACTACTGGACTCACCAGGAGGTGCATTGATGGGTCCCGCCATGGGCAGGAGTTCCGAAGCGTCCCGGGGCGCCAGCAACCTCTGCGGAGCGTGCGAGGCTTCGCGGGGCAGTGGACATGGCCCTGATGGCAGGTTAGGCCTAAGGGACCCTACACGCACACAGTTTAATCATGCTTTGGGCCTCTAGTTGTATCATAAAAGCTGGAAAGTTCCAAGGAGACTTGACTCCAGGACTGAAACCCTTTTATCTGAATGTGCCTCTTGGCTCTGCTTCCTCTGGGTTGGTTCCAGTCTGGGTGGGCTCTCCCTGGTGACCTCAGGATGGCTGCCCATGCCTCCTATAGCTGTTTCTCCCCAGGCCACTCAGCAAAGGTCCTGAGACCATTGCATGTGTCTACCTCTCCCTGGTCACAGGCCCCATACTTGGAGCCTGAGGGTGGAGACATTTTCCTTCCTAGCTTGTGAGTCCTTCAAGCCCTGGTTCAAGTGTGGTCCTGGGCCAGCAGAGTCAGCATCACCTCTGATTTGTTAGAAATGTGAATTCTTGGGCCCCACCCAGACCTGCTGGGTTAGAACCTCTGGGAGCCGCCCAGCCATCTGTTTCAGCAGGCCCGCCAAGTGGTTCTAATTCCATTTAAACCAAAGAAACACACCTTAAAAGCAGGATTAAGTTAATATTGCCTTAGGAAGGAGTAAAGTGGCTACTGGGACATCAGGTTAACGATGAAAATAATGACAAGTTTGGTGTTTGAGTTGGAAAAAAGTGACTATTACAAGGACAGGGATTTAATAAGTGCTTGCATCAGATTCTTCCTTGAGGGAATATGCCAATTAAAAATCTCTATAGCCATCTTTTTGCATGAAGAAGTCATGCCATTACATGAAATTCTTTTATTAAATGTTACCTAATTTACTTAAAAGAATCAGTGCTGTTATTGCTTGGTGAAACAGTAGCTGGCCTTTCCTGAACTCCTGCTCTAGGCATTTCCTCACTCCTTGCAGCAGAGTATTCAGATGGTGGCTCCCACTAGCTGAGTGCCTCCTAGTGGTGGACCCAGCTTGGAATTCAGGTCTGGCTGATTTTGAAGCCTGTGCACTTTCTCCTTTACCCACTATTGAGTCATCTTATTTTATTTATTTATTTATAAAACATTTTTATTGATTTCAAAGAGGAAGGGAGAGGGAGAGAGAGAGAGATAGAAACATTAATGATGAGAGAGAAGCATTGATCGGCTGCCTCCTGCATACCCCACACTGAGGATTGAGCCCAAAACCTGGGCATGTGCCCTGACTGGAATTGAACTGTGACCTCCTGGTTCATAGGTCAACATTCAACCACTGAGCCATGCTGGCCGGGCTTGACTCATCTTATTTTAGATTTTCCATATTGGAATGGAGGCAGGAGTTTATTTATTATTATTTAATCCTTACGAGAGGATATTTTTACATTGGTTTTTAGGGAGAGTGGAAGAAAGAGGGAAAGATAGAAACATCAGTGTGAGAGAAATACATCAATTGGTTGCCTCCTACATGAACCCATGAGCCCCTACCAGGTACGTGCTCTTGATCGGAACCCGGGACCCTTTGGTCTACAGGCCGACGCTCTATCCACTGAAACAAACTGGCTAGGGCGGCAGGAGTTTATTTTTGAAAAGGTTTATTTGTCATCATGTTAGGGCTGGCACCTACCTTTCTGTTGTATTTTTTAAAATTTCAAAAAAGTGGAAAATCAGTCTTTCAGTCTGACCTGTCTGGGCTTCTGCCATTTGCAAAATCATTTCTGTTTCTGTGTTGCACTCGATGAGCATTTATTTTTTTTAAAAAAAGAACTGACTGCCAATGTAATTACAATGTGATTAGTCTGTGATTACTCAAACCTGCCCTGGCTCCTTCTACCTCCTCACGAGTGGTTCAGACTTCTGCCGCAGCTGAGATTTTCCAGCCAGGGGAGCCGAGAGACAGCTGCCTTAACCTGTTACTGATTTACCCAAATCCCTTCTGCTCTTTTTGAGAACTCAGACGTTTTCTAAATGAAGCTGTCAGGGGAAGAAGTTATTTGCAGATATAGAGTGTTTCTGAGTCAAATGTTAGTCAACTGGAGATGATGCTTTCCCCTTTGTTGTACGGAGGGAGTTAGGGGTGGGTAGTGCCACAAATTATCCAAGTTAGGAAGATGCAGTTGGAAAACTCAGTTTGAGTTTCTCACCAGAAGGCTGCAGAGTCCTGGGGTCTTGGTGGTTATTTGAAGGAATCTTTTGGTGTTTCTGTATTCTGAGCCTTCCCTGTAGACCGATTGATGTGTTTCACCCTAAAGAGATACTGCTGCTCTTCAAATCAATGGTCTATAAAAATAGAAATTCATTTAATTGCACTCCTGAATCTAGAGCTGCTTTTGTTCATTATGTGTTGTTGAACTACGATTTTCAGAGGTAAAGTCCTGACTCTCAGGTACATATAAACTGAACACATTTCAGATTTTCTTTGAGGCATTAATTAATGAGGGAAGCAGATGTTATTATGGATTCAAAAACATCTGAAAAGCTAAGATATTTAGAGATAAATTGATCCCTGGCTAATTTGGCTCAGTGGATAGAGTGCTGGCTCACAGACTGAAGTGTCCTAGGTTTAATTCCGGTCAATGGCACATACCTCAGTTGCAGGTTTGATCCCCAGCCCTGGTTAGGAGGCAACCAATTGATGTGTCTCACATTGATGTTTCTCTCTCTCTGTCTCTCCCCGTCCCTTCCACTCTCTAAAAAAAAAATCAGTGGAAAAATATCCTCGAGTGAAAATAAATAAATAAATAAAACCGATTGCTGAGTTAGATATAAAATTAGTGTCTACTAGGACCATAAACCCTTGAGGTTATGTTTTACTGAACAGATTATTTTTGTTTCTTTACCAGCAAAGATCTACAAGTTAAGTAACTTCATTAAGTCTGGGACCTTTAATCAGCAGTAAGCAGTGAGATGAACTAAGTTCTTTCCACCAGACCAGGGCCAACAAACCTTTTGTTTTTCTTTTACAGATGATAATAAATATTTTAGGCTTTATGGGCCATACCTGTATTATCTCATATTTTCTCCCCCTCGTTCTTCCCTTTCTCCTTGGCAGTACAAAAATAGGCAGTGGGCTAGATTTGGCCTATGGGTCATGGTAGTATGCTGGTCCCTCCCCTAGATAACCCTGGGGAGACTATTTATCCATATGACATGAAAGAACATGCTGTCTATCCCTTCAACTTGCCAAGCTTCATGTATGTTTTTTCTGACGGTGCTTTTTCAAAGAATAAAATCAGAGGATAATTGATATTATGTTGGGTAGGGGTGGTGGTGGAACATTTTGACATTAAAAATTTCTTCATATTAGAAATGTTGGGAACATTTTCTTAAGTTCAAAAAAGGACAAGTTTTGTTGGGAGAGGGAAGTAGGGAGGAAGGATGCTAGTTTCAGACACTGTTTAATTCTGGCTGTTTAGAGGGACACTGTTTGCCAGATGTTGGACACAGTAGTTTAGGCAGTTTTCTTTCTACCACTTCTGGTACTTTGAAAAATTCTCTGTTGAAAGTTAGCATTTTCAAAATGATTTACCTTGCTTTACACTGCCTTTTCTATCTATGTGAAGAAAAGGGTGTGTACATTTTGGGGGGAGTGTGTGACACAATGCTGTTTTTTTTAGAAAGGGTCCTTTGAGAACTTGGAAAAAAATCAGCAGGAACTTCCTTCTCTTTTTACCTTGACTTCTCTTTGGAAACAAATATTAATTGAGGTCCCCCTCGCCCCTTTTTTACCTGTCGAGCTTTTGCAAATGTGTTGTGAGTGATTCTCTCTTTTGCTGTTTTTTTCCTAGCCGGAGGTCTTGAATAATGCATGGGTTGGGTGTTTATATTGATAAACATGGTTAATTTTAATTGTAGGACTAAGATTTTAAAAAATTAATTAATATTTTAAAAAATTAATTATTTAAAATATATTTTTTAATTGATTTCAGAGAGGAAGGGAGAAAGGGGGAGAGAGAAACATCAGTGGTGAGAGAGAATCATTGATTGGCTGCCTCCTCCACGTCCCCCACTGGGGATCTAGCCTACAGCCCCGATATGTGTCCCGACGGGGAATGGACCTCCTGATTCATAGGTCAACACTTAACCACTGAACCATGCTAGCTGGGCTTTAATTTGTTTCTTATGGTTCTGAGTATACAGGTGAATTGTTTTTAACCAAAGAGAGAAAAAATTTCCTTTGAGAACTTAATGACATGGGTGTATTGGGTGTGTGGATTTATCTTTTTCTGTATATCTATTTGTTTTGTCAACCATTGGCTGTGTTGATGTCTCAGCAGTGTTTTATTGATATGACCCTGGGTAATGATGGGAAATTCCCATTTAAATTCTCTGATGAATTATTTTAGTCATTATTTTGGAGGACAGTTCCTTGGGGTGAGGAGCCTGGTTGGGGTGTCATGTCCTCTCTTTATTTCATGAAAATTCTAAGACAACAGCTGCATTTTGGGAGACTAGGACTGTATCTCTCAAACTGAAGATTTGGAATTAGATGTAGGCTTATTCAAAAAGAGCTTTAAAAACCAACCAGGGTCAAGAAACATGAAAAGGTCTGAGCCCACACCCTCTCTTTCTTACTGGGGTAGGAGTGGGTTCTTAGTATTGGGGGTGGGCAAAAGGGAGGGCAGAGCAGGGTAGAGTCCCTTGATTACTATTTCAAAAAATACGTGCCAGGCAAAATGGTTGTCATTCATAACTGTTTTTGGCTGGTTTCTGGTTTCAAACCTCAGATCTTTTTGGTTATTAGTTGATGTGACAGCCAGTTAATGGTAGGAAAGGCAATCTCCTCTGATTATTTTCTCTTTTAAGTAATTATTTTACTAATTTATATTCCAATTTATACTTAGATAGATGAATTATAAAAATGTATACAATACAAGGTGATATAAAAATAAGTGAAGAAGTAGAGTGGAGTCATTCCTTCATTCACTCATTTATTTATTCATTCAACACATACTTCTGCCTGCTAAGCACTGTTCCCTGTACCTAGAATATTTCAGTAAACAAAACAGACACACTTCTTGTCATTGTGGAGCTGTATTTCAGCCTGGGGTAAAAGGATTTGGACAGTAAATAAATGCCCACGTAAATATGTGACTTGGCAGGTGTTACTTCGTGCTACCTAGACAACAGTAAAGCCAGGTCAGGGATGAGGGTGGGAGTTAAAGAGGGAGTCGCTCTTTTATAAGTTGGCTCAGGAAGTCTCTCTGATGTGACATTTGATCTGAGACCTGGAGGAGGTGTGGGTTGAGTCATGTGACAGCTGCAAGAAGAGTTTCAGATAGAGGGAACAATGAGTGTAGAGCAAGCATGTCAGACTCGCAGCCCATAGGCCACATGCGGCCCACAACGAATATTTTTGCGGCCCAGCCAATATAACAGTATTTAAGAAATGTTTTAATAAAAATTTCCTAACTTAATTTTTACAATATCCTGTTATACATAATTATTAATAATGAACTACAATGTTTGCTAATGATTGATTACTATAATTGTGTTGCATTCATTTCCCTTACGCGCCTTATGTGCAGGCGCACCATTTCTCTTTAGCAGCCGATTGCCCCTTCATTAGTCTTGTACTGACTGGTTTGGTGTCCGCAACAGGAAATATTTCACTTTTGGAGAACAAGAAAAATTTGCGTTATGCATATTAATTTGTGCAGTTATTCAGTGTCTGATAAGTTAATATTCAAGAAAAAATATTAATTTTTATTAAAATATTCTATTATTTTATGTTAACGATTACTCATTTATTTCAGCCCTTTGTATTCAGCATGTCTCTATTGAAATAGACCTAAGTTTCTATGGAAATTGAAGGTTTTGTTTTTTTGTGTGGCCCACATAAACTTAAGCCTTGTTTATTTGGCCCGTGTTAGCCTTTGCGTTTGACATGCTTGGTGTAGAGGCTTGAGGGATGGAGCATACTGGGTGGATTTGAGGAGCAGCCAGGAGGCCGGAGTAGACGGAATAGCTGGAGTAGCTGGAGTGGGAGAGAGTGTGAGGAGTGGGGGGAGGGGGATCTCATAGGCTACAATAGGACTAAAATTTCACTCTGAGGTATAGAACACCATGGGAAGTTCTATGACAGTAATAACTACAATATGAATTCCATTTCAAGACTCTGATAGCTGTACTGAGAAAAGTTGTAGAGGCAAGGAAGGAAGTAGGGACCCTAGTTAGGAGGCTCTTGTAAAAATTCAGAAGAGAGATGATGGTGACTTGCTTGGATCAGGGGTTCCTACTGAAGGTGATAAGAAGTGGTTGGATTCTGGATATATATTGAAGGAAATGCTGACAGGATTTGCTGATGGATTGGGTGTGTGTAAAGTGTGAGAGAGAAGTTAAGATTTTGTCCTCAGTTATTGGAAGAATGGAATCATCATTGACAGAGACAGCTGAGGCTGAGGAGAGAATGTTCAACAAACTAGGAATGAAAGGGAACTTCCTCAACATGGTAAAAAGCATCTACAGCTCACATCTTACTTCATGGTGAAGACTGACTGCTTTTCCCTTAAGGTCAGGAACAAGACGAGGATGTCCACTCTTGACATTCCATTTAACAATATAACAGGAGGTTCTAGCCAAGGCAGTGAGGCCAGAAAGAGAAACGAAAGCATCCAGATTAACAAGGAAGAAGTAAAACTATCTCTATTGCAGATAACATAATTTTGTATATAGAAAATTCTAAGGAATCTACTATAAAACTATTAGAACTACTAATGTCGGAACAAGATCCACATACAAAATTCAACTGTATATCCTTACATTAGCAATGAACATTCTGGAAATTAAGAAAACAATTCCATTTAATGCCATGAGACTGGATAAATCGGGACAGGGAAAAGTAAGTTCTGAGGTCATCACCACTGAGAGGTCAGGGAGATGAGGAACCAGTGAGGCAGCTGGACAACCAAGAGAGGTTGTATCCTGGGGGCAAATATTTGAGGAAGAAGGAGGTGATCAGCTGTGTGTGATGTGCTGGAGAGTGAGTGAGCTGAGTGGGGATACACAGCTCAGTAAGGGATGAGCAAGGGAGAATGGGAGAGGGAGAGGTAGGGCAGAGGTCTGCCTACAGTGGTCGGCAAATTCGTTAGTCAACAGAGCCAAATATCCACAGTACAACGATTGAAATTTCTTTGAGAGCCATATTTTTTAAACTTAAACTTCTTCTAATGCCACTTCTTCAAAAGAGACTTGCCCAGGCCGTAGAATTTTGTGGAAGAGCCACACTCAAGGGGCCAAAGAGCCACATGTGGCTCGCGAGCCGCAGTTTGCCCACCACTGGCCTAGAACAAATACTTTGAAAAAATGCAATAAAGATTGAGTACTAGGTAAATGAATATGCAAGGTCATTTTTTTCCTTATTAGATTCCACAGACATGAATATTCTCAAATCATCATAAAAGAATGTAAACACTCAATTTCTGTAATTGGCAGCAGTTTGTGAATGGACTGGTACTTGTCCGTGGAACCCACTTTGTGTTGCGTAGATCTGGGTTTGGCTAGGGGAGCAGGAGCTGAAGTTCATTCAATGTGGATTTGACACAGAATCCTGTATCAAATGGCAGGAGGTACTTGTCAGAGAAAAAAAAATCAGTTTCACCCTTTAAGAGGCTATATATCTCCTTGTTCAGAAAGCATGAAACCTGAATTTTGGTCCCATATACTTTATAACCATGAGCAAGTCAGAAATCACAAGAAGCGTATTCCGAAGCACCGTCCCTTTCTATGAATGGTAATAGCTGTCTGCTGTCTTCCCTACAGCCCTGGCATTTGTGTGGTATTTTATACTGAATTGCTCATTTAAGCCTCATCCAACCTTATGCACTGGGTGGGTTTTCATCTTTGTGAAGAAATGGGCCTAGAGAGATGGGACAACCCCTCTGCCCTCATGCTGCTTGAATGTGAGAGAGCCAGGTTTTCCCTGTTAAACCCACGGATTTGCTGCCAGGTTGGCTGCAAGGTTTTTATAGCCTAGCCCTTCCAGATACGAATTTAATGTCAGCTGTACGTTGATGGTTGATGTCCCGGATTGTTAAGACTTTGAAGGTTGAATTTGGTGTCACTCTGGATGGGTTTGTGGGTGACTGGGTATAGCAAGGTAAGTAGACTTTGTCTTTCAATTTAAACAGTTGCTGGATTACACAATCATTGGCTTTAAATTCTGATCAATAGTGCTGTTGGTTTCTAGAAATGCTGCCTTGTGACTGTGTTGTTTCCTCTTTCATAGTGTATGAATTATTTGCATTCATCAGTCACATGGGAACATCTACGATGAGTGGCCATTATGTTTGTCATATTAAAAAGGAAGGAAGGTGAGTCTTTTTAGAAGGTAAATAATATATGTGTTTTATTGAGCGCTAGGCACTGTACTAGGTGCTTCATATGTTATCACATGTGGCTTTCACAATGGTCTTGTAGAATATACTCTTAAAACCATTTAAGACACTGAGGCTCAGGGAGGCCAAATAGCTTGATCTTAGCTAGTAAGTTGTGTCAGAGCTGGTATCCAAAGCTGCTCTCAACCATCATGCCATCATACCAAGGTAACTTTCCACAATAAAGATGCATCCTACAGCAGAATGTATGTCATATTTGAAACCTTCATAGGATTGCCAGATTAAGCAACATACTACCACTACTACTACTAATAATAATAATGATAAAGGAAAACCAGTTGCCCTATTAAATTTGAATTTCAGTTAAAAGTAAGTGAATTACTCAAATATTGCATGAGACATACTTGTACTAAAATATAATTTGTTGCCTACGCTAGATTCAGATTTGACAGGGTATCCTGTGTTTTATCTGGCAACACTGAGCGGTCAGTGTCTTGCTTTATTGCAACCTTGCAGTAGGCCTCATGGCGTCTTAAGTAGAATTGCTAGGTATGTGGTGAACTGGGAATGAGACAGATTAGGATGTGAGGCTGCACCTGTCTTCAGAACCCTTTCACTGGGCCAGGTCCCTGTAAGGCCCCTCTGGTTTCCTCCCAGGAGCTCCCCACTAAGTGGCCTGGGGGTTGGCACTCCTGCTCAAGGCAGTGCTTGGGTCCTGTGGATGTGGAAGAAGCATGTGACCTTGGCCTCTCCTATAGGATGTTGGCATCTCACCCCATGCCTCGCACTGCAGCAGTGACCAGTTCCCACCCAGCATCGATTGTGTTCCTTTTTGCTGTATCTTTTGATCTTGTTTCCACTTGATTCATAAACTAGTTGAGTACAGAGACTTGATTTATAGTGGATTCCTTTTATTACCCAACCTGATAGCTCTTTTAAAAATGCTTAAGAGAAATTGTTTAATTGTAATTTAAAAAACAATCAAATTCATCAGAGGAGTTGGTACGATATAAACACATACAAAAATATGTCATCTGGAAGCCTAGGGATACTCATTGTCTGTATTTGGATATATTTCTCTTTGTTTTATTGTTTTCATCGGGAGAGGGTGTGTAAGTTTATACACACACATACTACATATAACTATGCACATATATTTATAACATTTCTAAAAGTTTAATGTATACAACAGATACAATTTCGTAACCTGCTTTTTCTCACTTTGTATTATATTGCGATTATTTTCTCAATTTTGCAAATATTCTTTGAAAACATTTTAATAGTTGTGTATTATTCACTGCCTGGCTAATTTACTTCTAATTTTTAGTTAGTTTTATACCTAAGGCTGAAACAAACACTATCTATACTAATAAAAGAGTAATATGCAGCCCTAACCGGTTTGGCTCAGTAGATAGAGCGTTAGCCTGTGGACTGAAAGGTCCCAGGTTCGATTCCGGTCAAGGGCATGTTCCTTGGTTGTGGGCACATCCCCAGTAGGAGGTGTGCAGGAGGCAGCTGATTGATGTTTCTAGCTCTCTATCCCTCTCCCTTCCTCTCTGTAAAAAAATCAATAAAGTATATTTATAAAAAAAAAGAGTAATATGCAAATTGGTCAGGACATCCTCACAGTAAAGATCGAACAGCAGGCTGTGTGGGGTGATAAGGCTAGCAGGGGGGTTCATGAGGGATGGCCAAACGACTGAACAGCAGGCTGTGTGGGGTGACCAGGTGACAGTTGGAGAGGGTGCAGGCTGGGCTGAGGGGACCCCCCACCCCTGTGCACAAATTTTGTGCACTGGGCCTCTAGTTATACATAATTCTTTGACTCAATTGTTTTGTTTTCTTTTGTTATTGTTGTTTTAAAGAAACAGTTTATTTTTTTATTTTATTTCATTTTTTATATATATTTTTTCTTTTTAATTTCTTTATTGATTAAGGTATTACATATGTGTCCTTATTCCCCCCCCCTCACCATTCATGCCTTTACCCCCCTGCTGTGTATGTCCATTGATTAGGCTTATATGCATTCATGTAAGTCCTTTGGTTGATCTCTCCTCCTTACCCCCACCGTCCCCTAACTTTCCTGAGTTTTGACGTTATGATTGATGCTTCTCTGTCTCTGGATCTGTTTTTGTTCTTCAGTTTATGTTGTTCTTTATTTTCCATAAATGAGTGAGATCATGTGGTATTTTTCTTTCATTACCTGGCTTATTTCACTTAGCATAATGCTCTCCAGCTCCATCCATGTTGTTGCAAATGGTAAGAACTTCTTTTTTACCTCAGCGTAGTATTCCATTGTGCAGATGTACCACAGTTTTTTAATCCACTCATCTGCTGATGGGTATTTAGGCTGTTTCCAAGTCTTAGCTATGGTGAATTGTGCTGCTATGAACATAGGAGTGCATATATCCTTTCTGATTCGTGTTTCTAGTTTCTTGGGATATATTCCTAGAAGTGGGATCACTGGGTCAAATGGGAGTTCCATTTTTTATTTATTTCAGAGAGGAAGAAAGAGGGAGAGAGACAGAAACATCAATGATGAGAGAGAATCACTGATTGGTTGCCTCCTGAATGCCCCCTACTAGGGATCGAGCCTGCTACCCGGACATGTGCCCTTGACCAGATTTGAACCTGGGATCCTTCAGTCCTCAGGCCAATACTCTACCCACTGAGCCAAACCGGTTAGGGCTCAGTTGTTTTTCATTTGACTCAATTTTTGAGGTTATTTATGGATTTCTGCAAAAAAAATTATGAGATCAAAGGATTTAAAAAGTTTAGAGGCTCTTTTAGTAACTACTTTTTGATTGAGCTCAAGACTTAAAAAGCAATTGTAATTTCCCACCAGCATTCTGTTCCTTCTTATATAACAAACTTGAGTTTGGTTATCTTAAAACATCTTGATTCTTTTATGCATGGCGCAGTAACTTCTCTTCTGCCAAGTTCCTGGAATTGACTTAAATCCATCAAATGCTTCTGTGTTTTGTTTTCAGATGGGTGATCTACAATGACCACAGAGTGTGTGCCTCAGAAAGGCCCCCTAAAGACCTGGGCTACATGTACTTTTACCGCAGGATACCAAGCTAAACCTCAGCTGTACAAATCGGCAAGAAGCCATACGCCTTTTTAATTTGCCAAAAAAATAAAAAAATAAAAAAAAAGAAGTTGGGACAGCCAGACATAAAGGAATACTTGGGGGTATTTATAGTTTATTTAACGGCCATCATTTGACGCCTTCTGAAATAGAACTGGGAAGACATTTCTATTAGCAATGATACACTACTGTAGTTTTTCTTATTTATAAATGTTCAAGGAGACAATGATTAAAAAGAGAAAAGTGTTCCTATTGCTGGTAGGGAATCTGCCACTGGCACGGCAAAGACAGAAATGTGCCACCAACCCTCAATTTTGCTTTGGGGGTCAGTGGTCTGGCCCCACCCACAATAAATGAAAAGCCCCCTTTTGTTTCGTAGCAAAAATCAGTAACTGGGCTGGGCTTTCTTTGTGACATACTTTTTTCATTCAGTACAAGAATTTCTGACCTATCTGTGTATAGTAAATTAGAGCATCTGCAATGTTTTTAATTTAATCCCATCACAATTCAGAACACAACTGTGCGAATGTGTGTGAGACTGAGACTGAGAGTGTCGATGCGGAAATCTGTAGCGGGTTGGTTTGGAAAGGTTAACACAGTTGGCGTTAAGCATAGCTAGGAAAAGCAAGTACATCTTTTAAAGAAACCATAACTCAGGAAACAGTTGGAAAAATTAGTTCCCTGCTTACATTTTCAGGCATAAAGTGGACAGAGTTGTCCCTTTAAGCGCTGTCAAGAATTCACTTGGGTGTGCGACATTTGGTGGTGTACTGCCAGATGCCAGATGCCGAGAGCAGCACAATATTATTCTTTGCCAAAGGTAGATGGATTCTGTGTGTCAGTAGCTCTTCCCTCTAAGGTATAGTGTGTATTTTTAGCTGATCGCTTCTTACCGTCACACATGACAACTCTTTGGAATCATGTTAAGTGCCCCAAATTAGTCTGTGGTTTTCTCCCCCCTGAGCTCTTTGCCTGCCTCCATTTCTATGTTTTCTGAGGCCAGAGTCTCACCTCTGCCCTTTCTTGGCTAATCACCTCCTGACTTGCCTTCACTGCTTATCTGCTGCCACCAACAATGCGATCTTGGACACGTCCACGGGTTCAGGTGCAAAGAAACCTAGCATGACGTTATGAAAGACCATTGTTTCCATATGGTACTTCAACACGTTAAGGGCAGCGTAGGATTAGAATGTCAGATGGGATGAAAAAGTGGAAGGCTAGTGCCCTAGAATTCTCCTACTGCTCTGCACCACGTTGCAGTCTCTCTGGAGTTTCTATTTCAGATTATTCAGTCAAATGAAAAAGGATTTGTGGCTGCTTGACATGCCTTTGTTGGTAGAAAGGATCTTTGTAGAAACTGGAGGAAGATAAAACAGAACCAGTTGGGTGAAACACAGCACAGACAGTGGATTATGACCCGGGGAGCTATGAGTTATCAGGATTTGGTTATGACGGGGGCTGTCGCACAAAGATCTGTGAGCACCGGGCACAGAGTCCAAGGGCGGGTTCCGGAGCCCGGGGGGGGGGGGGGGTGAGGGGGGGGCGGGGAGTGACGGCTGCCGTTAGTGGGGCACGTCCCTCATCCTCCCTGTTCCTCACTCTCTTTGTCTGCACATTGGTATGATGACATCTGCTCTCTTTTTCCAACTTTGCTTCGAAGACATGGTGAGATTGGATACCTTGAATCTTTAAAGAGCAGCAGGTGGTGTGCCATGGGGGGGGGAGGGGGTTCTAGTGGAGTATGTTCCCTCCTCTCTCATCTGATATTTCCCTCAGTTTGGGAACAAATGAGATTGGCAAAAGGAGGGAGCTCATGGTGCAGTCATTCTCTACAAAACTCTGCCCACTGGGGTCATATTTAATGCGACTTGGACTCCGTTACATGAGTCCTTGACTCCCGTAGAAATTCCCACGCTCAGCATCCTTACGAAGTCTGGTCTCCTTAGGGCTGAGTGAGTATCCTGGAATAATGACACCAGACACATAAAAAATGACGGGTTTTCATGCTATTACAGAGCAAAGGCCTTCTTAGGGGTGGGGGCGTGATTGAGGATTTGGATTAAAATGTGGACAACGATAGCATGTGTATTTTGCACAGAATAAAAATTTTATAATAAAACCTTGCAAAATGGATGGTATAAAATCAGTATAGAAAATTATAAGCTATACAATATTGAATTTAATTAAGTAGAAAAATTAATTTAGCCCTTTTTGATGCCTAAACATACTGTAAAAAAATAAAATGTAATATGGCTGCCTTTTTTTTCTGCCTCAAAAAACAAAGGGCTATTTCTACAAGGCCAAGTTTTGTATATGTGCTATTCTTCATTTCAGAAGGGAAATTAGGGAAAAACTGGAGCAAATAATGAGTTTCTTTCTGCTTAAAAATGTATTTATATGTATTCCTTTAATATATATAAGGCAGGTTTCCCTGGAATAAAAGTCTGGAACATACTGCTTAATTTTACACATGTATGTAGATGAAATTATTTGTAACTGAAAACTGGAATCATGTATGGGTTTTGTCAATTGATTATCAGCCTGTTAGAAGTCCTTTGTGTGAGGCGTGGTGGTATAATTGTGAAATTCTTACTGTGTGTGGGTGCACGTGTGAGAGAGCCCTTTTTCCTGTAAATATCTTTTGATATCCATTTGTGTAAAATCCCAATGAATGTGTCTTTGGAAAATATAATGTATCAAAGTTTTTATTTTGTCAATTGATCGAAATGCCCATATAACTAATTAGAAATCTGGTTTGGTTCAAATTGGGGTATTTTTTTTTAAAGGGAAAAATAGTATACAAAAAGCACTATTGGAAGAATCACATTTGAATGCTGTTTTACATCAGCATTGCTTCAATATTTTGACTTAGCTGTTTCCTCCCACCTACAAGAGAATGTGCCTGACCTTCCCTGGGACTTGCTTTGGGCTGCAGGAGGTGTAGTGTGAGTAGTGGGAGCCTGGGACTCCCAACACCATTCATCCCCCTGAGACCTGAAGGGGATGGAGTCGCACTGCGGTTCATGGTGAGGGCGTCTGGGTTTGCATCCTAACTCCACCTCTCAGTGTGATGGGGCCAAGTCGCTGCCTCCCTGGGCCTTTTCCTTTAAAATGAGTGGATTAGACCAGAAGTCCCTTCTTGTTCTAACAGTCGGTTCTATTTTTATTTTCCTTTTGTTACTACTGAGATCGGGCTGTGAGATATGATGATCACATAGGTTAGATGTTATGTTTTTGATTTGTTACAGCTTACCTACCCCAGCTTAGAACCGATCTCATTTTTAGTGTCCCTACCCTGGCTTCTGTTCCTGGTTTCTTTGGTAAGTTTCCCATTTTCCCACCATTCTTGAAACTCTCCACTTTCCAGTCCATGAGGTACTTTGTTACCCTCCCTCTCAAAAATGAAAAAAATTATTTAGAATACTTTCTGCTCCGAAAAACCTCAGAACTACCTTCAGCTAAATCTGTCACATTTATACAATATTTCCTATTTAAAAAAATATTTTTATTGACTTCAGAGAGGAAGGGAGAGAGAGAGAGAAAGAGAGAGAGAGAGAGAGAGAGAGAGAGAGAGAGAGAGAGAGAGAGAGAGAAACAGCAAAGATGAGAGAGAATCATTGATCAGCTGACTCCTATATGCCCCACACTGGGGATCCAGCCTAGCCATGTGCCCTGACCAGGAACCTGACCTCCTGCTTCATAGGTTAACGCTCAATCAGTGAGCCATGCCTGCTGGGCTATACAGGTTATTTTCTTATTCTAATTCAGTTCTAGCTGTGATCCCCAAATAAGTACTAAGAAAGTTGTCTACCACAGAAAGATGTGTTTTTCATCTCGTAGGACCACCGTTGCTAAGTTACATTGTCTGTGGGGAGATGACAGGGGACAGGGGCAGGACCAGGGGATAGGATTAGGTAAAGTGTGATTCTGTCCTTTACCTTAGGGCAGAAATCCTAGGTTACAGAACAAGGGCCTGTCTGAGATTGTCTAAGCTGGTGATACGATTACCATACCGTGGCTCAGAGGTTCCCTACTCAGTAAGTCATCCCTACTGTTTGTATTAATATTCTCCAGACCTGTGCTGTTCAGTCCAGTAGCCAATAGTCATATGTGGCTAATGAATGGCCTCTTGAAAGTTGGCTTGCCTGAACTGAGCCTGTGCTGTGCATATAAAATGCACACCAGATTTTGAAGCCTTGCTACCAAAAAAGAAAAAAAAAAGGGAATGTAAAATATTTTATCAATATTTTATAGTGATTACATGCTGAAATGACAATATTTTAGATATATTAAATAAGATATGAAAATTTAACTTTTTCCTTTTTATCTTTTTTAATGTGGCTACCAAAAAACTTAAAATTAGACACGTGACTCTCATTCTTCTATTGGGCAGTGCTAATCTAGAGATAGATGGTGTGGGGCAGGCAGCACCCTACCTTAGGTATGGAAGGTAATTCTCCAAAACATCTAGACAGAAGCAACATGAACATTTTTGCTGGAATCAGGAGCACCGTGAGGCACAGAATGCCTTCCAGAAAGCAGAAGATTTTTCTGTGTAAAAAACCCCAATATGTATAAGACCCCAATTAAAAGACAAAAGCAAATGAGCCCCAAACCCTGTTCCGTCGCTTTGCCTAGGAGCCTCTAACTTTGGATTTATTTTTCAAGCAACTGCCAGGTGCCAAGGATGTCAGCCACAGGAGGGTGCTGGGCGTGTTTCTTTCTCTTTAGGCAACATTCTCTTGTGGTTTCCCCTCCCCAGGTATAGCTCAGTCTGTTCAGAGCTGGGTGTGGAGACACTGTGGAAATCTTGCTGCCCCAGGCTCACTGCTCCTCTCGGCCTGGGCAGAGCAGGTTTCGATGTTGGCTCTCGAAAGTGTTTGTATTTATTTTATTTTGCACTAGTCACAGTGGGTGTTTAAACTATCTCAGCTATTTTGGGAGAATATTTGCCTGTGATGGAAAGGGAGATGGATGATTTGTTGCTTCACTTGTTTTAAAATTAAAAGCTATTCTCACAATCTGAGACTCTTTTTTTCTTTCTTTTGCAAAGTCCAACTAAACGAATTCTCCTCTTTGTAGCTTCTCACCCATCAATGGAACAGGTAACTTGAGACAGTGACTAATTTTATTTCCTTTTAGGGTTTCTTCGTGTGGGCACCCAGACTGCCTGGTCCCCATCAACACTGGGACATCCGTGGAGGAGGGAGGAGCCAAGGCAGGGAGGCGTCTGGTGTCCTTTAGACTTTCTCTACTGATATGTCTAGTTGAATTCAGGGGTCAATCGCGATCTTTCTGTGGTTCCCTGACTCTCAGTTTGCTGATGGCTTCCTTAATGCAGCAGAGTCTACACTAGTTGAATCAATAGATTCCAGCATTTCTATGATGCCACCTTTCTAGGTTGTCTAAATTTCCTCATGGCTGCTGTATTAAATGACCACAAAATTAGTGGTTGGGGGATGGTGGAAGAGATGATCAGGAGTCCAGTTTGGGACCTGTTGAGTTTGAAATGCTCACCAGACCTCTATTTGATGTTGAGTAGGAAGCTGAATATACAACTGGATTTTGAGAGAAGTTTCCTCTGCCTTCATGTTCTTTCCCCAGAAATAAAAATGTTTTGAATTATGCAAGGGCTTGGGAGAGGAGCCACATTCACCACACAGTAGATGGACTTTTTACCTTATATAGGATAGGAGCAAAGCAGGAAAGAGAGACACCCAGCCTGATTTTACAGAGGAGAAAATGGAATTCCACCAAGTGCTGCCTCAGTTCCATAGAGGGGGTAGTAGGGGTAGTGAAGAGGGAGAAGGGGTGCTCTGGTCTCTTGGTGTAGTCAGTCTTCAGCTGAGCCAGCTGTTCCTTCCATCCCAACCTCACCACTCAAGGACTTTAGTTAGTAAACGTTTCAGAAACACAGAAATTTCCGTCCCAATGGCATCTCTCCCCTGTTTGGCGGCCGGGGGGAGGGGGGGGGGATATAAGAAGACCTTCTATGGTCCCCCACCTTTAGGGCATCTCCTGAGGTCTCGCAAGCTCACAGCCTTAACTGCCCTGGATTCCTTTCTCCCTGAACACATACCAAGCTCATTCCTACCTTGGCATTTTGCACTAGCTGTTGGCTCTGCCAGGAATGCTTATTCCCAACTCCACTCAGCAGGCTTCTTGCCATTCAAATCTCAGTCCAAATGTCAGCCAAGAGGAACATTTCCTGACCGCTTATAGATAATACCTTATATATCACATTCTTCTAGCACTTCATAGAACATAACATTGTTTTTTATTAAAGTATTTGTTGATTCCTCACAGAAATCTGAATTTTTCAAGTGCAAATTTGATTTAATTTACTTAACCTCTGTCCTGCACTAAAACAGTACCTGTACATAGTAGGTGCTCAAATATTTATTGAATGACCTAAAAAAAAAAAAAAGACCCTAAAACAGAAATATATTTTAATGCTTTTATTCTAAAAAAAAAAATCACAAAATCCAAGTTTAGGTTAAATAATATTTTAGTCTTAAAAAAATTAACAAGATTTTAAAGTTTTTGTTTCATATCTAAAAATGCATTCCTGATTTCCAGTTAACTCATGCAAAATCATATGTAGTGATATTCCACAAAAGGACCTTTTAACCAGTAGTAAAAATGGATTCTATTTGAATTGAAGCAATTCTGATCCCCAAATCTCATTTTGAAAGATTTCTGAAAAGATCTTGGAGCCACAAAGTTTATTTGAAAACATAATTTAAAATTACCCAAATATAAATGCAATTTAGTAATGTGAAAAAGGGAAGGCATGCTTCCAATAACAGTACAAAAATACTACCTTAATCTTGGTACTTTATAAGTTATAAGCCAACTGAGTAAATTAAACACATCAATATAATAGGTTATTTTTATAGTAGTAATTTTATTTCAAAGAGCAACACAGGGAATTACTAAGAAGAAGCCTTAATACCAACAGAGTTGTGCTACACATAATATTTCACTAAATACACATATTATCACGTAGTATGCTGATAACTTTTACACTCCTCCCCATTGCCATTAATTTACTATAGGACACTTAATTTGGGTTGGTGTTAACTTAGAAACAATGTAAACATTTAAAGTTAAATTTATCTATTTTAGCTTAAAACTGAACTCCCAAGATTTTAAACATTATTGAGCATAATAAATAAGGAAGCATCACAGAAGAATTCCTCTCAAAATGGTATTTTTAGATTAGACTAGATATACAGTATCCATAGATATACAAAATATATAGAAATGTCTTTTCTAAATAGTTAATAAATGCTTGTTATAGTTTGTAAAAAGTTTACTAAATTAATCAGTTTTTTTTTCAACCCATGTAAACAAATCTGGGTAATGACAGTTGAAGAGGGTTTGGGTGAGATGACAGGGAAAATGGAAAAGAAGTTGGTAAAAACACAGATTTGCTTTATTTCCTTTACATACTGGTAACATTTTCAGTCATGAACACATTCCCAGGGTGCAATTCCTTTATGGTATCGATGCGAACATTTTCCGGATCTCAGTGAAAATGACAAATGACCTAGTTGAGTGTCTATCCCTTATTCCTTTTTGTGTTGCACCATTTCACTCAAATAAAAAGAGCACATTTTATTGTCAAGCAAATTGCCCTTTTTTCCAATCTTAATATTATTTTGAGTGCAGGTTTCTAAGGGAAATGCCCCACTCTGTAACATTGCAAGTTAGTTTTCTCTTGTAGAGAAGGTCGTGAGAAAACAGTTCTGAGATGGGGTGCTTGTTTCTAGAGGTTTTTTTTTTTTTTTTTGTATTTCTGTAAAGGTTTCAAGTAGTGAAGACTATTCAAGGCAAAATACCACATGTGAGTTTGTTAAACCTCACACTGTAATTTTCATTTTTTCTCCTCTTAACTCTTCAATGTCTCCACACAAAGGTCTTTGCTGTGTGTTTGGGGAATACTGTCTTTGAGCTCATATGTATGTGTGTGTATGGGGGGTTAAGGGTGGATGAAATGGTGACAAAGCTGTCCTACTGCCTCACTGAGCTCTGCTTCTTCCAACTTCTGGTCTCCTTGTCCTTATTTCCTCATAAGGCAGGGATCACAGACAAAGGCCATGAGAAGACTTCAGAGCTGGTCTGAGTGACCGAGAAACCACCTCATCACCCCCAAATTTCAGTGTTCTTAGACATAATGACTAAGTCCAGCTTCTCAAGGGACATGGATCCAAGTAGCTTACCTACCATACAAACAGGAATACGTTGAGGACATAGTGTGACATCCACACACTTGCTACATGACATTTGTGGATATTAAGGCCCCATGTTCACTTTGCCTTATAATGACTTTCCTGTACCTGGCATTACCCTAATCTCTACATTATTTAGAATCTCAGTATTTCTAAATTTATTCCTAAACTTTTAGAAAATATTTGAAATGCACTATTTAGCATTTAGACCCCAAAACTGAGCTGAAGCAATCAATACGATTTTGTTCAGTAGCCTTCGGATACGTGGACTTTGCTTAAGTTTTAGATCTGTGTGCCTCTACTGGTCAGAGGCACTGGTAGTCTGGCACTGGTTGCAATGCTGCATAAACCAGACACGTGGATATCTGTCAAGTTCAGAGTGACAGCATGAAAACAATCTCAAGGATAGGATATTAAAAACAAATAGAAAAAGTATAACACCAAGTTCATGAAAATGCTTCCTTGTTCAGAAGCAAGGAAAAATAAGCTAACCCATGCAGCTTAATCATGCAGTGGGTAAGGTCACATTCAGTAGTGTTATCTTGCATGCTTTGGTTAATATTTGAGTAGGCAGATTTGCAAGGATTAATGCATGCGTTATTTCTGCACCTGAGGTTATATGTTTCACTTTTTAAAAATTGCCTTTTTACAAACCATATGCCAGAATTAATCTCCGACACTCTTAAAAAAATATGTATCTACTTAGTTCAAAACAGTTTATAGTTCAACCAGTTCTGTAAATACCGAGAAGATATACTGTGCAGTAAAATCCAGAGAGGGAATGCATTTGGATTTATTTTAAAAAGTTAAAATTATGTGTGTGCATGTGTAGCAATTTCTAAAATAAGAGGCCTCAAAAAGATGACACACAAAGTAAGGCTTCATAATACCCTGTTTCAAAAAAGCATTTCAAGGTGTAAAACAATAGCAACAACTATGTGAAAGTATAACCTGGTTCTGTGGAACTGAAGAAGGAGCACAAAAGCTTGCTTTTATATTGCCAAGGAACTCACAAAGTTTATGGTAAGTAGTTTGGGAGCTCCTGGTACAAGCGGGGCTAGTACAATTGTGTTTAAGTCTTGCTTGTATAGCAAGAATATACTAGAAAGATTTATCTAGTGCAATTATCTGGACATGGTCCCAAGATTCAACTCAGTGGCTCTCGATTATTATGCTAAGTGAAATAAGCCAGTCAGAGAAAGACAAATACCATATGATCTCATTATATGTGGAATCTAATGAACAAAACAAACGGACGAACAAAATAGAAATAGAGGCATGGGTACCTGGAACAGACTGGTGGCTGTCAGAGGGGATGGGGGAGGGGGACTGGATGAAAGAAGGTGAAGGGATTAGCCAAAAAGCATATATGCATAACCCACAGACATAGACAACAGTGTGGTGATGAGCAGAGGGAATGGGGGGGCAGGGGCTCGGTGGAGGTGGGCAAAGTGGGAACATCTATAATAGCGTTAACAATAAAAATAAAGAAAAAAAGAATGAAAAAATGGGATAAAACTATGAAAATGGGTGTGTCCTGCACTTTCCAATCCTGTTAAAAGTATCACTAATTTGCTGTTTTAGTTAAAACGCAGATTGGCTGAGAAAGCACAGCTCACAGTTCTCTGTGAAAGTTTCCTGGTGAACAAGATCTGCCTTTCTTTTAAAGAGTCATAGGGAGTGATCATGGGAGAAAGCCAAGGGAATGGTGACTTAATATGGTTGGTCCAGTAAGTGGATGCTTTATTCCTGCCCCTCCCCTCCCCTACCCCTCCAATTCCTCCTCACATTGAGTTCTAGCAGCACAGAGAGATAGCCCGCTAGACATCGTTATAACCTATTTTGAAATTCAGCAACGATCACTGGCCTTCTCTGCATTTTCATTCAATCTCCTGGTGAAATCGGTCCTTGAGAGTCCCAGCTATGCAATTGAGTGGCCACTCTTGTGAAACTGTACCATCCTCTGAGAGATCTTGGGCTGTTACTCAGCAATGCAAGAAAGGAGATAATCAAGGCCTCCCCAGAGTGCTTCCAAGGGAACCAAGGCCATCCTACCCTTTGAAATGGAAAGAGTAATATAAATGACAACTTTACACCATGACGATAAGATACCAAAAACAATTTTGCTTTTTTAAAAATGTGTATAAACTTAAGAAAAAGATGAACACAATAAAGACTGTTTTAAGATCTTGCTACTTACTTTTTGGTGTTGCTCTGATTGCTATAAACTTTCACTTGCTTTTTAGTAACTGTTTTAACTCAATTTTATTAAAAATATTATGAAAAAATGTCTTGGGCAATAATTCCGCACCTCCTGACAGGTAACAGCTTAGGGAAATCTTGGTTCTGATGGACTAGATACATTGGAGAAAGTCCTGCCAAATGCTCTGCAAATTACCAAATGATGATGGGAATGGAAAATGGTTCACTCCCGCTGAAAACAACTCCTTGGAGTTTGAAGTTGTTTTATACTCAAATAGCAAAATAAAACAGGGGCCCCAAATTTGCCAGTACTTAGCAACAATCAAGTTAATAAAAACAGTGCACATTTACCCAACTGTCAGGCTTTAAATTGTTACTGATCTCATTTCATAGTGGCAGCAAAGCTAATAAAACAGTCTATTATTATTGCAAATTTAGTTACTATTGAAAGTATAGAATTTTGTCATAAGCAGAACATTTGTGAAAGTGGCTTTGAATCCTTTGTTTAGAGGTTCCTAATGGACTATGATGGATGCAAGTCAGCTGGCCAGCATGGATGCACAGGGATACGAAGAAGGAAGGAACGTGCGGAGAAGGGATGCTATTCCGTCAGGGACACTCAAATCAGGTAGCTACTCTCGGTTGGCGGCTGGTCCTATGGGTCCTTCCCAGGCCGAGTTTCTAGGATTCTGAAATTCTGGAGAATACCAGTTTTTAAAATCTTGTTGAGCTTTTCTTTGCTTCTGAGCCTGCAGGAAAATAGGTCAAGACTGGTTGTCACCGCTGCCCAATGGTGAATGCCTCAATGCCTTGCCTCCTGCTGGTCCAACTGGAGGCATCACCTCACCCGAGTGAGCTTTGACAGTGAATAGCAAAGCTGCCGCCACAGGGCCCTCAACTCTTCATCTTTATAAACTAGAATAGGTTATAATGTATGGAAGCCTCAAGGATTTGTGGTTTCATGTTTACCTGAGGCCCCTTCTTATGCCAGGGACTTTGAGTGTAACAGAGGAGACCATTTCTGCCTGCACCTTGAGTTCAGTATGTGTGCAGTAGAAGCTAACTCCCCAGTCAATTGAACTGTCTTGATCCAAATGCTGGTTTTCCTGGTTAACTATAATCATGAGTAAAACCAGCTATTACTAACCAAAGGACATGAGGAGAAGCTGGGATCAGATTGCTTTGGGAAGATTCTGGAGGAACCAGACAAACTGAAGAAGAATGGGACAACTTACTAGGACAAGTTACCAGAACTGGGCATTGGTGAAGTTGTATTTTGGTTAGCATTTTGCAAACAATTTTTCTAATCCTTTCAAAAGTGATGTCTTCCTCAATAAGTACCGAGCCCCCAACAAGCACAAAACACTCTGAAGAACTGAGTGGGAAGGAACCAATGGAATAAAAGACCATTGCCAACTGGAAGTCCTAGTACTTAATAAATGTTCAAGAGGAGAGCCTAGAGGCATGCATCTTTCATGTGAAACCTCTGATGTTCAGGGAGATTCAGCTCGAAAGTACTGATCTCTGTCACTTAGAATACAAAAGGGTGAACAATGCAGATTATTATGGAACTCAAAAAAGCACAATTTTTTTGAAAAATGTATTTATCACTCTTAAGAAATGCTATTTAAAATATTAACAATTGAAAAGGAATATCAGTGTGCAGGGCAGTTGGTAAGCAAGTAAAATATGAAATTTAAGTAAGTTAATGTTAACTCATTAGAAATCAAGACATCATGGAACTTCAGTCCTACAGAGAATGCATGAAGAAACGGCCTAATCTCTTGCTTAAGGTCAAACAGTCTCAGACAGCACATGAATAAGGTCTGTGTTTGCATATTTACACCCTATGTCACATCTGCTTTAAGGAAAACACTCCTTCAAAACCCTACACTGTGAAAAACTATTTTCAGGAATTTTTATTTGGTCCATTGAGCTAACAAGGCTGAGTTCCCAAATCTTTTACCCCCCACATTAAAAATTGGAGCAACAAAACAAAACTCCAGCAAGGCATAAATAAGATATTAAAGTGCATATATACAGTCCCAGAAAAGTTTTGATTGGGAACAGCAAAAATTTCTAGTGCAAAAACTGCTTTTGCCAGCAAAGCTCCTTCTCTGAAATCAAAAGCTACAGTAAAAGTTAAAATTGGAACAGGTTTAAGCAATGCCTCTTTTTAGTCGAGTTAATATTTGTGCATGCACGTTGGCCCAAACTATGTTCAATCTTCTAAAAGGGGGAATTTCAGGGGACAGTTCAAAAATAGTTAGAATTCCCTGATCTGAGGCAGTGCTTTCTCCAGGTGTCCCACAAGCAAGTTCATTAGATGTGTCATCAGCCCCAAGTGGGGACAAAAACCCTAAGATGTTCTGTGACAGGCTTGCAGCTTGTGGAAAGAGTATTCACATGGTTACTTTATCTTGGTTAGTCGTGAGCCTCTTGCTTCTTCTTTCGAGCCCGACCTTGACTCCATATAACATTTTTGTGCTTTAGGATCTGAACAGACTGGGCATTGTCTGTAGGTATTCCCTCAGGCTCTATCACCATGGCCTTTTGAACATCCGGTGTCACCATTTTGGAATTCATAATAAAATAGGTTTGCATTTCTGAGTACACATATAGACAGGGATTATTATTTTTTCTTTTCTTTCAAGGATCCAAATTGAAAGCTCTTAGGAGGACATCCAGGTCACCGAGATTGGCTGCCTGGAAGAGTTCTGGTTGGTCCATCAGAGACAGTGCGATTCTGAGGGCAGCCCAGATGTTCCCAGAGATGGCAGGATGAGGAACTTGCTGTTGATTCCGGCTTTTCCTCTGCAGACTGAGGGCAGTGAGAAAATTGCTGACCGCTTCTCTAAGAAGGTAGAAAAACAGACATTTACAAATGCAATGCATTTCAGAGTTAGCAAATAAGACAACAAAAATGGATGACGTTATTTTAGTCTAAAATCCTAAATCACCTTTCTATGGTGTATTGGCTCATCAGATGAACAACTTTCTGATTCTGTCATTACTTTTTTTGTGAAAAATCATCATTTAATGTAGTGAAATCAGAAAGGAAAAAGCAAAGCAATTTTTATTTTAGGAAAATCATGTGGGAGAGGAAGAATAATGGCCATTGCTAACTCTTCAATGCATCCACTTTTCTCTACTCCAAGAATGATGTGACGATGTAGTCCATTCACAGATGTGGTTTATATAACTAGGGTTGAAGAGGAACATCTGGCCCCACTCAGAAACAAAGTGTCTGACTTTTCCTAACAGTGATAGAAATCTGGGGAGCAGCAGGAGTTGAGATCAGATTCTTATCAGAGCATCTGGGCTTGTATCCCATTATGTTACCATAGGCAAATTTTTTATCTTCTACAAGCCTCAGTTCCCCTGACTATATAATAGGGAGAATAGAAGTCATTTTAAAACCTTGTGAGGTGCAGTTGTATCATTTTATGTGAAAACTCTTATCATTAATTAAATTGTTCTCTAAGTGTTGTTGGAGGAACCCTGAGGATTAATGAGGCCAAAATAATTTTTAAAGTCATCCTGAGATGTTCTTTTACCTTTTACTGTTATTCTTTCATGAGTGTACACTGGAATTTTCTAGGGACCTCATGATTTACAACATCCCACAGATTGAATGCAGAAGCAGAAATGAGTCTTCTTTTAAGCAAAATATTAATAGATTCACGAAAATGATTAAAAAAATGCCACTCTTCATTAAACATTTATTTTTGTTTTGGAAAATAATTTTTAGGAGTAAAATATGTAATTTATATTAACATGTAATTAGTTTATTATATTTAAACTAGTGGCCCAGTGCATAAAATTCATGCATGGGAGGTGGGGGGTGTTCCTCACCCTCTCTAATCTGGGACCCCTCAAAGAATGTCCTACTGCCAGCTTACAGGGATCGGGCCTAAATTGGAAGTCGGACATCCCTCTCACAATCTGGGACTGCTGGCTCCAGCTGCTCACCTGCCTGCCTGCCTGCCTGCCTGATTGCTCCTAACTACTCTGCCTGCCAGCCTGCTCGCCCCCAACTGTCCCCCCTCCAGCCAGATCACCCCCAACTGCCCCTCGTGCCAGCCTGCTCACCCCTAACTGCACCCCCTGCTGGCCTGCTCACTCCAAACTGCCCCCCCCTACTGTCCTGATCACCCCCAACTGGCCCCCTTGCTGGTCTGCTTACCCCCAACGGCCCCTGCTATCCCATCCTGGCCTGATCACTCCCCGGCGACCCAAGGTCCCAGCCCCTCCTTTTTTTTCTTTTTCTTTTTCTTTTTTTTCCAACACCTCCTTGTGCGGAGGCCAGGGCTGGCTGGAAGCAAATATCTAGGATTTATTTATCTTCTATAATTGAAACTTTGTAGCCTTGAGCAAGGCCAGGTCTGGCCAGGGCGGGAAGCTTGACTTCCTCCATTGCTGGGGCAACCCTAGCCTCCTGCTTGCTCCAGCTCCATGGCTGGCTGCCATCTTGGTTGGGTTAATTTGCATACTTGATCCTGATTGGCTGGTGGGTGTGGCTTGTGGGTGTAGTGGAGTGATGGTTAATTTGCATGTTTCTCTTTTATTAGTGTAGATGAGTCTTTCAAAATTTTTTGTTTAATTTCTAATACAGTAAAAATTCATAGATAAAACACACATAAGAAAAACCCTGTGAAGTTCTCAGTAGCGGTTAAAAATGTAAAAGATGTCTGGCTTGTGTGACTCAGTTTGTTGAGTGTCATCTCATGCATCAGGAGTTCGCCAGTTCAATTCCTGGTTGGGGCACATGCCCAGGTTGTGAGCTTGATCCCCAGTAGGAGGCATGTAGGAGACAGTTTATTCTCATACTAGTGGCCCAGTGCATAGATTCATGCACATTAAAAGTAAATTAATTAGAAGAAATATTTTATTATCTCTATTTGCCCTTTCTCTACAATAGAAGTGTCAACCAAATTCATGATTGACAATGACAGATCGAAACACATGCATGCAATTGGCACCAGAGAGAGCTTTATATGTATCGTGCATGCGTGAGTCAACTTAGCCTTTTATATATATATAGAATAAACTTGTTTAATTAGACCTGCTTTCTGATTTAGCTAAACTTTTCCCAGCCCAGTGAAGCACCCCAACTTCTCTTTCAGGTAATTGTCAGCAACACAGCAGTAATATCAGCATGAAGCAGATTATTACTGTAGATCAAGCAGGGAGGAAAAAGGGTAAAATATTTAACTGAAGCAGTATTTGATTATATTCTGCACAGTGACAAAACCTGAAGTCATTTTCAAGGTCCAACATGTCTTACTTCTTTTTCAGTTGGGTCAAGTTTCTAAACTTTCTAAATCTCTGTTTTCCGGCTAATAAAAAGAAATAGGATTCCACTGAGTCTCCTATTTACCTATTCCATGACTTCTGTGAGGATAAAATGAGATGAAGCATAGGAAAATGCTTCACAGACATTTGGTTAAAGTGTAAAATGTTTGCACCTGGCTATAAAGCAAGTTGTGTGCCTGGACTGAAGAAACTCCAAGGAGGCTAGTTGCTAGGGAGAGGAAGCCAGGCATTGCTATGTGATGTCATTATCTGGCACCCAGAGTGACCGTTTCCGGGCTGGGCTGAGCGGTGGGCCACATTTGGTGCCATGGGGGTCTTAGAAGCATTGGCTGCGATTTGGTGGGCTGTCACTCCAGGGTGGTGGCAGGACCTGTGTCCCACTTGGGGGAAGCTGAGTGTTGGTTTGTTGGTACCAGGTCCGCAGTGCTGTTTCTTTGTAAATGGCCAGTGTGCATCATGGCAGCTCCTGCATTGAGTTTCTGCCCTCTGGTGGTCAGTGCGCATCAGAGTGACCGGTTGGATGGTTGGAGGGACACATAGCATATTAGCTTTTTATATACATAGATTATGATTTATTAGTTATTATATTATTTTCCACATTAACAACTGTAAACCTCCTTTTGCCCACCTGTTATTATTATCAAAGAGGATGAGATTTATCTTTTCATTAAAAAGGGGCCCTCACTTTTGAAATGGTTTAGATTCATTGGTCTAAGCTCTACTCTGGTGCTCTGACTGATAAAAGGGTAGCATTTTAAACTGTACCCTCATTTTAAGTCAACAACTTCCTCTCCTTACTTCAACTGTATTCAGTACTAGGGTAGGGCGTGCCTTTGATTTCTTGTAGAAAGTGTGAGACGACAAACAGCGAGTGTTATAACGTATACACACACACCTGCAGTTTTTAAGGGGCACGTCCCAGACTTTGTACCAGCTCCTGGCTCTCCTCTGAGCCACATCTCTATTGAGAGTTGTTATTTCCTACACATATGCTTACACCTCAAGTTAAACTTACTTTCAGAATTCATTTTGTGTCTCACTCTTTTTTTTTTTCAGGGAAAAAATGCAATATGTTTATCACTTCACAAGCTTTCCCATATCCAGCATGACAATTTAAGACATACAAAACTTAGCCGAGAAGTTCCAAAATTGCTATTTGATACAGATGGACAGACTTAGCCAATAAGAATACAGGATGCACAGTTAAATTTCATTTTCAGATAAACAATGAATAAGTTTCAGTATAAGTATGTCCCATGCAATATTTGGGAAATATTTATCCTAAAATCATATTTACGATTTATGTGAAATTCCAACTTAACCAGGCATTCTGTATTTTATCCAGCAACTTTAACATTGACTGGCTTTTGTCCTGCTTGAGGATTAAAAGTCCACACCTCACCAGGGCTGCCCATTTCTACTTGTCATGGACCTTTGGGGCTTCCTGCAAACAGTTGCCCTACTGAGGCTTACATCTGTGATTGCCAAGAAAGTGTTCTATTGGCCCCTCAAGTATGTTTTTTACACGAAGAAGTCCCAATAACAAAAAAAAATACAGAAGCTCATCCAGCCTGGCTGGTGTGGCTTGGTGATTGAGCGTTGACCTATGAACCAGGAGGTCACATGGTTCAATTCTCGGTCAGGGCACATGCCTGGGTTGCGGGCTTGATGCCCAGTAAGGGGTGTGCAGGAGGCAGCTGATCAATGATTCTCTCTCACATTGATATTTCTCTTTCTTCCTCTCCCTTCCTCTTTGAAATCAATAAAAGTATATTTTAAAAAAGAAAAAGAAAAAATAGAAAAAAAAATCATCCAGAAGCCTTACAAAAGCCTCCTTTAATTGAATTCAATGTACCTACATACACATATGTATTTATTTACATCTCTCCTTGTTCCAAAAAAGGACCTAAGTTATCTCATAAAACATACCTAGAAAATAAGTGAATAAAATGCGTAACACGTTAAGTGCCAAAGCCTGTTTTGTCTTCCTTTCCGTTTCAGTCACTGGCGACTGACATGGCGCTTAACGTAGTAAAGATAAAATCAGGTTAGGGACATCAGAGGAAGCAGGGATGAAGTTAACATACAAAATGGACACTGCCAGGCCTGAGAGGCTGATGTGCAGGGAGGCGGACGCTGCACTTGGGCCCTCTGCACAGCTGCTGTCATGAGGACCTCAGCAAGGTCACAATGTCCACAGCATAAATCAAACCAGTTGCTCAGGGGTCACTCAGGTTTCCTGGTTTTGACCCGAGCAATCCAGTGACTGATGAATGTTCTTTATAAGACCCTTTTATTATAAATGTAGCATCTAGTTTCTAGAGCCTTAATATTTGTCAGCGGCACAATGTCCTAAAGCAGTTCAGAAACAGGAATTCTTCAGATGGCAAAAGATGCAATCCAGTTATGTAGCTCTCTGATGACTTACCTAAATAATAATAATGATACTGATGATGACAGCAGTAATAGTCATAATACTGACTCCTGCTAGGTCTTGAGCATCTGCTCTGTGCTGGGCAATTATACTTAAACTGCACAATAATCCTGCAAGATAGACATTATTACTCCCCCACCCCCTTTTCTGATGCAGGTGAAGAAACTGAGGCTCACCGTTATGTGCTCAGAGTCATAAAACCAAGAAAGTGCAGAACTGTGATGTGAACCCAAGCTTATCTGACTCTAAAAGCCTGGCTCCTTCTGGGAATGAAAAAAGGTTTGCATTTTTTTTTTTTTTTTTTGGTGGGGGTTTAAAACTAACATTGAGTTCTCTCTCTTTTTCCAGTTACGAAAGCAATAGAAAATAGAAGAAGAAAGAAGATAAAAAATTACCCGAATTTTCATTACACAAAAGAAACAAAGGTCCTTTACGGTCCCTGTGGATGGGGAAAAGACAGGAGAGGACATACACCCAAGAGATAATGAGGAATCGTGAGAGAAGGAGAAAAACATTTCAAACTGTAAACCCACCATTTACAAATAGTTCCTGAACATTGTTTTATTACTCTATTGGTTTAGAGAACCTGGGTTCTTGCTTGTGCTTTGCCAAAATCTGGCCCTGGACCCCTTTTAAGTCATTTTGCTGGGCTCTCCTGCCTCCCGCCGCCCTCGCCCCCCAAGGTTTTCTTTCCCTTATCAGGAAAACGAAGGTTCAGATTATTCTCAGAATCGCCTTTGGGGATGTTAAGAATCCAGATAACTTGTCCCAACCCCGTCTGACCGAATTTAAAAAAATAATAAAAATCTCTATACGGGGCCTGGGAATCTGCATTTAATGCGATGCCGGTAGGATGGCTGCTCTCTAAAGATTGAGAAACACTAAACAAATTGTTGCTGCTTCTACAGGCTTCAGGAACTGAAGCTGGGAAGCTTGCCCTTAGGAGGAGGAGGATTACTCCTAAAAGGAGATATTTTAGTGGCAAACAACCTTTCAGGTTATTCCGCCTCAACCCCGCGCGTGGCTCCTGGTCCCCCGCTCGCCGCCGTACTTCACCTGTAGGCGCCCAGGTTGATGCAGCTGATGCCCAGGTTGTATCTGGAGCGGATGAAGCCCGGCTGGATCTCCAGCGCCCGCGTGTAGGCCTCCACGGCTTCCTCGCTGCGGTCTCCGTTCGCCAAGGTCGCCCCCAGACGGTTCCATAACGAATAGTCCTGATGACAAAGATTGAGGTCTCTACCCACCAGCACCAGCCACAGTGGCAGAGTTCTCTTATCTCTGCAGCAGAAGGCTGATGGCTGAACATTTAGCCAGCGCTCACGGACAAGGGCCGTGACGTGGTGAGTTACTCAAAAATCTTTAGGGACTACTTTGTGAAATGACCCTCATTCATCAAGGAGAGCTACCAGTGGGTGCTGTCAGGCAATTCGTGTTTCTATTTTAGGTATTAAGTATTAATAGCCACAGTAGCATATCATTATCAGCTGCTGGGTGCAGGGAAATAAAGTGTAGCAAAAATGCACTGCCCTGCCCAGCGTCGGTCAGTGGTTAGAACACTGGTCTGCGCACCGGAGGGTCTCGAGTTCCATTCCCAGTCAAGGGCATGCGCTTGGGTTGCAGGTTGGTCCTGGTCCAGCGGGGCTCATGTGGGAGGCAACCAATCCATATGTCTCTCTCACATCAATGTTTCTCTCTCTCTCTCTCTCTCTTCCCCCCTCCCTCCCCCTCTAAAAATCAATGGGAAAAAAAATCCTCAGGTGAGCATCAAGAAAATGTACTAAGTACATCTGGTGAAAACTTTTAACAGAGAACCGTATGGTTTCTTACCGTGTACTTACCTCTGGCCGAACAGTTAAGGCGGCGTTAAATGCATCTATTGCCCTATTAAATTCTCCGCTCAGGTGGAAAAGCACCCCTAGACCTGTCTGCAGGTCTGGGTCGATCATATCTCCATTTTGGTGGGCAGCTTCCAGATACAATTCCTTCACGCCTTCCAGAACAGAGCTACCAGGGGGAAAAGTAGATTTGTAATCCAAATAGTCTGAACGTAAATGATTTACTATTTTGTCCGTTGTTCTTTAAGACTGGAAAAAAAATCTTGCTTAAAGTATCTTAGTGTTTGAGAGGATTTTAATACTGCAGTTTAAAAATTCCTGCTGATTTTCAGGAAATACTTTGTCATACAGAGATACAAACAGTGCTAGGAAAGGAGTGTTCCACTGACCCTGTAAGCAGAAAACCCTAGGGCTGGGTGTCCCGAGGCCCCAGTGAGAAAGAATTTAACATCATGGCTTACTGCTGATAGAAATAACATTCCAGAAGAAAGGACTTCCATTGTCCCCCATACCTAATTCTCAGGCTTTACAAAACTTGGCACAAGGCTACTTACTATAATTTATTTTGTGCTAATTATATGTCCAAAGCATTTGGCTTTAGCGTATGGCACTCAGATAAATATCTGTGGGTGCCCACGGTGGAGATCACGTGTCCAAAGGTTGGCCTCACTCTCAGCTCGATCTTTTAAATCAGTGCTGCTCTTCTGGCAGAACGCTGTCCTACACGCCATCTGGACTGGGTGGTGGGGACCCCAGACTCGTTCATTACCGTCATGGTGATTAACTGTTTGTGTAAAAGTGTAATTTAATGATGTGGATACCTATCCACCGGAGACTTAGACATCCTCCGGGTGAGGCCTGGAGATCCCTTCTTGCTCTTCACAAGGTATTTGTACTTTGGGTTTTGCTTAATCCAGTTCTTCAGCGCGTCACAGGCATCCTGCTGATGGCCCGTGTTCGTGTAACTCACGGCCAAAGCCATCAAAGCTTTCAGGTTGTTGGGCTGCAATTCTAAGCACCTGAAGGAAGGAGGGAAAAGCCAATTTCAGATTTTTTTCCCCCCCGGAGTTAGAGTCTGAAGAGTTCTTTAGAAAATCTGAGGTCTTTTTAAATTAAATGGTACTGCTAAGGTTATGTTAAGCCCCTGGAGAATATCACATTCATTACCTACATGAAAATTAGGACCTACGCTTACTTTTAAGAAAGTTAAAACTCACCCTGATGCATGTCAGGTTTGGTAATTTTAATAAATAATTTAAAAACTGTAGAAAATGTGGCTAATCCCTGCACATAATTTATTAGTAGTTAATCTGATGAGAAGTAGGGGATATCATTAACGCTGCTCTACTGTCAATGTATTAAATGCACCTTATCCACAAAGCAAACTGATTTGAATTAAATCTGGACATCTAGAGATAAAAGATTGAACAGTGCTGTGTAAAAAGGAGAGGGAAATTCCATGTTTCCAGACTATCAGTGTGGGTTTACAAGAGGCCCAGGCTATGATGCTTCCCCTCATGCTATTCCACTGGCCTCTGGCAAGGGCTTTTTAAACTTTGATGTGCATGGGAATCATCTGGGGATCTGGTAAATGCAGCCTCTGATACAGAGGGCCTGTGGTGGGCCCAGGCTGTGCGGGTCTGACAGGCTCCCAGGTGATGATGATGCTAGGAGTCTCTGGATAAGACTTTGAGTAGCAAGCCCTAGATGGTCCCTATATCAGTGCTTTAGGAAGAGGATATATATCTACACTAATAAAAGAGTAACATGCTAACTGACCGTACCTTCGTGACACCCACCAGCCAATCAGGAGTGAGTATGCAAATCAACCCAACAAAGATAGTGGGTTAATTTGCATACACAGGTGCCGAGCGGCTGGGGGCGGGATGCAGGCATTCCGCATCACCCCTGCCGCTCGAGGCCTGTGGGCAGAGTGGGAATGTGGAAAGGTGGCTCCGGTCAGAGTGAAGATGGTGCTGGCAGCCAGGGGAAGGAAGGCCCATTCTTACACGAATCTTCGTGCATCAGGCCTCTGGTATGTGTGTGTGTGTGTGTGTGTATATATATATACACACACACACACATACTATATATACTGTATATTTACAAGAAAGAGTAGAGAAAGTGGGATTCTATTTGGTAGGGGCTGTGCTCCCCTCCAGAGTTTAAATGGGGGCTCTAATAAAGTATGGTGTGATGCTACACCCTCCCAAAGTAGTCTAGAGCTTTAGTCAGGGGCTCAGGAGTTAAACTTGCAGGTTGCTGAAAATATCTCGGGAGATGATTTGTAGACATCAGAGCTAAAACTGCATTGAGATTATTTTGAATATATTTTTTTCTGAAGAGAACTTTCAGATGCTGCAGAAGGATAGGACATTAAAAGGACTATTTATTCAGTGAGCCTGAATATGACTGCTTTTGACATAGACTCTTCCATGCTAATGGAGGCCAATGATTTGTAAACGGCCTAACATTGAAATTGAGGAACATTATTTCTTCATCAGTTCCCCTTTTTCACAGCTATGTGTAAGTCATATGAGGCCTCTCAGCACTTATTCCAGCCAAATTCTTTGCAATGTATATAAAGGCCAAAAGGTAAATCTGAAGCAATGGGAAGTCCATTAACAGGTGTCCACCAGTCCCGTGGTTTTGCACTTAGCTTCACTACCTCTGGAGGGCGACAATAGCTGCTTGCTCGTTTTCATTCTCTGCCTGAGTTATCCCGAGGAACTGCCACGCCTACAAGAAACAACTGATGTCAACATTGCAAGAGGAAGCAGAATCACTCATGCGCAGTAGTTGGTTTGTTTACCTGCGACAGACCCCTCTATGCAGAGCAACCTGTCTCAGATGGGAGAGTCTTGTAAAAGGGAAAAATATCGCATGCATTTCTCTAGTCAAATTCTTTTGTGACACTTGGAAACTCTCCTGTGACCCATGAAAACCTCTGAGTTTCTGAGATATTAGGTATCTTAAGACCAAAAGATAAGTACATAAAAGTATGCATTTGTGATGATAAAAGGTAGAAAAATAATCCAGAAATGTAGCTAAATAAAGTTTACAATAAGAAATCTCAAGATGTATAAAATTAACTTGTATAAATGAAAGTCAAGCAGTTATTAGAAGAGGCAACAGGAAATTTAGGAACTAGGCAAAAACAAAACAAAACCCCTTACAAGGTGTTTAATGCCCTATTTTAGGGTTGGGCAGTAGATTTACAGTTTTGAGGACATAACACAATTTATTCCTGTGTTGTTATTTATTGTATTATTTTCCATGTAAACAACTACAAACCTACTTTTGCCCCACCTTGTATAATCACTGTTAAAATGCACAAAAATATATAAAGTGCAATGTAATGTACTTATAATTTTAAAGCCTACACTTAACACTTTATATTGCATCATAGCATTTTTTCCCCATGTTTTTACAAAATCTTCCTACTTATAGTTCTGAATTTAAATTTTGTTGAATGGATATACTATTATTAACTCAACCAATTCCTTTGTTGCTCTGAGATTGTTTTCAATCCTTTGCTATTGTAAATAATGTGAGGAATATCTCCAAGCAGATAATGTTTTTCATATCTAGAATGACATTTTTAATATTAGCACAGTAATTCTCACACCACTACAAGAGCAATGCACATAAAAAAGACCTCCCATTACACACATTGTCCTCAAATTTGCTGGGGGTGTATCTGAGTCTGGGGGATTTGAAAAGGTTTGGGAAGTGCATAACTCTCCCACCTTTGAGAATCAATGCTATGGATGTTTGAAAATAATCTATATGAAAACATATAGAGTCATCTTAAAGTGCTATAAAATTATGAATTATAATTACACATACCATACACACTCATAAAAATACTAATTATTTCCCTCCACAATTTCAGTGACTCTTTTTAATCTTTCAAATGTACACAAAGCAGCATTCATTTTTTATTTCACCTTCCATACATCCTAGAATGCTTCTTAAGAAGAGATGGATGAAAGTCTTTCTCTGAGGGCTTCTTCCTAGGTTTTGGGCATCACGTGCACTGTCCACAGAATGTCTACTATCTTAGATTGGGGTCTACACAGATTCAGAAACCCTGGGTCATTATCTAGGACCCATTTGTAACCAAGTGTCCTCATTTTCTCATTAATGAATCTGGGATAATAACGCATACTTTTTTTTAACTTCCCAAAGTTGCTGTGTCAAATGATATAATATACATGAGAACATATGGCATTTAGAAATGTAAGGTGACATTATTTTTTGGGTGGGGGGTGGGGGGAAGGAGGAGGTGACCTGTATTTTTCTATTAATGCAATGATTTTCTCTTCTACAATGATTCAAACATATTTTTTGTTGTTGTTGACACTATTACAGATGTCCCCCCCGCTTTGCCCACTTCCACCCAGTCCCTGCCATCCCTCCCCTGGCCTTCATCACTCTGTTGTCTGTGTCCATGGGTTATGTATATATGTTCTTTTACAACTTTCTTCACCTTTTTTAAAAAATAGCTTTTGAAAAATTCTAATATTTTGATTCAGAATGCCAGCTCTCAGTTCAATCTCATTTCATTATCAGTGTTTTGACTAACAAGATACCAGGGGCTTTAGTGACCAGTTTTCTTGTTCTTTCAACACATAGTACAACCAATAGAAGTAATAACAGCTAAATACTGATGTAGCAGACAATGAACTGAGCACTGAATGAATTTAACCCTCGCAAAACCCAATGAGATGGTTATTATAATCGTGATTTCCACTTTACGTATGAGGAAACAGAAGCTAAGAGGGTTTAAATGACTTGTCTCAGATGACACGGCTCATGGCTAACCAGCAGTAGAGCTCAGGATACTGCTGTATTTGAACCCACACAGAATGGCAGAATCTGAGAAGCTTAACCACTGTTCCATACCACCTTCTCAGCACCGTACAGAACTATTCCTAAAAATTTCTCAAATTCCTCTGGGCATATCCCTTATAAGAAGTTTCCTGAAAATTACAATCTATGAAGAAAGACTTTCTACCTGCCACTATCTTATGACAAGCCTTCACAGGTTTGGAAGTGTCGTGGACCAAGGTAAGATTGCAGAAGCCTCTTTGGTGGTCTCTCCAATCACCCTTCACACCTCAGAGAAAGGGGTTTTTCTAACACCCTCTTTCCTAGTGGTCCCTCCCCAGGGCTTTCAGGATAAAAGTTCAAACTCTTGCCTACCTCTTTGTGCCTCCACTCCTGCCATTCTATCCCCACTCATCCCCTAACTCCATGGTTGGCAAACTGTGGCTCGCGAGCCACTTGCGGCTCTTTGGCCCCTTGAGTGTGGCTCTTCCACAAAATACCACGGCCTGGGCGAGTCTATTTTGAAGAAGTGGCGTTAGAAGAAGTTTAAGTTTAAAAAATGTGGCTCTCAAAAGAAATTTCAATCGTTGTACTGTTGATATTTGGCTCAGTTGACTAATGAGTTTGCCAACCACTGCCCTAACCTTACGTTTCAGGTCCCTCTGCTCAGCCAAGAACCATTTCCTCTAAACAACAACTCCACTCCCCTGTCTTTAATGAAGACTCTGGCCCTGGAAACTCAGCTTTGGATTCCCTTAAAGGGGAAGGCTGAGTCAGTGTCTTGCTGTCTGCTCTCCTAGCCTCCTGTGCATTTGCATTTATTACACTGCACTGGTTTGTTTACTTGTCCCTCCAGATAGACCACTAACTCGTCTTTTCAGTTCCATTCCTCCAGCCTTTCAGAGAGCTGAGCCAGTGTGTGGCACAAGTCCTGGGATGGAGCGTGTGTTCAATACATGTGGAGTGAGTAAATCAATGGTGAGACAGGGTGTCTCTCTAGACCCAGACAAGACAGCACACTGCCCCTGAACACCGCTGCTGAGCTTCCAGGTAGGCAATATTGGTTTTTCGTTTCTTCCCTCCGCCCTTTCTTTGGCGGCACCATAGATAGACATTGCAGATTTGGTTAGAACACAGGTTGTATCACACTACGCCAGGCTAACCCCTTTGGGAACCGTTACTCGATGAAAATGCCACCAGTAGAGCTCTGTGCCACCCTCTGTCCCTCACTAGCGCATGCAGCCCCTCTCTGAGCCTGGCAGGATGACGGGGAAAGACACCTCTGCATCTCCCGGGTCCTGGAGAATAGCGGCCTCCATGAACAGGATGGTGACGGGGAGGTCCCCTTCCTTCAGCCTCTTTAAGCCTTCTTCAAATGCACCTGGCCAGTCCTTGAAGGGGTTTTCAGTGTGGAAGTAATAGCCCTACAACACAGAAGGGTCAACACATCAGTTTATCTCCTCATTCTCACGTGCAGTAAGCTCTTTTAGAATTTAATTTAAACTAAAGTGTTTAATTAATTTAATTGCAATTAAATTCTTTTATTATTTTTTTGAAATTTTATTTTTATTTTATTCATTTTTAATATATATATTTTATTATTGATAGTATTATGGATGTCTCCCATCCCTCCCCTTTAACTCCCTCCTCCCAGCTCTTACTCACCCCCTCAGGTCTTTGCCACCCTATTGCCCGTGTCCATGTACTATGCATTAAGTATATAAGTTCTTTGGTTTATCTCTTCTTGTCTTCCCAATCCCCAATCGAAGTATGTTTTATTGTGGTGAAATTTTATTTTACATACATAACATAAAATTAACCATTTAAATGTAAATTACTGTTTTCTTCTTATTCTGAATGTACATTTTCATTGTATACACTTTAGATTTTGTCATTGAAGAATATAAAAAGCGCCCAAAATGCTGCAACTTAAATATGATCACTGCTAATATTTTGGAGTTTGTTTTCATTCTGCTTTCTTTTGTTCATTTTGTTTTAAACATCCCCTGCCCTGCCCCCCAAGATTATAAAAATACTGAGTTTTTGCATATATTTTTGCTACATACTCCCACCCAGTCCCCTGAAGTGTTGATACTGCATACTGTACATCTGTTTATGCATTGTGGCCTTTTTGAGGTTTATAAACCATTGTAATATCTAAGATTTCTTTTGTCCTCCCACTCCTCAAACCAGTGTATGCCCCATTGGTAGCTATATCATCCACTGAGAATGCATGTCTTAAAGTTATAGATCTTCTTTCATTGTAAAAATTTAAACAATGCAGAATGTACAAATAATCTTCTAGAGTTTTTCTATGACTATATACATTAAAGAAATAAGCTCATACTATAGGTACAGTTTTACAGTGTAAGCCCCACTTTGTTTTAGTTATTATAATTATTTATATTAACATTTACTTAGTCAAACCCATATTGATGGGCTTTCAGATTATTTTCATTTTTTTCATAAATAAAGTTACAGTGAAAGCCTCATGCTCGAATCTTTGTGTGCATTGATTATTACCTTAAGATAGACTTCTGGAGAGATTTATTAGACTAAAGCTATGAACTATTTTGAGGCCCTTGATATGCACAGCTGAATTGTTCTTGAGAAAGTATGTCCCAATTTAAACTCTCAACAGAAGTGCCTGAGAGACATTATTTATTGCAACGTTAGCTAGCATGGATTATAATAAAATCTTTCTAATTTGATAGATACAATTAAACTAGCCTGTAGATGATGCTACTAAGGTTTTAAAATAGATCAAATGGAGACCTTCAGAAAGACAAACCCCTTATCAAAAGCCACTGAGCTTATGTAATTGTGTTGAGGATATGGGGTCCCAGGAGTGTGGGGCTCAGGGTCCTAGCCATATCTCAGGTTCAAGGACTGTAGTTCAAAGACGGGGGGATGGAAGTGGGACACATCTGTAATTAGAGTCTGATGTTCTGCATCAATGTTCTTTCTTCTTACTTAGTTTTGATTTTTTTTTTTTGGTAGAAAAGACAGTTATTCTTAATGAGATGGTTGTTCCAATTTTATGAGATTGCCTGGCCTACTGAGGGACACAGAATATGAAGAAGAGAAAGACATTTTAATGACTATGTAGATTGAAAATCCCCTAAGATCAGAGACTATTAATCATCATTTCCCTAGTAGTTATTGCAGAGTAGACACAAATAAATATTTGTTGGGTTGAACTATCATGGAAATTATCCAGAATTAAATATTATGGAGACTTCCTCCACAAAAATCATAATACAAGCATATACTATATATGATTCCCCTCCCCAGTGTAAGAAAATTCCACAAATCTTTTAATCTTTCAAGTCATTTAAACTTATTTGTCAAGCCCCTGCTCCTCCCCAATTGTTTTTAAAAGCATAAATCCGAGGGCAACTGGGACCTCATGGGTAATTTGGCTGGTTGTTCACTGCACTCACATTTGCTGGAGCTCCTGTCAGGGAAATAACTCTGAGGGAATCCCCTTGGGACTTGACCTGGTTGTGTGAAGGCTACCTTTTCCACTGAGTTTCTCTGCTAGCTGTATAATGGCTACCTGTGAGATACAGTCCTAAGCCCTGCTTCACCCCGCTGCCCATTAATATTACTTCTGTCAGCTCATCGACATGACTTATGGGACTGACTGACGAAAAGCATTGTGGGGATTAGCCCAGGTCTTGTTCCAACACACCCTCAAATGCAGCTAGGTCAGTAACTGGCCAGCAGTCAGGATCCAAGCTGTAGTTGACTGCCAAACTGTCTGTATTAACATTGATAAAAATAAGGGTACTCCATTCCAGCTTTGCTGCTCTGATACATTGTCTGATTATATTGTTTTCAGCTACCAGAATTTCTTGTAGATCTGATTGATATTAAATTGTCTGTTTTAGTCTTAGATTTTTTTTCTCACAAAATGATTACCACTAATTTGTAATTATGTAGAAGAGATTGAGAAATCCTGTCAGCATGTATAAGAAGACTATTGGTCACCTTCTCGCTAGCTGAAATTGTAACTTGGTTCTGGGCTTCTTGGTTCTCAGATATCCAGTTCCTCCGGGCCATTTCTTCCCATTCTGCTTGCATCTTATCCCAAAACTCTGTATCTGACTAGGAGACAGGAAAAATCAAGAGAGATGGATTTAAGAGCATGCTCTATCATTTGGTTTATTTCCAGAAAGACCATTTTCCTTATAGATCAAAATGATACTCATAGTCAGAGAGCTTCTGGAGGGTCCTCAGAGGGCAGAGTGTTGAACCGAATGAACTGTGACTTTCTCCAGCAGGAAAATTGCTACCATCTGAAGGCCCTGGATCATTTAGACCAAATTCAGCTAAAAATCCATTACTTGACCAATTTCAAGTGTGGGTCCCAGACACACGTTTTAGGAAGGCTGGTCTTTTCTCTAGTTGCTCTAGGATAGGAGGAGCTAGAGCAACAGCTTTGGGACAGGCTAGGCAGTGACTTGGTGAGGCAGTTGGCTATGGACAAAGAAAAGTAACATTAGTTGATCCTACTCTATGCCATGCACTGTTCTGGGAGAAATGTGATCCTAGAAGGCTATGGTCACAAAGCTAGGGTTGCACAAGACTTGATTTCTAGTCTGGCTTTCAATGTCAGGCTTATCACCTTATGACAAACCTGGCCTCCTGATGCTAAAGAATGAAGGACCCTGGCTTTGTGAACTTGACTGAGTCATCTTCAAGGTCTTTTCTATGGAAGGATAATTTTTAAAAAATCACTTTTTTTTCTTATAGTTTTTATTTTTTTATTTTTTACATCTTTTAAAAGGGAACCCTGTTTTTACTTCAGAGGAGATTTGTGTTCTGGATGGAGGCAGAATTTTTCTCCAAGGTCTGTTCCAGGTTGGCTTAGGTGTCTTGGGAGAGGAAGAAGGAGCAAGTGTCTTAAAGAATTTAAGAGAGAAAGGGGAGGGGAACTTTCAAGGGGTGGGGAGGGAAGAGGTGGTAGGTTCTGAGATGAGTGAGAGACTGGTGCTTAGTTTTTAGGTATTTCCCTAGCAAATTAGACTGACCTCCAAGGGGATGACAGAGGGGATGAGTGGGGGAGAGGCCTGATTTGAACTCTGATCTCCATGTGTCAGGGAAATAGAGAAAAACATTGAATTTTAAGGAACCACTTGGGGCTTGGTTGGCTGTTAGCAGCAGCAAGACAAATAAGAAAGTGAAGACTCATCTTTGTTTTCTGGCAGCACATACGCTTCCCACATTGGTGTCTGAGACTAAATTACCTTCCCAGTGTGGCAAGAGAGATGCTTGGAAACCACCTTTTTGTCTTTTAAAGAAAACAAAGAAATGGGCATTTCCTGAACACCCGAGTCTGGGGTTGAGATCCATACTCTAGCTGCAAATCTCAATTTCTATGATTCTAAGTCCTATGACTTGTTGACACACCATCAACTTGATTTGAGGTTGCTTTTCGCCTTTGAATCCTCCCAGTCTCGCCTTCCACACCACCCTCATGCCTGGTGGTGGTTGTGCTGTGGCGGGAACTCTTCAAAGTTGCTTGGAATGATAAATATAACCTTATTTCTTCTGCATACAAACATTCAGGGAATAAAGGTAAACTCAATGTGATTAATCCCAGGCTACTAAATAAATAGTAGGTCTTGCTCTCTTCCTTTATCATATCCAGAATACTCATTCCTGCCATAGTACTCAGTGGGGGCCTCCCTTCAATGAAGGCTCAGGGCAGCAGGCATCTTGAGAATCTATGATTGGGATGCTAGAAGCACATGGAATGGCCACCACGTATCCAGGTTAAAATTGGGAATACAATTCAAAATTTCTTTTTCAATGAGTCTTTTTAGTACAACACCAAATTGTGCAAACAGAATGATCTCAGGTTATATAAAAGCAATGGCTAGATAAGCTACTTGAAGGAAATATGCTACCCTGCTAAGAGCAATCTCTTTGAATGAAGGGATGATGGGTGATGCATTTTCTGCTTCTTTACATTTTCCCATACTTTCTGAATTTTCTGATTTTGCATTAATTTTACGATAATAAAGGTTAAAAAAACCCATAAAAATATATTAGCTTTCCTTTTTTAGTACCATGAAACCTGAACACTTAGATATTAAGGAGTTAGGAGATATTTTTTGGAGTCTCATTGTCTGCCTTGAATAGCTTTTCAAAGATGCAGGCTTATCCTGTCTTCATAGATGCTGACAGAAATCTGTCAAGTGAATTTTACAATGTTTACTGACTTTCCCAAGCCCCCTGGTGGGTAATGTGAAGTGCCAATGACTTCTAGTACTTTTTAAGGCAGTTACTTGTTCCCCTATTGAGGTTCTCCAGAATTTAAAGCAATTACAAGTCTTTTGAAGGAAAGAATGAGAAACATTTTATAATGTGCACATCTGAGTTATAAAAAGATGCATCACCTTTCCTGCAGTTTCAAATGCGAACAGGGAATGCATAAATAAAACTGCTGTGGGCATCAGAGGAACCTCAGCTCAGAGAGGGCGGTGCGGGGAGGGGGGGCGGGGGGCTGCCCAGCTCTCACTTCATGATACACACCAGGCCTTACTGTTACCACTTAGAATAAGTTCTGACTAATTAAAGTGCACAGCACAGTTTCATTTAATTACGGAAGACTATTTTTAGCACAATCAATTTTCATCCAGCCTCAAAATCCAGACTTCATTCACCTAACTGCAATTAACACTGCTGCTTTTTTCTATTTCTAATCAATTTCAAGAAACCTTGAGACATATTTGAATTTCAAACATTTTAGACAGGAGTGAGGGGATTTAATATATTGATGATTTTCTTAGTTGTCCTGATATTTTGGTAGATTGTTTTTTAATATTCCACAGGTAATAAGTTATATGCTAATACCAGAAATGAGCTATTGTTGTAAACCATTTTCATTTTCAAAAATAGCTTTCTGATTTTATCAATGGTATTCTTAAAAACTTGAGATATACAGTATGATGGTTAAGAACAGCAGCCCTCTCCTCAGAGGAACCTGGGAACAGATTCTGGCTCTATCACTAACCTTCTGCAAGTACTATTACCTCCCCAGGTCTCATTTTCCTTGGCTTTAAAATGAAGATATACAATAGTGATCTTGGTTACTTGCTATGAGGACTAAATGAGAAAATGTATCTGTGGCATATAGTGCATGGTAAATGCACAATAAAAGTAGGTGTTCTTGTTAGTGTTTTTCCAGCATTGAAAACTATAAAAAAAACACAACACAAAACAACGAACGAAAATCACCCACAATATCACAGATCAAATATCTGTATTTGGCGTTTTAATTACATATTCTTTTCCAGATATCTTTCCATTAGTCATGTAAATCTTTCCCTTCTAATTATTAAAAAAGAGGAGGAAAGTTAAGAATGTTGTGAAAAAAATGGACTGTTATATAGCAATTAAAATAGTACTTATGAAGAACTTCTTACAACATGGACTAGCTTTTGAGTTATAATGTTTCTTGATAAGTAATATATATGATCACAAGGAAAGAAAACAACAAATAATATGCTGGGGAAGCACCAATAGCACTGCTTTCTTGGGTTGGGATTATGAATAATTTGCACCCATCACCTTTCCTTGTACTTTCAGCATTTCCCAAATTTTCTATCCCTAGCATGTGTTATTTTGGTGAAAAAGTGGTTTAAAATGGTGACTTATTTTCAGTTTTACTTTCTCCAATGAACCCACACTAGAGCAATTTCTTGCCTCTCTGAATTCCTTCAACACATATTCAGTGTTAGCAGTTTAGAACAAGAGAGGTGTGCACTAGAAACTGCCATTACCCCTGTGAAGTTGAGCAAGTCATTTTAACCCACTGTACATTATTTTTTCTTATTTGTAAATTGAGAAGACTGGATTTATCAGCTAAAAGCGGCGGCTTCGTTGTCTATGATTCAGAAGATCAGAATAAAGGGAAAGGGAGCGTGTTCACTGATCTCCAAAAATTACACTTTAAAACATTTTCCCAAAGCATATTTGACATTTTACCTTCAGTTTTTGATTGTAAAACTAGAAAATAAAAATTTCTATGAAAATCATGACAAAATTAAATGTTAATTATAATAAAGAATAAGAAAAAAAGTTATTTAGTTAAGAACCAGGATATTTTAAAGATAGCAACATATTATCACTTCCCATTCACCAGACTATTCTGGTCATCCTTGAATTAAAACAGAAATATTTTAAACTTTGTGGTCAAACTGCTGATTAGAAAGATCCTAGGGTTGTGCTGCGAAAGGACGGATCCGTGTGAGACTATATGCCATTTCTGCCTGTCAGGAATCTCACTTTCTTTTTGCCTCTCTTTTTTTAAAAATTTAAATTCTTTTTTGTTTGAAGTATTACATGAGTCTCCTTTTTCCCTTATTGACCTCTCACTGGCCACTCCCACCACCTAGCACATGCCATCACCCCCTACTGTGTGTCAATTGGTTATGCTCATATGCATGCATACAAGTCTTTTGGTTGATCTCTTACCCCCTCACCCTTTGCCTTCCCTCATAGGTTGGACAGTCCTTTCGATGCTTCTGTGTCTCTGGTTCTATTTTTGTTCATCAGTTTATGTTGTTCATTATATTCCACAAATGAGTGAGATCATGTGATATTTATCTTTCTCTGACTGGCTTATTTCACTTAGCATAATGTTCTCCAGTTCCATCCATGCTGTTGCAAATGGTAAGAGTTCCTTCTTTTTTTACAGCAGCGTAGTATTCCATTGTGTAGATGTACCACAGTTTTCTAACCTATGAACATAGGGGTGCATATATCCTTTCTGAATGGTGTTTCTGGTTTCTTGGGATATATTCTTAGAAGTGGGATCACTGGGTCAAATGGAAGTTCCATTTTAAATTTTTTGAGGAAACTCCATACTGTTTTCCACAGTGGCTGTACCAGTCTGTCTTTTTGCCTCTTTAGACAGCCATTGATTAGCTGTTACTGGGCAGAACTTTAAAAAAACAACCAACCAACCAGTTCCTTCTATATGTGCAAAACATAAGAGAGTACACCTTGCATCGTGAGGAATGAAAAATCACTATGCAAGGCTGGGTAAAGTGTTTGCCACAACAAACAATTTTTGTTGAAATGAAATTATGTGCAGTCAGTTTGCGACCTCATTGCTCTGAGATCCAGTAGCCCAGGCTGGTGAAAACAGTTAAGCTCTTCCCACTCAACACATCTCTTGTTGACTAAGCTCAGTAGTAGTTAAGGGTTCCATATGGCTGCCCAAAGAAGAAATTCAATCTGCAGCTGCAGTCATAAATGTGAAGCACTCTGCTCAAGGATGGGATAGAATTTGAATTGGTCAGAATTAGTTTGAGCTCTGAGTGCAGTCCTGGGTGTCTCACGGAGTGAGGGGTCATTGATAAATGAGTAACTCAGGCATGAGTGAAAGTGCAAGAGTAACCCTGTTTATGAAGCGATTACCTAGGAAAGCAGAACTCTGAGGGGTGATGAGAGCTGAGCAAGCCAGTTTAGCCTTGTGTAGATAAGAGAATTAAGAAGAGTGAATGGCAGCTCCAGGGAGTAGACTTTTATCAAACATGATATGACCCTGTCTGAAAATGAAGTGGGCTGCTTCCTCCTCAGGACGTATGCTCCAACATTAGAAGTCTTCAAAAACAGACAGAATAACCAATGTGAGGAGTGTTGTGAAGATGACTCACAGATCAGATGAAGGTTTGACCCAATAAATTCTGCAGTCTCTTACAATCCTGAGGGTCTCTGGTTGTAACACTATTAATGAATTGACTTACTGAGTAAACAGGAAGGCTCAAAATGAATAAAATCTCAATGAGATAAGAAGTGGGTCTGTCATAGGTGCCCTTTCTCAACCTGAACAGTATAAGGACAAAAACACATGGGCTTCGGCATCAGCTAGAACAGGGTGGAATCTGGCTGTGCCCCTTGTCACATGACCTCTTTAACTCAGTTCACCTCTTTGACTCAGTTTCCTCATCTGTAAAATGTAAAAACTCTCTCAGGGCAGTTGTGCAGATTTAGTGGAACAATGTATGTAAAGTGCTCAGAACTTGAAACATTAAGAACTAAGGAACTGGCTTAAATAGTTAATGCTATTTTATATTTGTAAGTGAAAAAGAATATTTCCCAAGGTAGAGAGAGGATGCAATCCCATAAACTGTAAACTGTGTAGTTCAGAAGTGTTGGAAACCAAAAATATTGGTACTAGCACTCAACATAGATTTTCTGGTTGCCTCTGGTTAGACATGTCTCCTTGTTTAATGGAGCTGCCATCACTGCAGATGTTGGCAGGCACCGGGCAAGTAGCCAGAGGCTCTCTCCAAACAACATGCCAGCAGATTAGCTGCAGAAATGTGGGGAAGAGAAATTGGAAATGATGGGAAGGAGAGGAAAGGACACAGGAGGCTGGAAATAAGACAACACAAGCCTTGAGCAGGATGTCAGAAGGAAACCAAGAACCATTTCTAACAGAGAATCTAAGGTAGTTAGTTTTCTGTTCTTTCCTTCCTCTTCTGGTGAGGGGCAAAGAGGAATGGAGCATTAAAGCACAGCGAGCAAAATCTGTTATCCAAATGGGCAGGGTCATTAGCCTACTCATTAGCAAATGAAATGATTGCTATCTATGTTTGCGATTCCAGAGGTAAATGTATTCACAACAAAGAGCTGTCCTTAAGATGCACTGGAACCGGAGGTTTGGAGACCAAGCCTGGGTTTGCTGCCACTTTGGGAGTAAGGTTTCATGGGGTCAACATCTCAGAGGCTGTGTATTTCTTGGTACTAGCACTCAACATAGATTTTCCAGTTGCCTCTGGCTAGACATGCCTCCTTGTTTAATGGCCTGGAGGCCTGCTCTTTGGGCAGCTAGCAGCATGTGACTACAGGGTTACTTTACCACAGGCATGAGGAGATGGGGAGGGTCCTGCGGTCTGAGTCCATTCCATATAACAATGTCACGTGATAAAGAATTGGCATGTGGATTGTGAACTACAAGCAGTGTGAATCGGTTCCACGGGAGGTTTCTTCTCCTTTAGCTATGTCTACGGGTAGTGAAAAGTTACTGGGAAACTCTCTAGCAGTTTAAAAAAAGAAAGTATTAGAAATATTTACTAAACGCAAACTATGTGTTTGTGCTGTGTATGATAGGACTATTAAACAAAACAGAACAAAACCAAACACCCACCCCCTTTTTTTGAATACCTGATGGTCACAACCGTTGACTAGATGTGAAGATAGAGTCTAGATCCATTTTGTAATCTTATGAAGATAATGGGGGAGGAAAATGGCAGAAGCTGCTTTCTTTGACGCTGAAATCAAACTAGCTGACTCAAGGGCAAGACAAGAATTCTGAAACACAGCCAGGAGCCCCCCTGCCTTAAACCAGGGTGGTAGTATCTCATCTCGGGATGGAACAGGGAGGGGAATGTGTTCATGCTTCCTGGAGCTGATATCCAGCTGTTCCTAACTACTGTGGAGCTAGGTAGTTTCTGTTACACCCATCCATGCCTTCCAGATGGTCAAAATTATCACACATTCTCCTTGTGTTTTGATTTATTGGCCTGTGAGGATTAATTTGGATAGAACTAGAGAAATATTTTCTCTGCCAAGGATACTAGGCATTGCATCTAGCTTCTTGGCAGCAACAGACTAATACCCAGCATCATAACACAGAAGAGAAGCCCAATAAAATGCCAGGCCAGCGACTCCATGGCCTGGGAGAAAAATCTGCTGTGGTAGCACTCTTTTCTACAGAGCCTACCAAACAATGGAGAAGAGGCAATGGATGGATTTATATTAGACTGTACTGGCAAGAATTGTTGGACTTTAACAAATGACATATATTGTATTGGTCTTGGGAGCTATTATGTAATTAGGAACACATTTGGAAGGGTCAGGCATAATGTTTTAAAAAAGAAATACTTAGATGTACAAGATAGTAGTGCTTTTCTAATGTCTATAAAATTGATTTTTTCATACATAACCTTCTTATTGAGATGATTTCATAAAATTTGAAGAGTAGCATCTTCTCAAAGTAATTTATTATATATACTTACACAGTTAATTCACTCATTCAGCCAAGTTATCGACAAGCCTACTATGTAAGCAGGCAATATTCTAGTCATGGGTATAGCAATGAATAAGACAGATGCTAATCCTGCTACTGGAGTGTGCAGTCTGGTGGGGCGTAGACAAATGCCGTATAGTAATGTAGGATAAGGGGAGAATAGGTACTCTAGAATCAAAGAGGAGGGAAACCCAAATTAGACTTGGGAGTCCTAGGATCTTCTGGAAGCAATGAAAACCAATGGAGGCTCTAAGAGTGAACAGAAATTAGCAGGTAATGGGGTGAGGAAAGGACATTTTTGATAGGAGGAATAGCATATGAAAAAGCTAGAAGGAAGATTACATGGCCTATTCTAGGAACTGATAACTTATGATGATGCCAGTGTACATATCAAGGTGGGAGTCAGGGTTAAGGCTGTAGAAGCAAGAATGGTCCAGATCATGAAGAACCTTATATAAGCAGGTCAATCAGTTTGGACTTTAAGAACATGTAGAAGGTCATGCAGATCTGTGTTTTAGAGAGATTTCTCTGGCTGGAGTGAAGAGAATGGCATAAGTGGCACATTCCATTTTTACAATTTGGAGGCAGTGAGATCAGTTACAAGGCTGTTAGAGTTGTCTGTATAAGAGATGATGCCACCAGAATAGGGTGTTGGTAGTGGAGATGGAGAGAAATGGGTGGATTTCAGAGATATTTAGTGGAATCAATAGGACTTGGTGTTTGATTAGATATTGGGGGAGTGATAGATGTTGGGTGGGAAGAAGAGAGAAACTGGGGAGGAGAGAAGGCTTTTCCTTGGAGGACCCCGATCTCTGACTTAAGGAACAGAAAAGGTAAAGTAGGGTTACAGTGAAAAGCTCAGATCTGGGTATGTTCTGTGTAAAGTGCCTTTGATGTGTCTGAGCATAGATGCTGATTAGGCTGTGTGCTATGTGGGTTTGGTCTCAGGAGGAAAACCAGAGCCAGAGATGAGGATTTTAGTCATCAGCATGTGTGCGTTGACTGGACTCACACATGGGGATGTGTTCAATCAGTGAGATGGTGTTAGGATTGGAGAACAGGCTGCTGGGTGTTGCACTCTGGAGAACAAGGAATAGGCAGAGGAGAAAGAACTCCCTCCAGAGGGAGGAAGAGTGTGGGGTCAGAAAATCCAACGGAAGACAACGGAAGAGAATCTTAGCGGAGGATGTGAGAGATTAGACTGGTCTGGAGTGCGTCTGTGAGTATGACTAGTAATGAAGCAATACTTTCACACAGAACGGCGTCCATGGAATACCGGTGGGAGCCAGATCACCATGGATTGAAAGCAAATTAAAATAAAAAGACATACACTGTCATACATTGTAACAGTAAAGAAAACCATCTTTGGAGAGTTATTGAAACTGTGAAATAGCTGAATCTTCACTTAACCAGCTTCCAGCTTCCCACCCCCCTCAATTTTATGTGTTTATACCTACCCATCCACCCACCTACTCACTTACTCATCTACTTATCTGCCTAGCTAATCTTTAACTGTTAAGTCAAATGCTTTATTTGAATCATGGCTAAGGCTAAGGATGGGAGTGGGATAGGGAAAGAAACAGCCACATTTTCTTTTCCTTTCCCCTTTTTTTTTTTTTGTCCTATAGAATCAGCATTACAGGAGGAAATAAGAAGCCCTAGGAATATCTGATCCACCCCCTCCTCCTGGGGATGAATTGTGGGGGGTGGGGCAGAAGAGAGATAAATTAGGAGGCTATTGCAGTAATCTGGGATGAAATCAGGGTGATTACAATGGAAACAGAGAGGAAAGAGAGAATCAGACATTTTCTAAATGAAGAAATAAGAGGATTAGTGACAAAATTGCATTGCTTTCTACTAAGAGCAACAATATTGTCACCTTGAATATGTATAACTTTTAAAGAGCTTTCAAGTATATTAACTTATTTGACCTTCATCAGTGATTTGTCCAATGTCACTACCTATTAATAACCGAACCAGGGCCAAACCCATATCTCCTAATTCATACTCTATACCCTTTTCATTAATGCAACCTTGCTTCCCTCATCTGGCTCTGCAGCTCTTACCTGTCCCTAGCATTAAGGATCAGTCAATGCTGTTGCTTGGCAAATATTACCTTGGTTGGAGAAAAGAGCAGAACAGAGCTCTTCTGTTTGTCTCTTGTCATTTAATTTTCTGAGGCAAACCAAGTTCATTCTGTTTAGAAATACAAGGTCATAGATAGTGTATACAGCTTCTTTCCTATCAGGAATGAAGGAAACTACAGTAGAAAGTTACAATGAAACTCTTTGGTTGTGGTTCCCCCCCCAAAAAAGGGAAGGAAAATATAATAAAACAATTGGTGTCTTACTACCTATGCAGGACTTGCAAAAAGATATATATAAAGCCCCAACATCTAGCCTATAATCCTTATAAAGCAGCTAACATTGAAGGGACCAGGGGAGAGTATTTTCATGAAGGATGTGTATTTCTCATGACCAGGTTTGGGCCACCAAGGGCAAGCCAACCTGAAGATATCATGGATTCCAAAAGGAGTTGCTTGAAGGGTGAGGATTGGTGATCTTCTCTTTAAAAATATATTGTTATTCCCAAGCCAATATCCTCAATTAATATTTGAAAAAGGAGGCAAAAGAATACAATGGAGTCAAGACAGCCTCTTCAATAAATGGTGTTGGGAAATTTGGTCAGATACATGCAAAAAAATGAAACTAGACCATCAACTTACACCATACACAAAACAAACTAAAAATGGTTAAAGGACTTAAATGTAAAATGGGAAATCATAAAAATCTTAGAAGAATCCATAGGCAGCAAAATATCAGACATATGTAGTAGCAATATCTTTACTGATATAGCTCCTAGGACAATGGAAACTAAGGAGAAAATAAACAAAAGGGACTACATCAAAATAAAAAGCTTCTGCACAGCAAAAGAAACCATCAACAAAATAGCAAGAAAGAAGAAGAAATCAAGATGGTGGCATAGGTAAACACCTAAACTGCTGCATTGCACAACAATTTCAAAACTACAACTAAAAGACAAAACAGACACCATCCACAACCACAGGAAAGCTGGCTGAGTGGAAATTCTACAACTAGAAGGAAAGAAAAAAGGATATTGAGACTCAGAGGAGCTACAAAAGGCTGAAGTACGGGGACGTGTGCGAGTGGAGAGGACTGGCAGCTGAGTGCATGGCTGGCTTTCTCAAGTGGGAGGGAGACAAAAGCTCCCAACTGTGCTGAACTCCAGTTCCGGGTGAGACTCTGGGAACCCAGACTCATTTTGGGGGAAACTGGACTGTCTGGCAGCAGGCAAAACTCAAGGGCAGCATTCTCTCAGAGGTGCTTGCAGCGGTTACCGAGGGACACTGAGACCCAGGGGCCTCATAGGGCAGGGCTGATGGGAAGCCAAGGCTGTCAGCTCCACCCTGAGGCTCCGCCCCATCCAAGCTGAGCACAGAGGCTTTGCAATTTTGCAAGTCTTGTCTCATAAGGGTGACTCCAGCACAGAAATTCTCCCAGTGTAGACACAGCTGATCCTTACAGCCATTTGGCCTGGAGGTCAATTCCTCCCAGTAATACCAACAACAATCAAGACTTAACTACAACAAGGCTGTGCACACAGTCCACAAAGGGGTGCACCAAGAGTGTCCACCTCAGGTAACTGGGGAGGCTGAGCCACTGGGCCCTATAGGACACCTAGCACACAGAGCTACTCTACCAACTCAGGGAAGCAGCAAAAATGCGGAGACAAAGAAACAGATCACAAATGAAAGAAATGGAGGAAAGCAAATGACTGGATATAGAGTTCAAAAGCATGTTTATAAGGTTTTTCAAAAATTTCCTAGAAAAGGTTGATAAATTTAGTGAGACCCTTGAGGATATGAAAAAAGACCAACTAGAAATTAAACATACACTGACTGAAATAAAAAATATTATACAGAGACCTAACAACAGACTAGAGGACCGCAAGAATCAAGTCAAAGATTTGAAATACAAAGAAGCAAAAAACACTCAACCGGAAAAGCAAAAAGCAAAAAGATTCCAAACATCTGAAGATAGTGTAAGGAGCCTCTGGGACAACCTCAAGTGCACTAATATCTGAATTATGGGGGTGCCAGAAGAAGAGAGAGAGCAAGATACTAAAAACCTATTTGAAGAAATAATGACAGAAAACTTGCCCCACCTGGTGAAAGAAATAGACTTACAAGTCCAGGAAGCACACAGAACCCCAAACAAAAGGAATCCAAAGAGGACCACACCAAGACACATCATAATTAAAATGCCAAGGGCAAAAGACAAAGAGAGAATCTTGAAATCAGCAAGAGAAAAACAGTTACCTACAAGGGAGCACCCATATGATTGTCAGCTGATTTCTCAACAGAAACTATGCAGGCCAGATGGGAGTGGCAAGAAATATTCAAAGTGATGAATAGCAAGAACCTACAACCAAGATTACTCTACCCAGCAAAGCTATCATTCAGAATTGAAGGTCAGATAAAGAGCTTCACAGATAAGAAAAAGCTAAAGGAGTTCATCAACACCAAACCAGTATTATATGAAATGCTGAAAGGTATTCTTTAAGAAGAGGAGGAAGAAGAAAAAGGTAAAGATAAAAATTATGAACAACAAACACATATCTATCAACAAGTGAATCTAAAAATCCAGTGAGTAAAAAATCTGATGAACAGAATAAACTGATGAATATAATAGAATCAGGGGCATGGAAAGGGAGTGGACTGACAATTCTCGGGGGGGGGGGGGAAGGGGGTGTGTGGGGTGAGGGAAGAGACTGGACAAAAATCGTATACCTATGGATGAGGACAGTGGTGGGGGGTAAGGGCAGAGGGTGGGGTGGGAACTGGGTGGAGGGGAGCTATGGGGGGGGGAAGAGGAACAATTGTAATAATCTGAACAATAAAGATTTATTAAATTAAAAAAAAACAGCAAGAAAGCCCACTGCATGGGAGAACATATATGCCAATGTTATCACAGATAAGGGTTTAATCTCCAGTGTTTACAGGGAACTCATACAACTTAACAAAAGGAAGATAAACAATCCAATCAAAAAATGGGCAAAGGACCTAAATAGACACTTTTTGAAAGAGGACATACAGAAGGCCTAGGGACATATGAAAACATGCTCAAAGTCACTAATCATCCGAGAGATGCAAATAAAAACAACAATGAGGTACCATCTCACACCTGTCAGAATAGCAATCATCAACAAAGCAAATGACAAGTGCTGGTGGGGATGCGGAGAAAAAGGAACCCTCGTGCACTGCTGGTGGGAATGCAGACTGGTGCAGCGACTGTGGAAGACAGTATGGACTTTCCTCAAAAAGTTAAAAATGGAACTCCCATTTGACCCAGTAATACCACTTCTAGGAATATATCCCAAGAAACCAGAAACACCAATCAGAAAGAATATATGCACCCCTATAGCAGCACAATTTTCAATAGCTAAGATTTGGAAACAGCCTAAGTGCCCATCAGCAGATGAGTGGATTAGAAAACTGTGGTACATGTACACAATGGAATACTATGCTGCTATATAAAAAGGAACTTTTACCATTTGCAACAGCATGGATGGAACTGGAGAGCATTATGTTAAGTGAAATAAGCCAGTCGGAGAAAGATAAATACCACATGATCTCACTCATATGTGGGATAGAATGATCAACATAAACTGATGAACAAAAATGGATCCAGAGACAAGGTGGCACTGAGCAGACCGTCCAACCTCAGGGAGAAGGCGGGGGTGGGGGGGTGGGGAGTGGTGGTGGTGGTTTAGAGATCAACCAAAGGACTTGTATGCATGCATATTAGCAGGACCAATGGACACAGGCACTAGGGCAGTGGGGGCTTGCCCTTGGGGGTGGGAGTGGCTGGGGGTGGTTAATTGGGGGAAAAAGGAGACATGTAATACTTTAAACAATAAAAAAATATATTGTTATTGGTTTCAGAGAGTAAAGGAGAGGGAGAGAGATAGAGATAGAAATGTCAATGATGAGGGGGAATCATTGATCAGCTACCTTCTGCATGTCCCCTACTGGGGGTTGAGCTCGAAACCCAGGCATGTGCCATGACCAAGAATCAAACCATGACTTCCTAATTCATAGGTCCATGCTCAACCACTGAGCCAAGCCGGTTGGGCTGGAGGATTTTTTTATTATCTTAGAGCAGTGGTCGGCAAACTGTGGCTTGCGAGCCACATGCGGCTCTTTGGCCCCTTGAGTGTGGCTCTTACACAAAATACCACGTGTGGGCACGCACGTACAGTGCAATTGAAACTTCATGGCCCATGTGCAGAAGTCGCTTTTCGGCTCTCAAAAGAGATTTCAATTGTTGTACTGTTGATATTTGGCTCTGTTGACTAATGAGTTTGCCGACCACTGTCTTAGAGTGACTGGCAAGCTATGGGACTCTTATGGGTTAAATTGTGTTCCCTGAAAAGATATGGTGAAATCACAACCTCTGGTATCTGTGAATGTGACCTTCTTTAAAAATAGTCTTTGCAGATGTAATCAAGTTCGGATGAGGTTTCTATGATGGATCTTTAATCCGGTATCACTCGTGTCCTTATAAGAATAAGGGAAGCCCTAACTGGTTTGACTCAGTGGATAGAGCATCGGCCTGCGGACTGAAGGGTCCCAGGTTCGATTCTGGTAAAGGGCATGTACCTTGGTTGTGGGCACATCCCCAGTAGGAGGTGTGCAAGAGGCAGCTGATTGATGTTTCTCTCCCATCAATGTTTCTAACGATTGATCCCTCTCCTTTCCTCTCTGTAAAAAATCAATAAAATATATATTAAAAAAAAAGAGAATAAGGGAATTTGGACACAGACACAGAGAGAAAATGGCCATGTGAAGATGGAACAGAAATTAGAGTGATGCTACCACAGCCCAGGGAACACCTGGGGCTACTAGAAGCTGGAAGAAGCAAGGAAGGGTCCTACCCTAGGGATGTGAGAGAACATGAACCTGCCAATACCTTGATTTCAGATTTCTAGGCTCCAGACCGTGAGATAATACATTTGTTTTAAGCCACTCATTTTGTGGTGCTTTGTTACAATAGCCACTGGAAGTTAATATAAGAAAGCAACCTGTGATTTCAGTCAGAGGCTAGGATAAAACTAATTCACAAGTGGGGTTTGAATGGGCAGTAGAAGATAAAGTTTTCTTTTATTCGAACCTTATCCAGTTCCGTCCATTCGATGAAATGATAGTCAAGAATCCTAGTGCATGGCACATGCTCAATAAATACCTGCTGTGAGTAGATGGTTTCCAAGCTTACTGTGATGTAAGTTCATTTGCATCCTCAAATAGGTTTCTGTGCATTATTTTCATGCTTATAAATGAGGAAGCAGATGTCACAGATATTAAATAACTTTCCAAGGAAAATGACTCACAGTGCAAAACTGAGATTTAAACATAGGTCTTTCTGACTCTAGTCTGTGCTTTCCTACTCTACTGTCATCAAATTAGTCTCCCCCCACCCTCAAATTGGGTAGACGTTGAATGGCCTGTGTCCTCTTAGTTCAGAGAACTAATCCTCATTTGAAATGATTTCTTATAATCTGAATGCAAGAATTAAGAATTTCTTGGCTCTTTTGGTTCTCAAAAAGACAAATTGGCAAGTCTACCTACAGGACAACAGGCAGAGATTAGGTTGTGTAGATTAAATAAATTCAGTGTGTATGAAACCCTTGATTCTAGGTCTATGTTCTTGAACTTCGAAGCTGAAAAAGACAATTCTTGGCTTCAAGGATCTCAGAGTCATCTAGAAGAAATTTTGGGGAGGTGTTCAAAGTATTTGAATCACAAGTCAGAAGATGTGGACTCTTGTCCTGGTGCAACCACTCTATAGGGCTGTGATTTTAGACAAATCAAATAACCTTTTTTTCATTTTCAGATTTTTTGAGAAAATTTTCTGTAAACCATGAAGAGTTACATCAGAATCAGGTGGCATAATAATAATAATAATTATTATTATTATTATTATTATTATTAATTTTATAATACCACTTTTCTTGTATGATTTAAATGTCCAAAGAGATACTACACAATATGTCAGTCAGCAATGGATGCTGCTAAGTAGCCAAGAGCAAACAACCCAGTTTAAGTTCTGTAAAGACAAAACTGCATTAGGGACTTTTTTTTTCATGGAGAAAGAATTTGTGATTTATTTTTTATAAGGATATTTAGAATCTGAAGAACATTGCTGACTCAAGAGAAATATAAAGGTCAATTGTTGCAGCTAAATTATGCTGTCACAACATTTAAACAATTAAAAGGTTGTTTTCAGAGATAATTGTAGTCCCACACATTAACTAAGTATTTAATGACAATAAACTAAAAACAAGCTCTGCTTTCAAATGGGATTCCGCAGAGCCTATTAACTGTCCAGATGGCAGGGATTAGAAGGATTAAAATGTATTTAAATTAGGGATCATCCAAATCTTTCAAACTAGACTTAAGTGGGTATTAAGAGCCTATTTTGGAGACTTTCTAAAATTCACACAATATGTGAGAGGAAAAGTACTTTTATTTCATTTAGGTATTTGTTTTTGGGTGATTTAAAAAAAATAAAATACTTAAAAAACAATTTTTTATAAAGTTATGTAATATTCTTTCCTTGTAGGTGAATTAGAAAAAATAGATGAACAAAAAGAAAAACTAATCCTATTAATTTTACTGCCTAGATATAATAACTGGGAGCACTTTGGTATACCTTATTTTAGGTTTTCCCCTTATGTTTACATATAAAACAATTACTCGTGAACTCTCAGTTTTAGGGCCAGTTTCTTCCTTCTCAGAGCTCATTTTCTCATTTTTAAAAAGGAGTTAAAAATACTAACCTTCATAGGGTAATTGTGAGGATTAAATTTCATAATACATATAAAATATTTAGCATAGTAGCTGGAATACAGTTATGCTCAATCAAATCATTTTATTATTTATTTACAAAAATGGAACCTTACTGTACATGAGGTTGTTTAACCTTTTATTTTGGATGTATTTACATGCCAGTAAATAAACAACTATCACATCGTTTTTAAGGATCCTATAGTACGTTATATAGATTTATCTTACTATGTTTCACCTTCTATTATTGCTATTACAAAAAATTTGCATCAAATATCATGGAGCATGTATCTTTCTGTATATGAGTGGTTTATTTCTTGAGGATTATTAGAGAATTGCTGGGTCAAAAGGTACATTTTGAAGCTTTTGATATATATTGGGAAAAACAAATACCATATAATTTCACTTATATCTAAAAATCTAAAAAACAAATGAACAAATAAATAAGAAACAAACTCATACATACAGAGAATATTTTGATAGTTGCCTGATGGGAGGGAGAGTTGGGAGGATTTAAGAAAAAGGGAAGGGATTAAGGCGTATAAATTGGTAGTTGCAAAATAGTCATGGTGATGTAAAGAATAGCATAGGGAATATAGTCAATAATCTACACTAATAAAAGAGAAAGATGCAAATTGACCATACCTTCATGACGCCCACCAGCCCATCAGGCGTGAGTATGCAAATTAACCCAACAAAGATGGAAAGGTAATTTGCATACACAGGTGCTGAGTGGCCAGGGTGGGGCAGGACAAAGGCGTTCTGCACCACCCCAGCAGCTCCGGGCCCCTGGGCAGCGTGGGAAGGCAGAAAGGCGGCTCTGGCCAGAGTGAAGGTGGTGCCGGCAGCCAGGGGAAGGAAGGCCCATTCTTGCATGAATCTTCATGCATCAGGCCTCTAATATTACAATAACTATGTATAGAATTAGATGGGTAATAGATTTATTGGGTGATCACTTCATAGGTTATATAAATGCCTAATCACTATGTTGTACACCTGAAACTAATATAATACTGCATTAAAAAAAGAAATAATTTAACCAATGTATTGATTCATTTCACAGAGAAGAAAACACACACACACACACACACACACACACACACACACACACACACACATATATATATATATATATACACTTTATGTATATACTTTATATAGCATATATAAAGCATTATTCCCCTACCCCCTCAGTGTTCTGATGTAGCTTGTTCCCTAATGATAGGCTTTTAAGGAGAAAAAATTTTCCAGCACAGGCTGTTAAAGGTACTGGTTGTTATGGTGACCATAGTCTCTAAACTAATCATCAAATCTAGAATCTGATGATCTTGTTGAAGGAAGAGGCTTTCTCCTTGAAAAGAGAAAAATCTACTCTCTCTGGTAGAAGAGATGGAGATTCATTCTGGCAGGTCATCTGTGATGATGTAATACTACTGATGTTCTTTTTCCTTTGGCCTTGAGGTAAGGAAACATAAAGATTTGATTCTAAATAAAGATTCAGGAAAATTTCAGTTTCCAGATGATTATTCAAATTGTTTACAAAATCAGGCATAGATTAGAAAGCAACTGACATGGTTTTTGAATAAAGGCTTATTTGTTCCTAGACTTTGGTACTTTATTTTTTCTTTGAATAAACTGTAATTCAGCATCATGCTTTTCAAATGGTGACATACTGGTTGTATGTTTCAGCTCAAAGTTACATTACATAAATGGAACACACCCTTCAGTCAAGCTTTTGCAAAATCATAAACACTTGCCACTTGGTCAAGTTTTCCTAAAGAAAATAGGACAGATATGCCAAATGAGTGCTAGCCTAACAAATTATGATATTGTGGCAATAGCACTATTGTGCTAACATCTTATATGGAAGAAAATAGAATCCTCTGGGTACATTCAACAGAAGGTAGAACTCTACTTCTCAAGGCCCTATAAACTCACATAACTTCTATACTTTTCCTTCATTTGCACTAGGACAATTGGAGATTATCTATCTGTATATCAGTCTAGAGAGGAGATAGGACAATAAATAAGACAAAAATCCCTACACTTCATGGAGTTTCCAGTCTGGAGGAAGCAGATAAGTACTAAAAAGTACATACATAAATAAATAATTTCAAGAAGTTGTTAGTACGTTAAGAAATAGTTATATAGGACACTTAGGGAAGACTTCTTTCTAAAAAGGTGATCAAGGAAGACCTCTTAAAGGTCTTTCTAGGCTCTTACCTGGGAATAAAATGGGAATAGCTTGGGATGGATGGGCAGAAAAGCCAGTGTGGTTGGAATGCCTTATTGGGGTGGGAGGAGGGACAAGAGGGAATAATAACAGGGGCCAGATCATGTCCTGTGGACCATAAGTAAGGACTTTGGATCTCATTTTATTTGTGATGGGGGACTACTAGCAGATTTTAACTGACATTATTGGAGGGAAGTGATAGGATCTGATGTACCATCTGAGAAGAGAACCTGGAATTCTCTAGGGAGCAAGACTGGAAGCTGGGAGACATGGAAGGAAGTGTGGCAGTAGTTTGGGCCAGGATGATGCTGGTGTGGAGCAAAGTTTGCACAGGGTTGATAACAGCTTCAGTTGAATTCCTTTCATTTGGATGTTATTCCAACAAGGATGTTCCGTTGGAGGTGAGGCTATAGGGGAAGAAAGGGCACCTTTTGGATTTTGTTTTGTGTGGACTGTGATGCTATGACTGAACTGGGGTAAGGCCTGGTTTGGGGTGGGAAATCAAGAGTGTGGTTTGCTCAGTGGATAGAACATCAGCCTGCATATGAAGGGTCCTGGATTGGATTCCAATCAAGGGCAATTCCCAGGTTGTGGGCTCAGTACCCAGTGCAGGGGAGGTGGAGGAGGGGGGCGTGCAGGAGGCAGCTGATTAGTGATTCTCTCATCATTGATGTTTCCATCTCTCCCTCTCCCTTCCTCTCTGAAATCAATAAAAATATGTTAAAAAAAGGATTAGGTTTTTAGATATGTTAAAGTACACAATGGAGATTAGAACCCAAGTGGCAGCATCAGTAGGCAATTGGATATTCAATTAGGGATCTCTGGGAAGAGGTCAAGATTGAAAAATCAGATTGAGAGCCATCAAGGTATAGTTACTATTTAAGTCCACAGAACTGAAAGAGATGGCTAAGGAGACAACGTAGGGGGAGAGAAGAGGACCAAGGGCTGTGCCCTGTGACTGTGATGTTAAGAAGATAGATACAAGCAGAGAAACAAACAAAGGAGACTGGGGGAAAAGAGTCTGTGAGGTGGGAGAGAACCGTATCTATCACAGAACAAGGTGGAACACAGCTCAGCGCTCTCTGCTTTGTGCTTATTTTATTGAAGTAGATGTCTTCTGTCTGTACATTTCACATCCATATTTTATACAAGGGAAGCTTTAGACACATAGCCATCTCATCACAGGACCAGTTTAGAGACCATTGGTGTAGAGGAGATAAAGCTTACAGCTTTACGACATAACGGTTTCTTAGCAGTCAGCATAATCCAGCAGCTTTCTGTAAAATGCTCCTGTTCCTTTGAAAATATTTCAAAGATCCTGTAAAAATCATGAAGAACTGGAATAATCTTAGTGGATCACAATGCTGCTCAATCAACCTCATGGTTAGCAATGAGGCAAAACGTTTCAAAGTTGTGGCATGCTTGCGGGCAGCTGCCACAACACAGATGTAACACAGCGGGGGTGGGGAACCAAGTCCCTCCATTCAGGGCAGATTTCATCAGGGTTCTAGACCAGAGTTCTGAAACCAGGACAGGTAACTGTTTCTATTTTCACTTGCAAATGAATGGCCATACTAAGATGTAAGGAAGATTCACGGTGAATGGTCATACAAAGAACAAATTTAGCCTGGGGGCTAGTGTAACGGCTAAAACCGGAACTCATTTAAGAAAAAATAAAAAGAGGGCTCATGTTCAAGTCATTCATCCTTCCTGAATCTGGCTACAATGGTAAAGAGTGTTAAGCCATATTTTTTCAGTGTGGGAAATAATCATTTTGTAAATGGCACAGTATTTTCAGTTGTTTTAGTTGAACCTTGAGTGTTTGCCCAGAATGTGTATTGTGACATGTCTCTTGCAATTAGTTTTGTTGAAATCTGTTAACTTTAAAATATACGAATAAAGGGGAAAAACATTGAAGAAGTACAGAGGAAATCTGGAAAAAAGGTGAAGGAAAGCAATTAAAATGTTAAAAGATTAAAAATATACTGTATTTAAGAACTCTACAGGAACACATATCTAGGTTTGCTATTCTTTGGGCAATATGGTGCTAAGAAATGTTGCATTTCCCCCTCACTATCAGAACCTTGACAAGGAAATTGTTAGGTAAAGATATGGTCATGAGAGAATTTAGTTGGGATTGGAAAATGACTGATGCTGGTGATATAAGTTCGTGCAAGGAATTCAACAACCACGCCCATCATAACTAGACTAACCCTTTTCCCACCCTGGCTTAAACTGCTGCAGCAGGAATTTAGATTAGACATAAAGAAAATGTACTCTGATTGAAATGATTGCAAGACATCAAAATGGGTCACCTAGGAACGTTTTAGAATATTCTTTCTTAGCAATTGCTAAAAACAGAACTGGTACTTAGGGATGGCCCTAGGCAAAAGAGAAGAATCATATACTCATAGACCGGCACAGCAGAAGAGAGCCTTAAAAATCATTAAATCCAGAGATTCCCAAACTAGTCTGCTCATTGGAATCACCTGGGGCTCTTTTCAAACTTCCAAGGTCCAGACCATGGCCAGGGCCAATGCAATCATGATCTCTGGGGGTGGGACATAGGCATAGGAGTTTTGGAAGCTCCCCAGGTAGTTCCAATGGACAGCTGAGTTAGGGAACCATGGATATAATCTAGTGGTCTCAAATTACAGATGAAAAAACTGAGGCCCAGAGAGGGATAGGGATGTCCCCAGCCTGCCAAGGCAGTGAGCACCAGAGGGGAATGAGAGCCCAAGTCTCTTAACCTCGTTCTGACACACAGGGCATGCATTAAGAAGAGAAAAAAACAAACAACTTATTTATGTTTATGAAAGCAACACATTACCATTATAATTGTTAAGAAACTGTTGAAATTGCCAATGAAAATTAATAATCTCTTAATCTCACCATCCATAGAGAAATTATTGACACCTTTGTGTTTCCTTCTACTGTTTTCTCAAAGTCCATATGTACTTTTATATTTTTTTAAAAGCTAGGCTCTCCCCTTTGGGAATGGTGCTAGGCTGTTTGGCCAGCCAGGGAGCAAGAGGTGCAGATGATACCAGGGAGTGCAGGGCCACTTTCTGCCCTTTTCTCCCGTCTTTCGATGGATACACAGCATGAGGCCCCACCTCTCCTAACTTCTGCATTAGCCTGAGAACAGAGTGGGTTCAGGACGGACTATGTAAATCCTGAGTAATGATGCAAAACCCAAGTGTAAAAGGCCTGCCTTATGGAGTTAGTGTCACCAAAAGCTGACACCAGCTTCCTCCAGAGTCCATCATAGGGACTCTGGAGAAAAATGGCCTAGGAATCTGCAGGTTCCACTCATGTGGCCACTTCACCTCCATCACATGCTCAGGATCCTTGCCTGAATGAGCCAGCACCTCTACCTGAATTTATAGGGCTGTGTGTGTATGTGTGTGTGTTCTCACCCATCCCAAGCAACCTGAAGGGTGCAAAGCTATGATTTTGAACTAGAGGCCTGGTGCACAAAATTCGTGCACTGGGGGGAGGGAGGGGATGTCCCTCAGCCTGGCCTGCACCCTCTCCAATCTGGGACCCCTCGGGGGATGTGCAACTGCTGGTTTAGGCCTGATACTGCAGGGATCAGGCCTAAACAGGCAGTCAGACATCCCTCTTACAATCCGGGACTGCTGGCTCCTAACCACTTGCCTGCCTGCCTGTCTGATTGTCCCTAACCGCTTCTGCCTGCCAGCCTGATTACCCCCTAACTGCTTCCCTGCCAGCTTGATTGACACCTTACTGCTCCCCTGCCAGCCTGATCACCCCCAACTGCCGTCCCCTGCAAGCCTGGTCACCCCCAACTGCCCTCCCCTGCTGGCCCAATCACTCCCAACTGCCCTCCCCTGCAGGCCTGGTGCCCCCCAACTGCCCTCCCCTGCAGGCCTGGTCACACCCAACTGCCCTCCCCTGCTGGCCATCTTGTGACAATGTGGGGGTGGCTATCTTGTGACAGCATGGGGGTGGCCATCTTGTGATGTGAGGGTCAATTTGCATATTACCTCTTTATTATATAGGATGGTTTATGTCTTTGTTATTGGTCCAAATAATCACTGTGATTTGGTAAATCTATAAAATCAAACTTCACTAATAAAAGAAATAGTTCCAATCTTAAAGATTGTATTATTGCCACCTGACCAGTGAAATCTAAAACCAAATCTATGAGGTGACTCTTGAATTTGATGGTCGCAATTCAATGACTGTTTACCATAGGTAGAGAACAAATACTTTAGAATAAAAAAAGGCTCATTTTGAAAAGGAAGACTATCTTTAGAAGATCCAATGTGTCACAAGGAATGACTTAGTCAAGGAAGTAGTTATCTTCCACAATAGCTTTCCCAAGTGTATTCTTTACATTGGGGACTATAAATGGCTTCAATAAATACCCTATTACCATCACAAAAACACAACACACTCATATTACTTTTAATTATTTAAATATTTTGTCACACTTACGTTTAAAGATAGAGTGATCTAGCTACTTTTGTTCTGTAGTCAGATCAAGTACTGGTAGTCAATCTTGTATTTCCATTTTCACTTCAGAGATGTGCAGGACACAGAAACAGAATATTTGATTGCTCATCCCTTTTCCATGACTACCTAAGGTTTTTGATGTAGGAAGCAAATGGTGTTTAATAACCATAATAATTTGATTTGGGGGCTTGCCTTGATGTTATTTATTTTATCTATTAATCCAATTTTACTCTTTGGATACAAGGTAACTAAGATAGAATAAGCCTCTAAATTTTTTATTTTCAGATTTCACCACACAATTCAACTTTTCATAGGAAATCAAACTCTGTCTCCAATTATTTGCATGTGGCTCATAGATGGTATTGATAATTTTATTATTTCATTTTTTATTTTTATAGTATCTTTTTAAATTTGATTTCAAAGAGGAAGGGAGAGGGAGAGAGATAAAAACATCAATGATGAGAGAGAATCATTGGTTGGCTGCCTCCTGAATGCCCCACACTGGGGATCTAGCCTGCAACCTGGGCATATGACTTGATTGGAAATCAAACCGTGACCTTCTGGTTCATAAGTCGATGCTCAACCACTGAGCCATGCCAGCTGGGTGGTATTGATAATTTTAACACCTCTCTGCCTTTTGCTCACATTCTCTTCATGTTTCCAGCCCTCTTGGTCCAGCAAAGGTAGCTGCTGTTGCCAGGGGTTGATATATATTTCAAATAATACCAAGTAATTTTAATATAAATTAAAATCAATATGTTAAATAAAGAAAGCTGAGATTAGATGAAATTGATGAAAGAAAATATATCCCCAAACCAAATATATACACTGAGTGGCCAGATTATTATGATCTTTGAACGCATAATAATCTTGCCATTCCGTGTATGTCCTATATAATAAAAGGCTAATATGAAAATTGTCCCCTTGACCAGGAGTTTGACCAGCAGGCAGGCTGGCCAACAGCTCATGTCCCCTCCCCCTGGCCAGGCTGGCCGGACCCCACCCATGCACCAATTCATGCACTGGGCCTCTAATATATATATATATATGCTGCATATACAGTGAGTAGCAAGATTATTATGTGTTCAGAGATCATAATAATCTGGCCACTCAATGTATATTCTACAGGTTCTGGTTCTCTAGAGAACCCTGACTAATATAAGATCTAAGAGGATGACAACTGATTATCTGGGAGGAAGAGGTAGACAATGGTTACCCCCCCCAAAAAGAATTGCTTTCTTAATCATCAGGAAGTATTCATGTATTGACCATCGATTTGTACCCATTATTGCATGGTATATTATATGCCTTAGTCCAGTGAATAGAGGAAATTCAAGATGCCACTTTGCTCACAAGGAGTTCACTAATTCTCCACTGAATTCTGTATGGTTGTGCATTTGATGTTTTATTTACTAAGCCAATGAGCATTTAAGTGTTTGGCATCAGAAGATCATTCAGTATTTTTATTTTATAAAAAGTCTTTTATTTTATAAAAAGCACAATGGGCAGATAGCTCTACTGACTTGAATACAGAACTAAAGACTAGAACTACCCATACATTTATCAAAGACTACCTTATACCATTTTATATTTTCATCTATATCACTTATGAGGGTTTATCAAAAGTCACTGTACAATGATTCTTATCTATGCTTTATATTGTTTTTGGAAATCAAATTTTGTTTGTTAAAAATGAGAAGAATGAAATAAATACAAGAACAAAGGAACTTTTGCCGGTTTTCTAATGAATGCACAATACATAAAATCTTCATGTAATCTATCTATAGAAGTCTGTACCTATCCCAAGATTCCTTTGATATTTCCCAAAGGAAAATCAAAGGAAGATTTTATCTTTTTTTGGATATTTGATCTAAATAAGAATGATTTAAGTAGCATTTAATCCATTAATCTCTTCCACCTACTTCAAAGAGGTGAGGCTGTCTTAGAAAGCAAAAGGAAGTAGGAAGGGGTGGTGGAGACATAATTTTCTTGGTAGGAGGGCACCCAAGTCAGTAGCTTCTTACTAGTACCTAATCCTATAGTAAAAGCAGTTCCCAGAATCTTCTCCAATTTTCTTCAATTTCTGAGGTGCCTATCAGATATACAGTATATACAGAGACTAACTTCAGGTGAAACAAAATTTCTTTATGAAAATAATTTCTAAGTTTATGTCACTAGAGCTGAGTTTAACTATTGTGTTGTTTTGAATATGGCAGCCCCTCATTAAACTTAACACAGAAAAGAAGGTCACACATATTTCTAGAGCAAGGAATTAGTAGTTAGCATTAAACTCACTATCCATGTTCTTGAACATGATAATTACCAATTTGTCTGTGGTTTTTCAGACAGTGCTGTTGACAGGAGGCCGCAGGTCCTTGCTGGGTATTGGTAGAATGCCCTGGTTCCTCATCTGCGGAGGGTCCTCATGACATGGAAGCTGGGTTTCCTCCAGAGCAAGTGATTCAGGAGGGAGAGCAAGGAGGAGGCCACAGTACCTTTTATGACCTAATGTGTAAAGTCACACACTATGACTGCCACCTTATTCTATTTATTAGAAGTGAATCACTAAGCCCAGCACACACTTGAGGGGAGGAGAATTAAGCTCCATATATCGAAGGGAGAATCAAAGAATTTTTGGACATTTTAAATGATCACAAGAAATATCCCAATGAAAGTTCAAAGGACAGAGAACTGGGGCATGGGAAGAGTTCAGAGCTCTAGAATTTAAGTGTTAGTAGATTTTAATAGGCTCAGTTAATTAGCCAGAAGGATTTATAGTTATGCTCCCTGTTCTTATTCTTTTTTAAAATTAATTTTTTAAAATATATTTTTTATGGATTTCAGAGAGGAAGGGGGGAGAGAGAGAGAGAGAGAGAGAGAGAGAGAGAGAGAGAGAGAGAGAGAGAGAGAGAGAGAGAAACATCAATGATGAGAGAGAATCATCGATTGGCTGCCTCCTGCATGGGGACTGAGCCTACAACTTGGGCATGTGCCCTGACCAAGAATTGAACTATGACCTCTTAGTTCATAGGTTGACATTCAACCATTGAGCCACACTGGCCAGGCCCTGCTCTTGTTCTTGCCTGTGACCATTATACTTTCCTTTGTCCATGCATCTTCATTTCCCCCCATTCACATACTCCATTATTCTTTTCCAAAATTTGCTCACAAGAATACCTCCCTTAGGGCAAAGATAGAGCTATAAAAACACTGATTAAAATGCATACAATCATCATCATAATATTGGAACCAAGCGAATCGTGACTTTGAGGTCAGGGGCCCAAAGTTTATCTTCCATTAGTCAGTAAGTTTATGTTATTAAAGCATCCATTGGAGAAGAGATGGGTAGATGAAATAGATGCATTAGAGGAATCAATTGTTATTTTTTCTCATTTATTTATCCAGCAAAACTTAGTGGGGCCTTTCTCTGCACCAGACACTCAAAGGGCTGAGAACATAATGAAGGATGAGACACAGTCCTGCCTGTAAGAGGTCAAAGTCTAGTGTGGAGACAGACATGTAAACCCATAATAACTATGCCACATGATGAGCTATATTTGAGTGGTCTCCTGAGATGCTTACACCTGTGATTCTTCTAGCTCTTTAAGGGCAAAGAAAGTCTTATTCAATTTTCTATTTCTAGCACCCTGCACAGTGCCTGGCCCACAGAAAAAGTTTAAACATGTCTGATGAATTTGAAGGTGAGGCTCCTAGCCAGACTAACTAGCTAAACTCAATATTAGATGCAGACTGGCTCTTTCCCTCCCCGCTAACGGGTGATAAAGGAAGTGTTTCTGGCATGTGGTTGCAGGCTTGCCAGCTGCCTGCGTGACCTCTCCCTCCTCCACAGATGCAGCACAGTTCTCACTAGGGATCTCCCTTCTGGGAGGCAGCTTCAAGCTCTTTCCCTGCTTCCCATGCCTGTGGCTCCCTGGGCGTCCTTCCTAGGAACCCGTTGTAGCTGACAGTGCACTTGGGCTGCTGGCTGGGAGGAAAATCCCCAAGGAATCCCTTCTCCATTCTTGTTCAGGGAAGAATGAACAGGAAATTTTGTGTTTTATTTTTCTGTCCTAAAATTACAATACTTTGGGCAGGGATAAATTTGCAGTGATTTTTCAATAAAATGTGAGATATGGAGACAAAAAGCCTCATCCATACAAGGCCTCACTAGATCCACAGCTCAGCTTGAGCTCGAGCAATGTCAACCTTTGTACATAAAGAGTCCCTAGGCCATTTAAGATATGCAATCAATATGCCTGTGGAGTTGGCTGTCTTTTCTCCGGTAGAAGATACTGTGTTTTAGGACATTTTAGCCCAAATATTAGTTGAATGACATGTTGTCAGGTGTTACTTAGTAAAAGTAAAAACTCATGTGTACCATGTAAAATACAAGACATGCCCAACGTTACTCTACGGCAAGACTGGTTGGTGCCACCTGCATCCTAGTAGGTGTGTCTCAATGACTGACATTGAGGCTGAGACAACCACAGAGGCACAGTCCCTGGTAGAAACCTCTATGCCTTAGACAGAATCGTTTGTTTACATTAGCTATGACAATGCAGATATTCCATTATATTAGGAGGTGATATGGCACTTTACATGCAACGGTAGATGGACAGAATGGCCCGAAATTAGGGGATGAATAATCAGCTATCTATCCATTAATTCAACAAATATTTACTAAAAACTTACTAGGTACCAGACAGTGTCTTAGATATTGAGGTACAGTGGTAAGTACCAGAGCAGGATCCTTTTCTCACGGGAGTTATATTTTAAAGCAGAAAAGACAGATAACAAACAGACACACAAATAAAGACAAACAAGAAAAAACCCAGTGATAAATATGAGGAGAAAATCAACACTCCAGGTGTGGTGGTAGCAACTGGGTGGGCAGGCTCTGCTTTCTGAGGCCCTGACACTCAGGCTGCAACTTGAATGACAGGAAGGAACCTGCCTCCTGAGCATCTGGGGGGAGTACTCCTGGCAGAGGAAAGACAGAGTGGAAACAGAGGGCAGTGAGGTTGTTGTGCAAGAGGCAAAGGAGGACATTGGCACCTCGGGGGCATGTGAGGGGACTAAGGAGAAGCAGGAGCTGCTAGGTTCTTAGGCAGGATGGTGACAAAAAAGAAATAAATGGAATTTAAAAAATAGCGTTTAAGAATGGAATAGACTGTGAAAAAGAAAGAATATTGAAGTCAGATGATATAAAACATAAAATGGAGACTTTGGAAAAGTTCTATTTGAAAATGATTTTCCTCTGGGTCTTAACTAGTGTTTGGAACTGCCTGTCTCTGATGAAGCCGGTCTGTGACACCATTCTTTGTTGGCCTTGAAATGAACAATGGGGCACTTTTCGTTCTTTTAAGCATCTTATATCCTCTCTAATGTCTATAACTTATCGCGTTTTCCTTGGTTACCAACATAATGCATGTTTATGATGGAACGTTTGGAAAATACAGATAAACTAAGAGACAGAATAAAATCCAAATCTAGCCATCCAAGAATACTAGTGTTAGCATTTAAACACACTTTTTCTTTATGCTTACAGCAGTCACCACATGTAGACAGCCAGTGATGTTTGTTGAATGAATGACTACTTGAAGTAACTTACAGCCTCCTAGGATTTTGTAGCTGGAAAGGACTATACAGGTGTGGAAACTGAGGCCTATACTATTGATGAAATGAAGCTATTAGAAAGAAATAACAACTAGGAGAAGCCAGGAAAAGATAAGTCTACAAGGAATGAGGTGAGTGTCATGTAGAGAAGGGATTCAGCTCATTCTGCCTTGTTCTGGAAGACAGCAAAGCCAAGACTAAGCAACACTGGGAGTTGTTGTAGGTCAATTTCAGCATAATACAGAGAAGGGCTTTTTTTATTTTAATATATTTTTATTGATTTGAGAGAGAGAGAGGGATCAATGATGAGAGAGAATCATCGATCGGCTGCCTCCTATATGGCCCACACGGATTGAGCCCACAACCTGGGCATGGGCCCTGACTGGGAATTGAACCGTGACTCCTGGTTCGTAGATCAAGGTTCAGCCACTGAGTCATGCTGGCCAGACCAGGGAAGAGCTTTTTAATAGGTAGGACTGTCCAAAACTAAAATAGGTTTTCTTGAAAAGAAGTGAGGTGTTCCTAATTAGAAGTGTTCAAGTAGAAACAGGTTATGTTTGAATGAATAATTTGTCAAGTATGCTTGAGTAGGAAAAAATATATTTTGTGTGCCTGGTTGGATTAAATAACTTCTAAGGTCTTTACCAAAACTAAGATGAAATGATTTTGTGAGTACATATCTCTATATCAATATATATCTATTTCTATATATTGCACACATAGATAGATGGATAATTTTTGTCTTATTGATATGTTACTTTGAAATTAAGCCTTTTGAGTGTGAACCCATTGTCTTTCTCATTCTAAATGGGATCTTATCAATTCTGTCTTTGCTGACCCAAATTCTATGGTTTTAAATAATCTGCTTTTTTAATACGAATTCAGTGTGCTACACACAGCAGGAGTTCAAAAGATAAATTTAAATGAGCTCTTAAGTCTGAAAAACATTCTACATTTAAAATAAATTGAGCTATAGGCTCCATACAGTTAAGACAATGTGGTCTCAGCTGATCTCAATCAAATATATCAGTTGTTCATTCAAGAGATTCAAAATGCATTAATTTTTTAAAGTAAAAAGGCTAAAATTAAAAAAAGAAATTTGGGTAAATTGTATTGTGATCAGATAAAAAGTGTTCTCTTATTGGGTTTCTGAATGATGATATGAAATTATGACTGGGATTATTTTCTAGAATATAAAGAATCCTTTCACTATTAAATTAGAAATATGAGTTAACTGCACTTCAAGTATGGAGTTAGTGAAAGACTGTTCATAGTACAATAATTTCATCCAAATTCTAGTGGTAAGACAGCCACATAACTGAACCATATTATAGGAATACTTTCAGTTTTCAAGACTTCATATGAGTAACAGAAATGGAGATCCTGACAAGTTCCTGCTTGGGTTCGGTGGAGAGATCCACTCTCAAATAGCAATCTAGCACAGCTCTGATGAGTATCACAGATGGCATCTGTGGTACACTCTTTGTGATTCTGACTAGAAAGAAATTGGATGAAAAACAACTAAGATTGTCCGTTTTGGCTTCCCTTCCTCCTTTCCTTCTTCCTTTCTGTCCCTCCTTTCTGTCTTTCTTCCTCATTAGAAGGCTAAATAAAAAATTTGTGTTCAAATTAAGTATCTCATTTTATTTACTGTATCAACATTGTCATTGTTTGGCATACTCTTTAAAAATTTTTTTTTTTACCTTTCAATTACAGTTGACATTCAATATTATATTAGTTTCAGCTGTAGAGCATAGTGGTTAGACATTTATACTAGAACTAGTGGTCCGGTGCATGAAATTCGTGCATGGCTGGGGGTTCCCTCAGCCAAGCCTGCATCCTCTCCAATCAGGGACCCCTTAGGGGATGTCTGACTGCCACAGGGATCAGGCCTAAACTGGCAGTCGGACATCCCTCTCGTAATCTGGGACCACTGGCTCCTAACTGCTCACCTGCTGCCTGACTGATTGCTCCTAACTGCCTCTGCCTGCCTGCCTGATCACCCCCAACTGCCCTCCCCTGCCAGCCTGATCTCGCCCCCAACTACCCTCCCCTGCCAGCCTGGTTGCCCCCAACTGCCCTCCCCTGCTGGCCTGATCTGGCCCCCAACAGCCCTCCTTTGCCAGCCAACTTGGTTCTGATTGGTCGGTTTCTGTGCTAGTCAGCATCAAAAGCTCCACCTCCTAGGCAGCCATTGGCTCCTCACACTTCACCCAAATTTGGTTCTGATTGGTTGGTTTCTATGCCAGTCAGTGTCTCTGGGCCTATCAATGGGCCTGATCAGAAAAGCGGGGCTGATCAGCAGTCCCGGTGGAGGCCTGGAGAGAAATGGAGATGCTGCTGCTGGCCCGGCCTGGAGAGAAAGAGAGGCAAGTGCTGATCAACAGCTGCCACACAGGCTATGGAGCAGACCCTGCTTCTCTCTTCAGGCCCCCTCAGCAGTCAGTGCTGGGTCACTGCGCCTGCAGGACTGACTTCCGGTTGGTTGAGCCTCTGGTCATGACGGACCCATGGTTTTTATATATTAGGATAATTTACAAAATGATCCCCCCATATCTCTAGTACCCACCCGACACCATAATAGTTATTACAATACCAGAGGCCCAGTGCATGATTAAATCGTGCATGTGTAGGGTCCCCTAGGCCTAACCTACCATCAGGACATGTCCACTGCCCTGCAAAGCCTTGCACATTCTGTGGACACTGCTGGAAGCTTGTGATGCTCCTCAGACACTGCCAGCACCCCGTGACATTCCAGAAGTCCCGCCTGCTGTGACCGCTGCAGGTTGTGACGCTGTGATGGCATCACAACCACAGGCCTTTTATGATATAGATTATTGACTATATTTCCTATGATGTACTTTATAACTCGTGACTATTATGTAACTGCCAATATGTACTTCTTAATCCTTTCATCTTTCTACCTATCTTTCCCACCTGGCAACCATCAGTTTGTTATCTGTATCTTTGAATTTTTTTCTGTTTATTCATGAACTTTGTTTTTTAGATTTGAAAAGATATATGCATCCCTATGTTCATTGCAGCATTATTTGCAGTATCCAAGATATGGAAGCAACCAAAGTATCCATCAATAGATGACTGGATAAAGAAGATGTGGTATGTATATGCAATGGAATATTACTTGGCCATAAAAAAGGAATGAAATCTTACCATTTGTTTTGCATATACTTAGCAGTAAAAAATTATGGCCTGAGTCAAGATAGGCCTTCCATCGGCTGGAATATCTCAGCCATACCTTTTCAGTTAGGGAAATGTATAATATTTCTGGGGCAGCGACACCTTCTATGTTTCAGACATTGTGTAGATGCTGGAGAGATGAAAATGCCAGGCATGAATCTTGGCCTCACAGAGAGAGGCATAGAAAATGCATAGCATAGATTCATCATAGAACCCAGATGAGGCTCAGCGTTCTCTCTGACCAGGACTGGAGACAGTCACTGCTAATCTATCACAGAATCAGCATAAGAGGTAACATCTATTAGTTACTCCTGGTAGGAAGTCAAAAGTTCTCTGGTAACAGGTTTCATTCTGATAATCATAATCATGGTTATTTCATGTCTATAAAATACCCTGCTGAATTTTGAGTTTTTGAATTCCACTTTCAGCAACATGAAATAATAGCAATTTTATAAAAGTTACCTCCACTGCTGCTTTTGCCCTTTCAAATTCCTCTTCTAAGGAGTGATTTCTGGAGAGTAATGCACTTCCCCAGCGCTGTTCTTTGGTCAGTCGAGCCTGAAATGAACCAAACACATGGTGTTATAATATTGGAATCACATAGCACAAAAGTACAAATGTTTTTCCTTTTTCCATATTCCCCTAGAGTTGAGGCAGCACCTGCAACGAATTTTGGAGTACTTTGCAAGCATGATGTTGTCCAAACTGGAATGATGCCAAAATGTGTGTGAGCACGCAAGCATGATTATTTTTTAAAAATATATATTTGTATATATTTTTATTGATTTCAGAGAGGAAGGAAGAGGGAGAGAGAGATAGAAACATTAATGATGAGAGAGAATCATTGATTGGCTGCCTCCTGCATGCCCCACGCTGGGGATCGAGCCCTCAACCCAGGCATGTGCCCTGACCAGGAATCGAACCTGACCCTCTGATTCACATAGGTCAATGCTCAACCACTGAGCCAAGCTGGCCAGGCATGCATGATTCTTCTCACAGGATCTTAGGCCTGGTCATACTAAAAACAACACCCAGGCCCAACCTCCTGAAGGTCTAACTTTAATTGGTCTTGGTGCCAGGCATTAATCTTTTTGTAAGTCTCCCATATGATTCTAACATGCAGCTAGAATGGAGAATCTCCATTGGATGACTAGACTAGCTGATATTCAAGCTTCCAGATGATTAGAAGGACCAGCCTCGGGTAAAACTGTGGAAGCTGCAGAGATGAAAGCTGGCAGCTGGGTCTTTCTTTTTAAATATGCAGCAGGTCCTCATTCTGGATTCTTTTTCCGTTGCCTTTCCTCTATTGGCACATCTGTCTAATGTCCCATTTCCTTAGGTCATTGCTCTCTGTTAAATAATAGTCACTTAGATAGCGCCAACTGCTTTGTCACAATTAACAGGCAAGTGCTACACAGCTTAGTTAAGTGCAAATATTTCCAGAAGACCCCCCAAAAGAGTCTGCTGAAATTTAAAAAAATGGTACTAATTTTAAATTTGACAAATAATGAATACTTTCTTTTTGAAAAGAATTAATTATGGAAAATAAGAGGTGCACCTCTAGACTTTGCAGTTACACATATATATTTATGCACTGATAGAACATCCTAATGTGTTTCAAAATTTTGAAACATAAATGATATGCTATTCTGCAGCTTACTTTTTTCTACTTGACAATATATCTTGGAGGATCTCCACAATTTGTACATGTCAATCTACCTCCCTCTTCCCAGGGATTTCCTAGTACTAGTAAGTACCATGTACTGTAGTTTGTTCAGAACTTTCTCCAGGAGTAATCAGGATGTTTCCAAATTTTCTCCATTTAATTACTTGTTTCCTTGTCTATCTTCTGACTCTACTGTGTAGGATCCATGCAGGTAAGAGTTTGTCTGGAAACTTTTACACAGCTCCATACCAAGCCCAGGGCCTGACAAGTGATTCATGCCCCAAGGATGCCTGTGGATGGATGGATGGTAGGATGAGGGCTTGCACTGATAAGGCAGCTAGGCCCTGGGGAATAGGAGGAGACAGGCTTGTGGCATGAAGTATCCTGCCTCCCTTTTATCTGGGCAGGGGAGGCTCCTTAGATTGCTGTCTTGCAGGAATGTGTTAGATTGCTGTCTTGCAGGAATGCTCAACCCCAGCTTCTATGGGAATCACTTGAACAGGCCTGGGTCCCACCCCAGACCAATGAAATAAGAACCTCTGGGGCGGGGCCTGGGCATTCAATGTTGGAAAACTCCTCTGGTGATTTTGAAAAGCAGTCCTGTTTGAAAACCACTGTTCTATAGCAAAACTGGTCTTCACTCAGCACTTTCCACCTAACTGGGCAAACTCATTTTGGCACTCCTTTCCCAACTGGTTATATAAGTCTCTGTCTCTTAATCCTTTGCTTTGGAAACAACTCTCTTGTCTTCCTGTGGGTTCCCTTGCCAATGAAATAAACAAACGAGTGAATTTTAAACTGTGGATACATAGTCAAACATGAACTTTGTGCATTTTTATAATGATGTCATGAACAAGCCATGAATGGCATTAGGAGAAGAAAAAGAAAGCATCAATATTTTTGTCCCAAGCCACCTCCTTTCATTAGAGGCACTTTCTCTGGTGAAACACCATCTGTCTGTCCTGTGAAGCTGACATGACAGAGCTCCATTACTGGCACCGGCTTCCCTTCATCGACGTTTCATGACGAAAGTGGATTCTGAATCACAGGTGCCAAGGGAGCCACACATCAGGGAGAAGAGGAGCATTTCTCCCAGGAGCCTGGACTTACAGTTCATATTCTCATTATCACTTAAAACAGCAAATAGAAATAGGTTCTCACTGAGCAAATGAAATGTTATTTTGATAGCACAATGGCTATTAGGTAAGAACTGTTTTCCACATTGTTAGAAAGGCTTTGGAATATTACTAAACAAATGTTATTTACTTCACATGGGAAAGCCATCTATTTTGGCCAGAGAAGCATGAGATAAAGATTATAAACTATAGGTAAATACTGGATGTAAACAGAGGCAGTTTTCAAGCTGAGATTAGTATGCAACTAAAGATTACAGGCAAACCTGTGATGCTGGGAAAACATATGTAAGTAATGCTTGTAAATTGCTTAGTAGTTACCCAGAGGAATGGTAAACAAGACTATTACACCCATAAGTTTCAATTGCAGCTGTTTTGGTAGCAGAGTATTTCCCATTTTAGTAGTTCCCAAGCTTTAGTGAGCATTAGGATCACCTAAAAATCTGGTTCAATGCAGGTGGCTAGGCCCCACCCCGAGGGTTTCTAATTCAGTAGGTGTGAGTGGGTGGGGAGAGAAGCCCACCCCTTAGGGTTTCTGACTCAGTAGGTGTGTGGGGAGGAAGCCCACCCCTAGGGTTTCTGATTCAGTAGGTGGGGGAAGCCCACCCCTAGGGTTTCTGATTCAGTAGGTGTGTGGAAGGGAAGCCCACCCCTAGGGTTTCTGATTCAGTAGGTGTGTGGGAGGGAAGCCCACCCCTAGGGTTTCTGATTCAGTAGGTGTGTGGGGGAGAAGCCCACCCCTAGGGTTTCTGATTCAGTAGGGGAAGCCCCCAAATCTGCATTTCTAACAAAGTCCCAGGTGATGCTGGGCAGGCTGGTGCAGGGACTACACCATGAGAACTTATGGTCTAAACACTGACATGATGTGCATGTAGGTGGAGCTCTGGAGTTCACAAATGTACTTTGACATAGACATTTCTTTTCTTCTTCTCAGGCTTTTGAACAATACTCCACAGTTACAGCAACCTCCTGGAGGTGTGCTGGCTCTAAAAACAGAATTTTAATTGCTTTAAGCTAATTGGATTTTAGGGTATTACACTCTCTAAAGAAGAAGGCATTTAGTTCCTTTAGCTGTTGATTGTTCTGAATTATAAGCACCAGGTGAAGGGAAAGAAGAAAGAAATTAATCTCTTTAAAGATAATACTATGTTTTATTTTCATTATTAAAAATTATAATTGTGATCAAAATTATGACTTGAAAATGAATGTACTTGTGGCTGTGATTGTCCTAGCATAACTTTGTTGGCTAATCACAAAGCCAGTCACTGATAGATTCTCATAAATTACCTGTACATTATTACCAAAGGTCTCCCACCAAAATACACTTTAAAAGAGCTCAGCATCTTTTCAAAGGGAATGGAAGGAGAAAAGGGATCTGCTTAACTGTAGAAGAGAAGAATATAACCACTAGCAGACCATGGGTGACACTATAAGGATCATAAAAAGCATTGTGTCTGGAGTGAGACTGACGTTGGACCAATTAATCTCTAGAGTCCTCAGTATTCTCATCTGTAAAGTATATATTCACTTATAGAATCCACATAAGAATTAGTACAGACCTAGCCGGTTTGGCTCAGTGGATAGATTGTCAGCCTGCAAACTAAAGGGTCCCAGGTTTGATTCTGATCAAGGGCATATACCGGGTTGCAGGCTTGGTCCCCAGTAGGGGGCATGCAGGAGGCAGCTGATCAATGATTCTCTCTCATCATTGATGTTTCTGTCTCTCTCTCCCTCTACCTTCCTCTCTGAAATAAATGAAAAATATTTTAAAAAATTAGTACAATAATTCCTGTACATACGTACACAAAAGGATCAGTACATAGTAAGTGCTCAATAAAACATGGCTTTTGTTATCATTTTTCTTGTTAGTACTTATCAGGTATGACTTTAGAAATACATTTAAAAAAATATTTGTGCCTAGAGTGCTTTTGTTCAGTGGTTAACGAAGACTACTTGGATTCTTACTGCAGATCAGATCATTTAAACACTTGCTTCATTGAGATGCTCATATATATTTTTTTCTGAATCAGTCAACAGATATTGATCATCAAAGGCACACAAAAAAGCTTTACCTTAAGTGTAAAGAGCAAATTCTCAGAGTTTTGTGCAAAGAGGGAGCATATGGTTCCTCTTTCCCTCCATCTATGAAATTCTATGTTGTAGAACATCAAGGCAAGTCAGTGCTGACTTCAGAAAGAAATGGACACTCTATTACCATGAATAACTGAAAAGTATTTTTGAAACTAGTTTCAAAATGATCAAGCATTAAATGTTGTCTTTTTATTTTCTCTACCCTTTAACCATTAGCCACAACTTACAAATTATTAAATTTGACAAGCATTTATTATTCCTGCTTTTTGCTAGCATTCTCTTATTTTTTTACTTCAACAAGTATTTGTTGAATATCTACTGTGTACATACAGATTTCCTACTGGGATGAAAATGATCTTTCAGCTTTCTTTCCTTTCTTCTTGCCTTCCTGCCCATCTTTGCCTTTGTTTTATTTTTTTTCTTCCATCTTTGCTCGCTTCCTTCCTCATTGGTAGCTCACTGTGTATGTCCAGGAGGGGACAGGAAATGTGGGTGTGGCTCCTGTACTATCTTCCAACAAACAAAGCTACATTTATAGTATACTACCTAACTCTTCCTATTAGACATAATGGTCTTGACACTTCTTGTAGTCAAAACCCTCTTTCTAACTTTTTCACTGCCTCGCTGTCACTTTATAAGTAGTAGACATTCAGTCACATTTGTTGTATGGAATAAAATGGAAGCCATCAAGAGTAAGAGTTTGAGAATGAATTTGGCAGGGGGCAGCACAAACTTGTGTTTAGCTTTAGATCAGATGACAATCCTAATTTCTCTTAAAATGTTTCTGGAAGAAAGTGATAAATATTCTTTAAAAATCTCTTAACTCATATTAGCCCTATAAATGTAGTAACCAGGCTTGCAATGAGAATGGAAATGGATGATGGTTTGGGAGTTCTCTCGGGTGGATAAGCCTCATGTGTCTGACTCGAGGTTGTGTGTGGTTAAGAACAAGGGCTTTAGAAGCAGATGGGTGTGAACTGGGTGCTGGCTCCTCTCCTCCTTGGATGTGTCACCTGGGGAAAATAAGTCTGCTCTCTAAGATGCATCACTCATCTGAAAAATGGAGATATTAATTTCCAATATTATTGTAAGCATTTCAAAGAATAGATTCAAAATATTTCACATTCCACACAGGAAGTGTAGAATATGACAGCTATCAAATGCACTTCCTTTTGTATCACTCCTTTAAAAATGCAGACAACATATCTGCACCTACACCTCAAAGTTTGTATTGTTCTGCTCTGGGACACTACCAACTAGATGGAATTATAACTATGTAGAAGGAATCATTTGCTGTGCCAGAGTCAGCAAAATCAGATTGTTACACAATTGTGACTAAGTACTAGAGAGCCTGGTGGTCAGTCTCCTGAAGTCCAACTTTGGTTGGCAGGAGCCTGTCCTGAGCTCTCCTGCCAGTGTCCAGGAGAAGAAATGCTTGAGCCACCATTTAACAGTGGAAGTTGGATTTTTTTACTTTTGCCTCATCACTACCTCAACCCATTTATGGAAAAAGCTAATTTTATACCATTACTCTCTGTGTTTTTCTTCAGTTCTTCCAATGCTTTCTAATTTTTCAGATCACATGATTTCTTTAAACATGTAACTCCAGGGAATACTAATTACACAGTTTAAGTGTAAAAAACTATTCTTAAATATATAGAGATTATATAATTTATTATAATCTCTTGCCACTCTGATTAGTATATTCAAAACACTATTTGGAGGAGACTGGACCATGTCTTTCCTTCTGCCCATCTTGATAAGAAAATGAGCCAACATAAGAATTCTTCTCATTGTGCACTTCCATTTTTTAATTCTGAAATATGATTTTTAAAAATGTGGCTTGCAAATAGCTGCTTGCCTATCGAGCCTACGACACTTGATGTTGGCCTGAGAGAGAAGAAAGGATTCCCTGGATTTCCCTGTGAACCATCTGAGTGACAGTGGACAGTGAAAGTTTGGCTGAGCTGAAACTGTTTACCTGACTAGCTTGCAATTTTAAGTTGAGTTTTTATACTCCATTCATCACTTTATCTATGTAAAGAGATCATACATTTAAGAACAGTATGCTTCTGACAGCAAATCACCTTTTTGTCTTCTATTCAAAGTAGATTAATCAGTCTATCCTTTTGCTGCTCCATTTGAACGACTTAGTATTTCAGATGATTATATCCTAAGCTCATGACATTTTTCTAGTTTAACCATAGGATGGAATTAAAATGAAAACATTATGAATTTCTTTAGGGGATCTTGATAAAGATTGTGTGTGTTTTTTTAAAATACAAATGAAGGGATACGTTCTTTATAAATAATTAGTAACCCTCTAAAAGGATTTGCTATGATTCATCTAGACAGAGAACTGTCACAGTGCATTTTACATTGTTCTGGAGGACAATATTGGGAAGCTCAGACATGTTTTCCAAAAAACATTGTGGGTTTAAAAAATCCTATATAATAAAAGCCCAATATGCAAATCGACTGAACGGCAGAAGGACTGGTCATTATGATGTGCACTGACCACCAGGGGACAGATACTCAACACAGGAGCTGCCCCCTGGTGGTCAGTGCGCTCCCACAAGGGGGGGCCGCTCAGCAGAAGCTGGGCTCACATCTGGCGAGCACAGCAGCAGTGGTGGGAGCCTCTCCCACCTCCGAGGAAGCACTAAGGAGCAGCGAGCCAAGCAGTAAGGAGCAGTGAGCAGGCAAGCGGTAAGGAGCAAAGGATCCCAGACTGCGAAGTGGACATCCCCCAAGGGGTCTTGGACTATGAGAGGGTGCAGGCCGGGCTGAGGGATTCCCCCCTTCCCCCCCGCTGCCCTGAGTGCACGAATTTTGTGCACTGGGTCTCTAGTATATATATATATATATATATATATATATATATTTATTGATTTCAGAGAGGAAGGGAGAGGAGAGAGAGATAGAAACATCAATGATGAGAAAGAATTACTGACTGGCTCACCCTCACTGGGGATTGATCTTGCAACTTGGGCATGTGCCCTGGACCAGAATTGAACCCAGGACCCTTCATTCTGCAGGCCGACACTCTATCCTCTGAGCCAAACCAGCTAGGGCAGACATTGTGTTTGCTTGAAAGCACATGGGTGGTCAGTGGTAGGATACTGCATAGTGGGCTCCATGGGCAACCAGGACCCCAGTGATCTCCCGCCCTTCCTGCCTTGTGGAGCAGCCCACCTGTGTCAAGCCTCCCCCCTGTTGCTGAAACCAACGTTCTAGTACCAATTCAATGTTCCAAGGGTTCCAGTTCTTGAAAAGTACCAATTACTTTAGTCAGGTCTAAATTTCTAATGCATTTCTCAAGAAACGTTTCTCTAATAAATGCTATCAATTTGCTTTTTCAAAAGACACATATAGAATGAACACAGAGGAAGAAAATATATTTTTCATGCTACATTTACGATTCATTAAGCTTCCCAGGGGTGTTTGCTCTGGAGGTTAGTTGACTTGTTTCCCAGGAGAGTTCTGGGGGCAGTAATGTCCACCCACCTCTTACGGAGGGTGAGGTGTCTGTAGGGAGTGCTATTAGTGGCCTGGGAAGGGTGCCAGGGGCCTTCCATTTTGTCTCTCTCCCTGTCCTTCTCTCTGTCACTTACTAATTGTGGGTGCATAGACACTTTTCTTAATCTCACTGTTCCTTAGTTTCCCCACCTATAAAATAAGACTAATATATTAACTTATAGAACCATTTTTTTCTGGATCAAATGAGCTAATATATGTACTTAGTGTACATTCAATATTATTTTCTATTAACATTATTATCCCTTTACTTCACCTCAAACACTATATTTCTCCTTTTAGTTTCAATATCTTATCTAATAAACTCAAGAAAAAATTTCTGGCTTATTTCACTCCACCCCTTTTATTTTCAACTAAATTGCAGAGTGCATGAATGTAGACACATTTCTTAAGAGATCTTTGTAGTTTTTAGACCCTGGCTGTACCCTTGTAAAGTGCTAGAATGAATGAAAAGATTATAGGTGGTAACTAGTTAGAGACAAACCAGTTACACTGTAGTTGAGAGTCAAGCAGTAGACAGGCAGGTCCTATTCCACCCACTCCCACCAGTGATTATTTGGAAAAGAATTTTTACTTCACAGATACCCTTTGAAGGATCTTTAAAGTGAGGCCAATAATAATACACAGGATTGTTTCAATATTAGAGGTAACACATGAAAAGCATAGTAAAGTCCACAGATGGTAGCTTTTACTATCACTATTACTGCTACTTCTCTAATTATTTATTCCTTCCTTGAAAAGTATTTGAACGTGACAATCAGGATCCTCATGTATAAGTTCCTTGTTCCACAGGCAGAGATGGAAATGAACACACAAGATGTAGTAATTTCCTCTTCTTTGTACTCTGTTACATCAACAGTGATAATAATGGAGTAGTACAGAGTTTGTATTGCAAAGTCATGGAACAGTAAATGGTAGAAAAAGAAAAAAGTGCTAAGTACACAGTTAAGGACTGACATCATTAACACATTTGTCAGTCAAATATATATATATTTTAAGGACTGAGACAGATAACTGAGTAAGAAAGCACATGCAAAAAAGGTAAAGAAACATACTCAGAACTTTTTGTGAACATTTAAATAAACTATTTAAGATGGAAATGATCTATGAGAGAAGACAGGTTCTTTAAGATTTGCTTGGTTACCTGTGTTGGAGGCACTAATTCCAGCTCTGAAGCTGACTCGGCGTTCAGGGCGCTTTTCCCAGCACACAGTTCAGGCTGGGATCTGTGCTCAGAGGACCTGAGTGGGAAATGGAAGGAAACCGATGTACACTGAGAGGCAGTTAGCTCGAGAGCCAGCGAGAAACTAAGACAACTTGGATCATTGAGAGCCACAGTAACAAAACTCTCACCAGAATTCTGATGAAAAATATATAACTTTTGTATGTTTTTATTTTAATGACCATCTTTGGAATTAAAAAAAATATATTTATGGTTGAAAGTATTACAGATGTCCCCCTTTTGACCCTATTGACCTTCTCCACCCCTCTCCCCCACCCCAGGCCTACTGCACTATTGTGTGTCCATATATGCATATAAGTTCTTTGGAATTTAAGTGGCTGTGATGTGCTACGTGTTATCTCTGATTTAGAATTCAGTTCAATTGTGGGCAAAAAATAAATACATGTAATCTTGGTTTTGTTGCAAAAAGTTCTGTTTTATTAAAAAGTACTGTTTTGGGGGTAGAGATTCTCATAAAGCATCTCAGGTATGACTTAATCTTCATAAGAACATGAAATGTCATAATAAGTAGAGACATGTGAAGGGCAATAGGAGATTAAAACATGTTGCCCTTTAGGAAGCTTTAAAAATATGGTAAAATTCAGGTAGCCAATTTTCTCATGGCCTCCATCGATGCTCTTAAACAGTGCATTATCTGACAGGGATGATTAAGAAAGTCAGAAAAGGTTACCTGTGTAACCAGAAACATTTAATTTAACTATCATTCATGTAATATATTGAATACACATGAATGTAAACACACGTATGCACCTATTTTGATTATCTCAATTACATATTCAGAAAATTATCAACACACATTGATATTATGAACCTACCAGAATCCTTATTGGCTGGTTTATTTTTAGACAATTTAGATGGAATGATTCAGTTTTAGAAGGCACAATAATTAAGATCTTATATAATAAAAGCCTAATATGCAAATTGACTGAATAGCGGACCAACCAGTGGAACGACTGGTCGCTATGACATGCACTGACCACCAGGGGGCAGACGCTCAATGCAGGAGCTGCCCCCAGGCCACAGGCCTCAGGTCAGCCAAGGTGCATGGCAGCAGGGGCCCCCTGATCGCCTTGCCTGCCACCCCACAGATTGGCCCTGATTGCCGGCCAGGCCTAGAAACCCTACCCATGCACGACTTTTGTGCACTCGGCCTTTAGTTGATATATAAGGGGTTATACATGGCACCAAGTATTTGGATTGACTTAACTCATTGGCTATTTCAGCACCTGAGAGGAAAAACCCATACAGTGGACACTTAAATGTCTATTTCCTGATATTGAAATACCTTACCATAAGAGTTCTTTTGATCCAGTTCTAGAAGAGCATGATTTTCTCTCTGCCATTGGATGACCCTTGCTACTGCGATCTCCATGAAACTTAACATCGTCCCATTTTTCCAGTTGTGTTTGAATGTCTATCACGGAGACAGGAAAGGGATGAGAGGGAGAGGGGGAGAATATGAGGTGCAGAGAGAAGAGAGACTGATTAAGGTTGAGAAGTGTTATTACAAGTGAACTTCACTCAACTGATGTTTTCAAATTCCAAGACCAATTCTTTAAGGTCACATGAAAATTAAAACATATGTAGCTAAATAAAAATGAGACCAATTAAGGAAATTCGATTGCATTTACAGTTAAACAATCAAGTTGTTTTACCTGAATTTGTTTCAAGAGCTATATGCCTTCTGCATTCTGCGCGTGAGCCCATGGAACCCCGTGGGAATGAGCACGTGGAGTGCTGGGTCCTGTTGGCCTCTTGCTCAGACTATGGCTTTGAGGCATGCCTGGCATGTTTCTAGAAAGAAATTCTGTCTAAAGAGCCTCCTGCTGAAAGGAGGAGGGAAGAAACTAAAACACCTTTCACAGCTTTTGTACAGACTGTGTAGTTTCTCACCAAAGAAAGAAATTAATAATGGGGATGGAGAGAAGGGAGAAAGCCCAGGGAAGGCCAGACCATTTTCTCCCTGTGGCTGCATTCTTCCATCTGACCTAGTGTGTCCTTCTCTCTCATTAACAAGTGTGTGACTGTAAATAAACCACTTAAACCATCTTGGGTCCATTTGTCCCCATTAAGAAAAGACAGGTTTGCTTTCAGTGTCCTCCAAAGTTCTTGAAACATTTCTATGAATTCTTACACAGGACATTTTCTCAAAAGCAGAGAAATTTAAGTTTCCTTCACATGTATATCCTATATAATAAAGATGTAATATGTAAATGGTCATTACGCCGTGAAGCGTAATGACCGACTGCGTAATGACCGGATCACGGATCAGCAGGAGGGTGGGGCAACGAGCTACAAGCAGGCGGCGGAGAGCTACAGGAGGGGGCAGGGCAGCAAGCTAGGAGTGGGGAGGCGGGGGGGGGGGGCAGAGAGAGCTATCGGAGAGTGGGGCAGCGAGTGGAGAGCTACAGGAGGGTGGCAGCGAGCTACTGGCTACAAGTGGGCAGCAGAAAGCTACAGGAGAGGGCAGGGCAGCAAGCTAGGAGCAGGGAGGCGGGGGGGCAGAGGGAGCTATAGGAGAGTGGGGCAGTGAGTGGAGAGCTACAGGAGGGTGGCAGTGAGCTACTGGCTACAAGCGGGCAGCAGAAAGCTACAGGAGAGGGCAGGGCAGCAAGTTATGAGGGGAAGGCAGGGGGAGGGGAGAGGGGAGCTACAGGAAGGCAGGGCAGTGGGTGGATGGAGAGCTATGGAGGGTGGCAGTGAGCTACTGGTGAGCTACTGGTGCACGGATTTGTGCGCAGGGCTACTAGTTGTGTTATATTTTAACTAGAGGCCTAGTGCACGTATTCATGCATGGGTGGGGTTCCTCGGCCTGGCTGGCAATCTGGGGCAATCGGGGCCTATTGGGGCTGGCCAGCTGGGGGGAGGGACTGCAAGAGGTTGGCTGGCTGTGGGAGTTTGGCTGTGGGAGTGCACTGACCACCAGGGGGACAGTTCCTGCATCAAGCATCTGCCCCCTGGTGGTCAGTGCGTGTCATAGTGACCAGTCATAACGGTGGCTTAGGCTTTTATATATATAGATGTTTTCTATGATCTTTGGGTGAGGTCATCTATATCCATGAATGCGATATCCATTCATGGGCTTCAGATGTTCAAATCTACATTTCCTGCTCAGCTCTCTCTCCCAAGTTCTAGATCTATACATTTAACAGTTGATTGGACATCTCCACAGAGAAATCCCAGTTTCCTCAAATACATGGTGGGGCAAATGTAGGCTTATAGTTGTAAGTAAACAAAACACAGTTTATTCTTGTATTATTATTTGTTGATTATTGTATTATTTTCCATATGAACAACTGTAAACCTACTTTTGCCCCATCCTGTAAATCAGGTTCAAAACAACTCCAGAATTTCCACCTTGACTTCCTGCCTCCCTCTGTCCCTCTTGTATCCTCATCACAGAGGTTGGCACGTTCTATATGTCTTCATTGCTGTCCTACACGTGTCTACTTGGTCCACAAGTCCTACTCCCACTTCTTTCTCTACACATCCACCAGAAAAAACATTTTTTAAAGTAGAATCTGTTGGAGTCCCTCTTATGTGTAAAACCCTTCAAACCTGCCTTTCCCCCAAACTCAAGGGCATGGCATCCATTATCCCATTATCCCAACCCCTAGTGACTCTCAGATTTATTTCTCATGGCTTGAATACTTTCACAAATGTTTGTATTTGCTTGAAATGACATTTTTTGTGTGTTTGTCTATTTGTGTGTGAATCCCCTTCTCTTCTGCATCAGGAATGCCATGTCCTTCTTCCCTCCCTCTCTCTGATCCATATTTTTCATCTGGAAAATTTCCACTCCTCTGTCAAGACTCTGCTCACACAGTACCTCCTGTAAGACCTTCTACACCCCCTGGCTGGGTCAGGGTTCTCTTTTGGTGCTCTTTTTGGAAGTGACCTGGGTTTCCCTTTATTGCAATGTATACAGTAGTTCCCCCTTATTTTCAGGGGATACTTTCCAAGACCCTCAGTGGATGCCTGAAGCTGGCTGGAACTGAACCCTCTATGTACCATGTGTTTTCCTAGTCATGTACACCTACGATGAAGGTTAATTTAAAAAGTAGGCAATTTTACTCATAGAAGATTCATTCGTACCATAAACCTTAATAACCATGGCATATGATTTTTTTCCCCCTTGGTTAAATCAAGAACTTTCACGTTTTCACTTACAAGAAGAACTTAACGGATTCTCTTTGGCCTATCCGAATTGCCAGCAGCACCATGCTTCTGCTTTGCGGCCATTATTAAGTAAATAGAGGTCCTTGGACACAGGCGCTGCAATACGGAGACAGCCAGTCTGATATCTGAGGCAGCTGCTAAAGGATTCGGGGGCAGGGAGCAGCTATGGTGCGGAGAGGCTGGACAAAGGGATGATTCACATCCTCGGCGGGATGGAGCCAGAGCCCTGGAGACTTCATTATGCTTCTCAGAATGGCATGCTATTTAAAACGTATTAATTGCTGATTTCTGGAATTTTCCATTTAACATTTTTGGACTGTGGTAACTGACACTTCAGAAAGCGAAACTGTAAATTCGGGGGGCTCTACTGTAGTGCCTATTTTATTATAGTCAATTAATCATTTTTCTATCTCCCTGCTAGAGTGTGAATTTGCTAAGTGATAATGTAAGCTTAACAAAGGCAGAAAGCTTATGTTATTTATCTTTGCATTCCTAGCCCATAGTATGGAACATGGTAGGCATTCAGAGAAATGTTTACTGAACAAATGAATAAATTAATTCATGACCATCTAACATGTTCATGTCGCAGTGCTTGGCAACTCCACATATGTATCCCCTTTAATCTTTACAACCTATGGATAGGTTACTAATATGCTAATTTTATGACTATCTACCCACACACATATGTATATACATACACACTAGTCAGCCTCAGCCTGGAGAGATACATGCTCCCTTCGGCTTTCTAAAATGCCTGCCACCTTCCTTCTCCTGAGAAAGGAGAGTTTAATGTGACTGGTTCCGTGAGCTGAGGTTAAGCGCTCCTTTCTCAGGAAGATGTATAGTGGTTAAAAGTATGGGTTTTGCAGTTAATTGGAGCTAACCTCAAATTCCGGTTCTTCATCCTAACTGAGATCTTAGGCAAGTTATTTAAATTTAAAAACCTGGTTCCTCATTTATTTCAAAGAGTTGGGATGAATGAAAGGGCTAATATATGTTAATCATTACATATAGTAGCACAGTCCTGGACATCATATAAATGGTAACTGTTATTGTATTCAATGTACCCCTATGCATATTACATGTTACCATTTTGCGGGGCTGTTCCTGAACCTTGTGTTAGAGTTGTTTTCCTCTCCTCTCCTCTTCTCTTCTTCTTCTCTCTCTCTCCCCCTTTCCCTCTCCCCCTTTCCCTCTCCCTCTCTCCCGTCCCCCTCTGCTCTTTCCCCTGGCTCTCTCCTGGCTCTCTTTAGACTGAATAGAGTGAAATATTCATATCTGATTTTCTCTCCAATGCCTAGTATGGTGCCTGCCATCTATCAAGATCTCAATACATGTGGGTTGAATAAATAAATGACTGAATCCATATCAGTTATGCAAAGCCACTTCATCCAAGCACAAAAGTCATTGTGGAGATTGCTTGTGTCAAGGCAAGGGTGAGAAGCAACAGACACTTAGCTACTGCCTCACCTAAATCTAAGGATGCCGTCTCCGGGCCTCGAAGAGGCTGCTGGCCCCTCTGTTCAGCCTCCGCACCGATGAGATCAGCTCCATCAGCCTTCTTCTTGAGGGATGCGGTTTTTGATGAGGCCTCCAGCTTCTTGGCTTTGGTTTGGGTTTGCGAGACGGGTTCACTCAGGTCAAGGAGGTCTAAGCCTGTGGTCAACACTGTGAGAGACGAAAGAGGTTAAGACGAGCCCACTCAGAGCTCTGAAGTTATTTTTAAAAAGTAGGCTTCCATTGGGTGCAGAAGGAATTTGTGTTTGTAGTGTAGGTTAGAAGCACCAAATTAAGTTAGCTCACCAATGATTTATAAAGACAGTCTGCATTTACATGGGGAAGTTTGCTGCCTGTTCTTTTTATTTTGCATGGTACAAATTCGCAAAGTGGGGTTTAGATCAGCCCTCACCGGTGATGAAGGTTTGAATTGAAATTAAAGTGATAAAATTGAATCTGAGTGCAGGTACCATTTACTTGGCTTTGCTTGATTTATAGAGGTTTATTTTAGAGTGTAGTTTTTCCCCAGAGAAGAGTCAATCTATCCTTTTCAGAGATATGCTTACGAAACAGTTATGAGGATGACTTGGTCAAGTTTCTGAATGTCTTTGTTTTAATTGCAAATGACTAAAGCAAACACTGTACAAAAGAATGCTGCTAATTATCTTTTATTTGATTAAGCAATTCAATCAGAAAATGGCTTGCTGTTTGGGCTCAACTAGAGAGGTGTTTTATAATCCATAGTTGATGAATAGGTACACATGTTAATGACTTTGCTGCTTAATATGCAAATTTAAGTTTCAATGTAACAAATAATAAAACAGGTAGACTTTTACTTCTTGGCAAGTTGATTACATTGTATTAAACACTGTAATGTAGGCAGCAATAATAATTTGTTCAAGCGCAAATGAGAATTTAAAAGGCAAGCTTTGAAACTCTTCTTTCCTCTTGCTCTTAATAGTGCAAGGGACCAGCTCGCTGTGAGAAGTGGAAACTTTCAGTTGGAGAAGCTCCCCTCAGCCATACCTGAGGCTGGCTTCTGAACTGGCTTGCTGGCTTCCTGGCCCAGGATCTCCTCACCCTACTAGCTTAGAAATGCCACCAAAGGGACAGTAAAACTCCTGGAGTTAGCCTTTTGGGCACCCTTTACAAGGACTGCACCCCTCCTCTTTGGTCTCCAACCTTTTCCTTTTGGTAGGGAATGGATTTTTGTTGATGTCTCAGCTCTCCTCCATCTGCTTCCCCCTTGCACTCAGGGCAGGTTTAGGGCTCAAATGAGCTCACAATCACGATTTCTTTAAAATAAATTTTTTTTTATTGCTTTTAGAGAGGAAGGGAGAGGGGGAGAGAGATAGAAACATCAATGATGAGAGAGAATCATTGACTGGCTGCCTCCTGCACGCCCTACACTGGGGATCATGCCTACAACCCGGGCTTGTGCCCTGACCAGGAATCGAACCGTGACCTCCTGGTTCATAGGTCGACACTCAACCACTGAGCCACGCCAGCTGGGCAGGATTTGTTTAGTGCTGTACTGTCCTCATGAGTTACGCATCCTTAAGACAGTGTGCCAAGCTTTATTCTCCGTGATTTTGTCTTCTGATTTCAATGTCAAATCACAGTGGTTGCATGTTGATGGTGAAATAGAAGGACCTGACTGTACCACTGCTTAGCTGTGTGATTTGGGTAAGTTTCTTGACCGCTCTGAGTTTTAGTTTTATCATCTGAAAAATGTGGAATTTATAGTCTGTTTTTAAGGCATGATACAGAGATTTAATTATCTAATTTGTAAATCGATTGTGTGAAACAGAAGGCATACTATAGGTACTGGATAAATGTTAGTGTCATTCTTTGGTGGCCAATGCGTGATGCTTTTCTTTCCTTTTCCTTTTTGTTGATCTCCTCCTAGTTTCCCTGACCCTTTCTATTTCAGGCAGGAACCAGCTTCAGACACTGACAGAAAGAGGAAAAACCACTGGGAATAAAGTGGAGGATGAGACAGAGATAATGGTTCTACAGAAGATGCTATGAGCTACATTTATCATAAAATGGTCTGAAAGTGTCAGTTTATCTCATCTGACTGTCCTCATGAGTTACGCATCTCTATGGGATCCTTAAGACAGTGTGCCAAGCTTTACTCTCCATGATTTTGTTTTCATGGAGAGTAAAAAACCACTGTGATTTGACATCGATTTCAATGTCAAATCACAGTGGTTGCATGGTGATGGTGAAGTAGAGATGGGAGCCACTTTCCAATGCAAAGAAGCTCTGAGAGCTGAGGAGTGTTTTGTGGCTAGCAAGAACCTGAGTGTGGAGAGAGAAGTGGCTTTCAGAGCAGAGCCGCCTGGCTTGATGGCTACGATTTAAGCATAGCACGCAGCCCAGATAGGAGAGGACGCCACACATGTCCTATCCTTTGAATGTTTAATCAAAAATTTCCAGGCCACTGGTGTGTCGGCAGGGATCCTAGACCCATGATTTCCTTCTAATAGAAGGAAAGAAGTGGAAAACAGTCTCTGGAACGCCATATATGCCTTCCTGTTGGTTGTAAAAACAATTAGGAATCAGTCACTTGCTCCCACACTTCTTTTAGAAGCAATTTATATAGGACTCGTCACTTGTATATAGGAAGTACGTTTGCTACAAATAGTAACAGGTGAATATTAATTTAGTTCCGTATCTGCTTCTCACCATTCAGAATAAATAAATTATTAAAATAGTGAATTTCGAATTCAAGCTTGGCTCAGTAACATTCTTTCCCTCTCCAAACTGTCCTCAGCACTTTCTGTGTTTGTTCTGAGCTCTCTCTCTCTCTCTCTGTTCCTTTGTTCTTCTCCCAGCAAATGGGAAACAAACGCTCGGCACACACAAGAGGCCTTATTTGGTACCCAGTCGATGAAGGCAGCGGCCTGAAGTTGTATAGAAAACGTTGAAGCTGAGAGAATCTCTGGAACCACAATTTCAAAAGCATAGAAGGATGGGTGCAGCTTTTCACTTTTTGGAGGAAGAAAAATCACATTTTAGGGTGCGTGCATGTGGGCTTCGAAGGCTACCTTGGCACAGAAGGGGGTGTCTGCTCTGCTGATTTTCTTAGCCCAATTTAAAAGATTCTCTTAGGCATATGAAGGTTTGGGTTTCAGAATCTGTGTCTTTCAGTTAAGATAACCAGCTCTTGTAGTGGATGTGAAAATGCATGTGTGCAAGGGGTGTGTGTGTGTGTGTGTGTGTGTGTGTGCGCGCGCGCGCGCGCGCGCGCGCGTGAATGGGGGGGTGGAGAAAGAGAGAGGAAGAAGAGACAAAGAGAGAGAGAGAGAGGCTTGATGATACTATGCTATTGGCTTTGGAGATGGAGGAAGGGACCACAAACAAAGGAATTCCAAGTACCCTGTAGAAGTTTGGAAAAGTTAATGAAGTGAATTCTCCTTTAGAGCCTCCAGAAGGAATGCGGCCCTGCCAACAGCTTGATTTTAGGCCTGCTGACTCGGAATTGTAGGGTAATACATTTGTGTTGTTTTAAGCTACTAAATTTGCGGTAATTTGTTATAATAGGAAACTCAAACACCTGATAGTACACTGCCCATAAGAGGATTCAAACACAGGCCTTGCCGCTCCTAAGTGTGTGTTCTTCCCCACTCCTCTTTGTACTGGATTTGAACCTGGAGGCCATGTGCTAATTCTATTGATGTGGCTTTGATTATTTTTTGTTTAGCTCCCAATTATTTGGCAGATTGGGCAGTCTGAGGCATAATTTAAATAGTAGGCAGTTCCAGAAACTTTCGTCTTTATAACCTAATTTCACTGGGTGACATTTCCTGAAGATAGAATACATAAGTATTTGTGCCCGTCTCTTTCAAGGACACCTGATTGAGGATCACATCCTGTTGAACCGGAGGACTTCCTCAGGGCATGGCAGATGTTTATGAATACTAGATTACATGGGCCCTGGGAGGTGAGGCTGCTTAAAACAGTTAGAATAAAACAGCACCTCTAATGAAGCCCTGATTTGATACTTGGATGGGACACACAATGCGATTAACACCACTACAGTATAAGGAGCCTCAGGCTTTTAGTGAATTTCTCTAAAGAAATAAATCTACATGGAGTGGTCAGAGAGGACGAGTCACAGGACAACCCTGATGTGCAGTCACAGAACATGCTACAGGGAACCCATAGGATCTCTGTTCTGTTCTGTAAGATTTATTTAGCACAGTGGCTTCAAAGCAAAGTTCTTTCAGGAAGGATTTTGCCAGTGATGTGAAATAGATAAATTAGACCCAAATAATTCAAGCAACTTTTGCCTTTTTATTGGAATATTAATTTCCATGTGCCTCTAGAGGCACACCATTTGGTTCATGGCAACTTGGGCTTCATAAATATCCTATATAACAGTGGTCGCCAACTGGTGGTCTACAGACCACTGGTGGTCCATGAGGTCTGAAAGTTTGGCAACTGCTGCTATATAATAAAAGCCTAATATGCTAAGTGTCTGGTCGTCCAGTCAGCCATTCAACCAAGCAAATGACATGCTAAGGCCGCTCAACCACTCGCTATGATGTGCACTGGCCACCAGGGGGCAGACAGTTGACCAGTTGACCAGTTGCTATAACATGCACTGACCACCAGGGGGCAGACACTCCAACAGATAGGTTAGCTTGCTGCTGGGATCTGGCCCATTGGTACTCAATGAGACAAGGCCGGACATACCTTGGAGCCCTCCTGTGGTCCCTCCCTGGCTGGCCAACTTCTGCATTCCTCTCCAGCCCTGATTGTGCACCGGTGGGGTCCCTTGGCCTGACCTGTACCTTCTCACAATCCAGGACCCCTCAGGGGATGTCGGAGAGCCAGTTTTGTCCTGATGGTGGAACGACTGGTCACTATGATGCACACTCACTACCAGGGAGCAGACGCTCAACACAGAAATTGCCCCCTGGTGGTCAGTGCACTCCCACAAGGGGAGCGCTGCTCAGCCAGAAGCCAAGCTCACATCTGGTGAGTGTAGCAGTGGTGGCGGGAGCCTCTCCCACCTCCGCACTAAGGATGTCTGACTGCTGGCTTGGGCTTGCTCCCTGTGGGAAGTGGGCCTAAGCCACCAGTCGGACATCCCCCGAGTGCTCCTGGACTGTGAGAGGGCACGTGCTGGGCTGAGGAATGCTCCCCCCGGCCAAATGCATGAATATCATGCACTGGGCACTGGGCCTCTAGTGTATTTTGAAAATATTACACTAATTTTCCAGTTAAGATATTTAATTAGCTGGGGCAGGGCGGGAGGGAGGGGCAGTTAATTGGAAGAAAAGGAGACATGTAAAACTTTAGATAATAAAAAAAGATATTTAATTAGGTGGCTGTTTTGGAATTGTGAATTTTGTTAACAGTTCTTCCCTTACACATAGGAATCTCTTGTACTATTATAGGTTTTGTCTACAGGCCCCATATCAAGGAGTGAGATTACTATTTTTTAACCATGAAAAATCTTTCTTATATAGTAACTGTCCACCTAATGGCTCAAGTTTATGGATACAATTCTTTTAGATTATATATATTGGTAAATGCAAACCAAGTACTATTTTTCTTGGGTTTTAGAAGGATTCCTATACTTCGACATATACTGGATTTTTGGGAGGAGAATATAGATAAGTTATTATTGCAAGACTTACAGTAATTATTTGCCCTATAATATAATCACTATCTTAACATATCTATTGTACAGTTACTTTCAGAACATTTGATACATGCATCTGTGTATAATTTATTTTCCATTTTAAAATCAAGGATATTAGCAACGATCTTGGCCTACCTACCACCTATGGATACAGTTTGAGAAGGTCAAAGAATTAGATATCTTCCTAGGTTACAGATAAGTTAAAGATGATGTATGTTGTTAATAGGAAAGAAAAAAGAAAACAAAAGAAAAACATCCTTATTTGATCAGCTAGAAATTGTCATCATTGGATGACAAGAAGTGTGTAGAAAAACAAGCAGAAAGTAAAGATCACTGAAATACTTAAGAAAAAATTATAATTTAGAATGCCTATGAGGCAAAAGGGTTGATATGTTCTTTTAGGGTTAGTAGAGAAAAAAAACAACTCATTATTTAACTGATGTTTGGAAGAGATGAATATTTCCTATATTGTTTATTTTGTGTTAATTTATATAAGAACTATATTCCTTAAACATTTAAGTAAATGCCAAGATGGCAGCACACTGACTTTAACTTTTCGTTGGAAGAAGATAGCCAGAGTAAATGCTTCTCATGTCAATATAAGGTTTTTCAAATTTCAGCTTGATTGACTTGGTACAAACACGAAGCAGGGTTTCTTCCATATTTTACTATTTGTTTACTATACCTTTGAAGTGTAATGTCTAGAATGTCATATACAATGACTGTCCTGAATTCTCAATGTAATTTCACACTATTCTATAAAACGACAATGTTCCACTTTAAAATGATTATTTCTATTAAAAATTTGGAAAGAAAATGGTAACTCTATCTCCTGCCTAAAAACTTTAACTGTAAAATTATTGGAACAAATTAGAATTCTTTCCAGGATGCTTAAATGCTAAAATTTTTTTCTGTTTAAAGATGTGAATTATGTTGCATATTGAGATATAAATTATAGTTTTGTAATAAATAAAAAAAAAAGATCTATGTTCCTTAGGAATTAAAAACGTATAGTCTGCTCTGAGATACATTTTAAGATTAAAAAGCACACTATCAAACAAGAGTCTTCCTTCAGGATCAAAATCTGTGTGACCCAGATGCACTGAATGCTGAAGCTGAGAAAAGGAAAATCCAGTTTCAAAAGATCACTTTTCCCGACCCCCTTCCTTGAGGGCATTATGGATTGAGTTATGTTCCCCCCAAAACTCATCTGTTGAAGTCTTATCCTCCAGTACCGCAGAAGGTGACTTCATTTGGAAATAGGGTCACTGGAGATATAATTAGTTAAGATGATTCATGATGGCCTACCTACTGGGATCCTTATAAAAAGGGGAAACGTTAGATTTTTCCTGCCCAGAAAGAGACACACACAGGAAGAATGGCAGGGGAAGATTGCCGTTATGCTGCCACAGCCAAGGAACTACCAGAAACCAGAAGAGAGGCCTAGGAGAGATCCTTCCCAAGCACCTTCAGGCGGAGAATGGTCCTACTGACCTTGATTTTGTAGTTCTGGGTTCCAGAACTGGGAGACAACACATTTCTGTTGTTTAATCTACAGAGTTTATGATATTTTGCCATGGCAGTCCTAGGAAACTAATAATAGAGGCAATACTTTAGGTATTGGGGGTATTGGGATTGCAGGAGATGACACATTCTTTTGATATTTCCCTCCAATATTTCACAGGTCTCTTCAAAGTTAGAAAAAACAAGGTGAAAGTAGCTTTTGATCCAAATATCATGTTGTTCTTTCCGGTGGGCTCTTCCTAAGTGACTTAGTTGTAGCATTCTCTGGATTCTTCTGGGGACAACTCTACACTTTTGGAGGGGAAGCTCCAGTTTCAGAGATCAGGAGGATGATTCTGACTTGATAACATGTGAATTTACCAAATTTCCTGCCTAAAATGCAGCAAACACCATTTCATTTGCTTGATTACTCCAAGTGATAGCTGAGAGTAGAAAATGAGTGCTTTGGTGTGACATACAGAAAGTTAAAGCATTTGAAAAGGGGAGTGTTGGGTGTCCTGTTTTTTAACTGATAGCTAACAGGAATGGTAAATACCTGTTAGAGCTCACTTGGTGTTAAGATTTACATAGATTGCTTCGTTTAGTCTTCCCAAATAACCTAGGAGATCTAGATCTTACTATTATTAGATGAATGAGGAAGTAGACCTAGTTAAGCAACTTGTCCGAGGACATTGAGCCGCTAAGTGGCTGAGCTGAGATTTGAAATTATGAACTTTGACCCGAGACTGTAGACAACACTCCCACAAAAGTGTCTCTGTCTTGTGTTAGTTACTTTTGTTGTTGTAATTTTTAGAATTTGTTTTAAAAAATCACAAAATTCACCTGTGATTTTGTTCACATACTTAAGCGTATAACGAAAATATAGCAGGCAGCAGCCAGCTGAGGACATGATGGGAGATGGAAGGAATTTAACAAGACAGGATGTGATTATCACCTCCTTTCTCCTCAAATTCTCTCCTGCAACCTAACATAACCTTTGTTCTCTGATTCTGAACATCATTTTCTCATTCTTATTTGAACAACAGGCCTTTGAATGTGAATGCTGACTGAATGAAATAAATGCTAAAAGCTGCCTCTGATATCGAAGGTGAAAATTAGCTTTTGAGTCAAATCTTTTGTTGCTCCTCAGGGTGGGCCCTACCTAAGTGACTTAGTATCAGTGAGAATTGGAAAATGCGGAGGGTACTTGAGGAGGTGGCATTCATACCTGCGGCCTCATACATCCCTCACTGGATGAATACTTGTTAGTGCCTATAATATCCCAAGCCTCTAGGACATTTTAATTGTCATTTCAATCCACTTGAAGGGGTGGCCTATATTTTTATTTTACTCGACTTTTGTCATACAAAGTATTTCCAGGCAAAACTTGAAAACCCTTACTCTGAAACAGATGCTTTTGTTTTAAAGATTTCCAATGTGATGTAACTTGAGATGAGATATAAATATGAAAATATATATGGAAAAACCATTCATTGCTAATAGTGACATGCTTATGTTCAGCAACATTGGTTGTGTAATATACATGGAGTGGCCAGATTATTATGATCTCTGAATGCATAATAATCTGGCCACTCAGTGTACTTCTCTTGAGTACCTCATTTATTTGATATCAAAGATACTATAAAAAATCATGCACCTGATCAGTTTTCCCCTTTGCACTGGCTGATAGAAAGCTCAGGGAAAATAGGTGGTTATCTCCAGCAAAAGTCTAGAATACTTTTGGTACCCATTTGAGATATAAATACACTGAGTGGCCAGATTATTATGCGTTCAGAGATCATAATAATCTGGCCACTCAGTGTATATAAATTGCAGTTTCTTATAGTATAATGAAAAGTGGTTCATTGGCTTATGTTGAATAATAAATGTTCTGAAGTTTTAGTCAGTTGCAAACATTTTTCTCCAGTTAAAATGCATTGTGGAAAGAAAAACGTGTATTTTACTACAGTGAAAATTAACTCAACCCGAGGATCAGTTAAAAGTGAAAGAATTACCAGCTGTGTTGGACGTTACTGGCCTTGCTATTGCCTCCGATTTGGTTTCACAGAGAAAGTCATCGATGGAGGGACTCAGGAGGGGTCTGCTTTCTTGCTGTTCATTCACCAGCTGAGAACAAATGAACACAGGTGTCACAGGCCATGTTAAACTGCAGAATCAGATAAGTTAAATTGCAGCCTTGCAACAAAATGAGAAGAGCAAGCCTACCAAAAAATAAAAAATAAAATAAATAAATAATGGGGCAGGGGCAAGAAAGAAAGAAAAAATACCAAAGGATGGGGAATGAGCCTTTTAGCACTGTGAACATTTTCGATGCAGCCAACTTCAAGTTTTAAAGCTCAAGCCTTTTTTCCTTCTCCTAGGACAATTTTAGAATTACTCACTAATTTCAATATGTAGGAAATAATACCTATTGAATCACTGTCCCTAAGGGCTAATCCCACTCTTCCCTTGGGCAATAAGCTCCTACTAAGACCTGCAATGGTGGCTTTTGACTTTGAGCAAACACATTCTGTTTAGGACTAGCCAGTCAGTGTTTTGTGGTGACAGGACACATGTCTGTGTGTGGGGATAAACACTCCTTTCTCCCTCTTTAAAAGCTCAAGTCACCTACTGGTGACATATCATAGGCAATGATATTTTCTCATAGGCTTATTCTGTAATTTCAGAACTTTTTCAGTTTAATTTTTTTAAAAACTATTTTTTATTGATTTCAGAGAGGAAGGGAGAAGGTGAGAGAGATAGAAACATCAATGATGAGAGAGAATCATTGATTGGCTGCCTCTTGCATGCCCCCACCCTTCCCTGGGGATTGAGCCCGCAACCCCGTGGAACCTGGGACCCTTCAGTCCGCAGGCCAATACTCTATCCACTGAGCCAAACCAGCAAGGGCTCAGTTTGATTTTTAGTAGGTCTCTATCTACCAGTGGCCGCCATCCATTTACTATCAGTTATTCTGTGCCTCTTGAATTCAGATTTCCTTAAGTTCTATTTCTGTGATTAAGGGAAAAAATATACTGATGATCCAAAAGTGGTTAATCCTTAAATTAGATGCCATAGTTTTTCACAAGATTTTATATTGGCCTTTCTTAAAATGGGCAGAGTCATCTAGTTTTCTATGCATTATATAAAAAAAGATATGCCTAAAAATTTCTAGATTTTAAAAATACTGATTTGCAAGGCTGTATTTTAAAAGAGATATAAAATAATGAATGAAGTGTTTTGAGTATTACCAAATCAAAATATTTTATGTGACTCTACTCACTTTCACTTTATTATTTCTTTAGCACAGTGTCAGTGGTATTATAGCTTAGAACTTATGGAAGATGGCAAGAGACCTACGAATAATGGTAAATATGGGAAGAAAAAAATGCAATACTGTTAATATTGAAGGAAGAATATGGAAACATTTAGTGATCATTTGGCGACTGGAAACCAAGAGGCAATTAGGTAGTTTTTCATGTTCATCCTACAGGGATAAATCTCAGATCTTCATTAGAGTTTAAGATTTTGACATAGAACTGGTGATTGACTTTCATACATAGTAATATGAGGACATTATCAAGGGGTAAGCCTTGAGAATGCCCATTTCCTTTTAGTGTTCAAGTTGCAGAGATAGAAATTTCTTCAATTAGTATAAGTTTAGTGTTACATGTATTCAGACTCACAGATTCTTCTAGGAATCAAATTAACTAAGGTCTTAACCTATGTTTTGGTCTTAACCATTTTTTTTTGGGGGGGGGGAGGAGGAGGTACCTTTAATCGATGAGTGAAACTCTGAGTATCTTTGAATTTTTTTCTGAATTTGAACATTCTTGGGTATCACCCATCTTATTTATGTTGAAATATTTTTTGATGTCGAGGGACTATTAGCCTTTCATATTTCTGGGATAAAATATATTTGAATTTTTGTAACTGTTGTGGTCTATTTGAGTTTAGGAGTGATTTATAATATTTTCTGGTATAAAAGTCAATTTTATAATCTGGAAATGTAGTTGAAAGCACTGATATAGAATATAACATACTAGAAAATGAAGATATGGTTAAACATCACTGATTCTGGGAACCTTTCTGAGTCCACAAAATTTGCCATGTACTTTTTCTGAAAATGTGATTAGTTTTCCAGGATTTGTATTTCATTTATAGTTTGGTCATGTAAAAGCTTTGTGTATGTAAGAGCTTCCAAAGGACCTATACATTAATATATGTTTTTGGTATAACTTGCCCTTTTAACCATATGTGCTTAATGTAATGAGCCCATCTAGTGTGATATCACCAGAGTGATGTGATGGTCCTGATTTAGCAACAATGCTTATCTCCAGGCTGTGTCATTCTCATGTCAAATGAGATCTGGATTCTACTGCACTATAAACATTCATGGAGGGTGAAGGTCACCATCAAGTATGGCACCACACTATACTCACAGAAGTTAGTGTAACAGGCTAGCATTAAGTAAGCAGTGCATGCTGATGACTTGGTCTCTAGTTCTAGGTCTCAGATCTATTGGCTAAGGCGCATAAGGTACAAAGAGTAAATATAACCAATACAACTGCAACTTTAAAAGTTATATATATATATATATATATATATATATATATATATCCTATCTAATAAAAGTTATATATATATATCTCCTATCTAATAAAAGAGTAATATGCAAATTGACTGTCACTCTAACACACAAGATGGTTGCCCCCATGTGGTCAAAGATGGCTGCCCCCATTGGACATAAGATGGCCACCACAACAAGATGGCCAGCAGGGGAGGGCAGTTGGGAGGGACCAGGGCTGCAAGGGAGGGCAGTTGGGGGCGATCAAGCCTGCAGGGGAGGGCAATTGGGGGTGGCCAGGCTGGCAGAGGAGGGAAGTTGAGGGTGACTGGGCCTGCAGGGAAGAGCAGTTGGGGTGACCCAGGCCTGCAGGGGAGAGCAGTTGGGAAGGACCAGGCCTGCAGGGGAGGGCAGTTAGGGGTGACCAGGCTTGCAGGGGAGAGCAGTTAGGGGCAATCATACTGGCAGGGGAGTAGTTAGGCATCAATCAGGCTGGCTGGGGAGTGGTTAGGGGGTGATCAGGCTGGCAGGCAGAAGTGGTTAGGGGCAATCAGGAAGGCAGGCAGGCGAGCAGTTGGGAGCCAGCAGTCCTGGATTGTGAGAAGGATGTCTGACTGCCCGTTTAGACCCAATCCTACCTGGATTGGGACTAAACGTTTAGACCCAATCCTACCTGGATTGGGACTAAACGGGCAGTCGGACATTCCTTGAAGGGTCCCAGATTGGAGAGGGTGCAGGCTGGGCTCAGGGACACCCCCTCCCCATGCATGAATTTCATGCACCAGGCCTCTAGTGTATGTGTTTCTGTGTGTGTGTGTGTGTGTATATATATATATATATATATACACAATGTCCTAACTATCTCTTTGATAGCCATTATTTTTCTGAAGAAATCTGATGATATTGATAGATAACTAAGAATAATGTATTTATTCTCTTAGTCATGATTTGAAGATCAACTATTATATGAAGATAAGTATCCTATATAATCAAGAGGTAATATGCAAATTGACCATCACACCCTCGCAAAAGATGGCCACCCCCATGTGGTCACAAGATGGCTGCCACAAGATGGTCGACAGGGGAGAGCAGTTGGGGCCACCAGGTTGGCAGGGGAGGGCAGTTGGGGGAGACCAGACCTGCAGGGGAGGGTAGTTGGGGGCAAGCAGGCCTGCAGGGGAAGGCAGTTGGGGGCAACTGGGCCAGCAGAGGAGGGCAGTTGGGGGCGATCAGGCCGGCAGGGGAGCAGTTAGGCGCTGATCAGGTTGGCTGGGGAGTGGTTAGGGGGTGATCAGGCTGGCTGGGGAGTAGTTAGAGGGTGATCAGGCTGGTAGGCAGAAGCGGTTAGGGGCAATCAGGCAGGCAGGCAGGTGAGCGATTGGGAGCCAGCAGTCCCGGATTGTGAGAGGGTTGTCCGACTGTCGGTTTAGGCCCGATCCCACAGGCAGTCGGACATCCCCTGAGGGGTCCCAGATTGGAGAGGGTGCAGGCTGGGCTGAGGGACACCTCCCCCCCCAGTGTACAAATTTAGTACACCAGGCCTCTAGTAAATTATAGTCCACAAAAGTCCCCATATACTTTTTCTTAACTTTGGATACAATTAAATTCCTTTGTGGCATAAATTACTTATAGTTTTAGGAAGCCAGGTTGTTAGATTTCTGTACTTCTAGTTGTAAACACTGAAAAATGACAAAGGAATTCTAGAAAGTAAGACCTTTGTCCCCATAAACATTTAAATGGGGCAAAAAAGGAAAAAGCACAATTATTTGAGAGGCCCACCCTTTTAGGCAAGTCTGCTTTATCAAAGGTAATTGGATTTTTTGGGGGAGTCTCTCTCTTCTTTCATACTTCAGACTTATTTTCTGGAGAAAGCATCTCTAGCATTCTCAGAGTTTCTCAACCAAAGAAGAGGTGTTCAGAGAGACTTGAGGGAGCCCAGGACTATGGCTTGGCTTCTCCAATCTTCTCCTAATCTCCTGCCTCTTCTGCACCTACTATCTTATTTCTGACCGCATGTCATACCTGGACTGATAGAGTTGTTATGTCTACCCAGTTCCTATTAACTGAGCTGCTCCTCTGGCTTTCCTCCATAGATACATATCAGAGGAAATAAACTACTTTCTGTGTCAGTGTTTTTAAGCTGAAGCACAGTTTAGCTCTTGGGAAAAGCTGGGGTTGGAATGGGGGATAGTGAACAGGGCTCAGAGGTGAAGAAGATAAAGGGCCAGGTTTCAGATAGCGAGGAAGATAATTTGGGAACTGAAAGTTTTTTGGTTTCAATTGAGATGTGGAAGATGAAACTGGAGTTATCATAATAAAATCTTTTTTTGTAAGCACTGAGGTCAGAGACTCTGGTTTATTCATATTTATGTTCTTCATAACTTTGAACAGAATGTCTTCATATAAGAAGGGCTCAGTAAATGGTTAGCAAAGGGACAGTGACTCTGCAGAAATGGAAGATATAAAAAGATCTTTCTCAAACAGTCTGATTTTGAACTGTGTTTTTAGCCAGATGAATTTAGGAATCCTTATTTTAACCATACCGAGTCCCATTTTATTTTTATTTATATAGGTAAGAATAGCTTTTCACAGGGCCTCCCCCTCCACATTTTCAAACAAGTTTATGGTTTTCCTATGGTGACTTGAGACTAAGTAAATCTTTTAGATCATAAAGGAAAATTACTAGCTGAACTGAATCCCCCAAATAGTTCCCCTTAGCTTTCATTCCAAATTGCATACCATTTATTCTCTCCTTGTTCATTGGTAGGATACTGCTTGTTTTTCTTAGAATTACTCCCTTCAGTTTGAAAAGACTTTGTTTTTCAAGTGTGGTGAACATTTCATCCTTTGGGTACAGAGTACATTGATGTTATAAAAATAATAAAAAAGGTGAGTCAAAGGGTTTCCAATTTTTTTGAGTAACTGAGTTGGAGTGATTGCAATTTTGGCCCAATCTGACTATCATAATGGAGTTCAAGTGATCCATGCACTTCATTAGCTGCTAAGGTGTTTGCCTCACTTTGTTTACATTTTACATTTTCATTTCTCATCCTCCTTTGTCCTCTTCTCAATGTTGAGATAAGTTCAAAGGTCTTTGCAATGGTGACATCCTTATTTCTCTTTTAGGATCCCATTCTACTGCACAGTGGTAAACTTCAGTGCTGGGCAGTGAGCACCTTCCTACAGCATCTCCACGTTCCCATCTTTACCCAGTTTTATCTGCTTTCCTCTCACTCGACTATGACCTCTTTGAGAGTAGAGACCTTATCCACTTAACATTTGTATCTCACAACGTAGTTTAATAAATGTTGACTGATTTTATGTCTAACTAAATGGTGGATTGTACAAAAGAATGATTGCATGAGCAGCCTTGATTTCATACGGGTTTCTTCAACTCAACAGTGGCCGGGGGTCCTCAGAAATGTTTACCAAGGTTTTAAACCACAAATGTAAGTCCATCACCCTCCCCACCCCCCAGTATCACATCATTTAAATGTGTGGAAACCTAGAGGTACTTAAGGGAACATTTCCAAATGCAAGGCTTCTATCAAAAAGTGAAGAATGCAAAGAGTGAATGCCCAGCGAGAAAAATTGAAATAAAGGCACAGGCTTGCTCCATGTCATCCTTGGGAGAAGGACAAAGACCAATGCAAATGGGAGGCCAGTGACCGTTCAACACACAGGGGTTTAGGTCAGAGATTCAAATTTTGAGATTTTGAGGGAAAACCCTTATATGATCAATGGACATGGAAACAAAAGGAAACAGCGGGAGTTAGAAGATAGATGAGAACTTGCAAGGAGGGACTTGTTATTCAGAATTCAAAGGACTATTGAACCTTATCCCTTCTTTGTAATCATAGCTTGTGAATGAAATATGCAAATATCTTCAGTTTACTTATGACTTAGACTGGTTAGTTGATGTGGCCAATATTAGCCACCACAGGACCAAACTGGTTGTTATTTTATATCAATACTGTATTTTGTGTTGAACAAAATGCAGATAATATCATCCAACTTTAATGAATTATGATCTGTTTTAAAACTTTATCTAAAAATGCATTTGTCTTAGTTCAACTTGAATTTCTCTAATTTCAATGTCAAAAAAATAAATTATTATATGATCTAAGTTACAGGGGGATATTTAACAAAAATGAAAGGAGATTTTTCTGCTTTTAAATACTGTCTGTTACTTAAGCTCCAATATATGTTTATATAGCTTGTTTTGTGACTTAAATCTAAGCTTATTTGTCTTTAACCAATATACAGCTTAGGTGTTTCATTAAAAAATATAGAGGTAAAAGTTTGTGATAACTTATATCATTATGAATTAACTTCAAATCAAAATACATTTCAATGATAAAACAAGGTCTGTCAAGAATAATAACTCATTATTCCACCACTTTACAATTCAGATTGATGATCTCAAAATTGTTTTAAAGTAAAATATTCTGTTTTTATTTTTAAACATTTTAGTACTTAAAAAACAATTCTAAGAGTTAAAACATTGAAGTTAATAAGTTAAAAATAGCTGACAAATATCTCATATTTGTAATGTTGATTTTAAAAAGTGCAAAAGTATACCATGTCTTTTATCTCATCTAAATAATAGAAACAATGTAAGAATGTTTTATTTATATATAAATGAAAACAAATATGATTTTAAAAGGTCTATCTTTATGCATTCTGAAAATGCCTTTATTATTCCTGACACTGATTCAAAGCATGTGCTATTTGGTGAGTAGGTTTCATTCATAATTTTGTAATTGAACTAGTTGTTTATGGCTTTACTAGTTGTATCCAAATTGAGAAATTTGTGCAATGACCATCAAAATAGTGACCCTATAAAAACTAAGTTAACTAATAAATCCACTGAAAAGACAAGACAACCAAATCGTTATCATGAGCCTCTTAAATACACAGATCTTGGTAGTTTTGTCTTGGTAACTCTAAAACTGGGCAGAATTAATTTCTTATGAGCTAATAGTACTAATGGTTCTGCCCATGGCCCAGTTTTTATACAGTATATGAGTCCCAGTAGATATTTTTGTAGAGAATAGTCATGTGATAACTTTCAACTCTGACTTGATCTAAATCTCAACTGACTACAAATATTTTCCTAACAGGATAAATAGATTTGTAATTGTGTTATTCATGGGAAAATGAACAGATATTACTGTTTTCAACTTGGGTAGTACTAACACTAGGGAATGCAGGAGAACATAATTAAATCAATTGTTTCAAGTTAGTAATAGAAACCTAAATAAGGCTATATTTAGTAGCTTTGAGAATATTTTGCCAACCAAGGACATTACTCTTTTTATCTTTATCAGACACAAAAATTGAATCAATATTAAGGTATAAGGGGTGGAATATATAGAAAAACAAAGACCAAGTTTGCAAAAACATGAAAAAAATCTCCTTAACAATAAGAGGTCTGGAACCCATTTTAAGACAATGTGCTCTATAGCAAAAAATGAAGGGGATATACCTTGCTAAAAAAGTACCAGGAAATATGGCTAAAATGAAAATTTCTAAGGTTCCTTATGAGAGAAAAATATTTGCTAAAGTCATTTCATTTTCATAAAGAATATAATTTGTCTATAATATAATCAATCTTTGACATATAGTTTTTCCTTCTACCCTCAAAGTAGATTTATTTATACTATTACAGTCTAGAGTAGTGTTCAATAGAAAGATAATGAGAGCCTCATAATTTTAAACTTTCTAGTAGCCTTTTTTTTAAGTGAAAATAATTTTGACAATACATTTTACCTAGCCCAATACATCCAAAATATTATCATTTCAACTGTAATAAAAATAAAACTATTAATGTGTCAGTTCGTATCTTTTTTTTTTTTTGCACAAAATCTTCAAAATCTGGTGTGTATTTTATACTTATAGCACATTGCAATTTGGGGTAGTTACAAAGGATTCAACAGACGCATGTGGCTATGCCTACTGTATTGGACAGCACAAGTCTAGCAAAACTTTCTCCTTAAACACTTGACGATTCACCTATTTTTTTCTTTCCTTCAGTCCTTTCATCAATGCACACTTGTTTACATACTGTTTGACTTTAAGTGTTAGTCTAGGACAGCATGGACTTGAGCCTCTTTGAAGTGCTTGACATATTGTTTGATAATACAGAATAATTATATTAAATAAAAAGAGCAGTTCTCAGGGGTCCAGCAAACTCTGAGTTCAGGTCACCTGGCCAACTCTTGTGTTTTGTTTGGTTTGCTCAATGTATTATAAATGACTTCATTGGAGTATGTTTGGCTAAATCCCTCTATAAAAGATCATAATAATCACACAATACAAGAAAACCCTTCAGTGTAAATTATTCTGCCATTACAACCTGTTGAATAAATAGTTACTAAACAGGTTAGGAACTCAGTGTTTCAAGGATGTGTTCTGTACTTTATCCGTTGTGATTGTCCCAAGGACGCCATTGAGAGAGCAGCAATCAGCTTCAGACATATTGGAAATCTGTGAATGAGCAGCTGGCATTGACATACTAGGGATGAAGATGAGTCGATGTGTTCAGCAGTATGTAGCACTATGTCCTAAGGGGCTTTACAGAAGACACTGGGACAAACATGTTTCAAGACTAATGCACTCACACATGTAAGAATGTGGTATGGTACATGGACTGATGCTGTGGTTGCCATGAGAAGTACTCACTTTTTCAGATCATTCTGCTGCTTTTGGGCTTGTGCATAGCAGGGAAGAAGCCACTTGTGTACAGTGGAAAAAGTATATCAACTAATAAACTGCATTTGACTGGGAAATAATTGTATCACAGCTGTCACTGAATTTCATAAAATTATCAACACAACAGGTGCATTACATTTTATGAATCAGAACTCTGTTTGCTGATTCATAAACTTGCCAGTATGCAACAAGAATATGATGCATCAAAGAAAGCATTGTATAATCTTCATGCAGTAAAATGGTAACTAATATCTCAAAAACAGTTAATGCAGCATTCGACAGGGATTAAGTAAGGAACTTGGTACACAGGAATGTTCTGAATATGAGAAAATGGTAATCACAATTTATTTTCTAAATTAAAAAATAAAAAATATTGTTTTGCATTAAATTTTAAATTCAAGCTTAGGTGACAATGGTAATTTTTGGACATTTAAAAAGGATTACTGGGAAGCACATACCAATGCAAGGGTTGGAGGAAAAGGCATTTTGCGAACTAGACCCTGTCCTAAATTGTGATGCCCTGAGATGAAACGTTGTAGCACAACTATGCCAACTCCAAGTCTGGATAGGTCTTATCTACTGATGTATATGGTTCTGTCCTTAGCCGAGAACTGAAAGTGGTTCTCACTTCCCTCAGCATTGACCGGAGAAACTATGGGCTGAATATTTTGAACATGGATTCTTCAAAGGGCAAGAGATCAATGGAAAACTGTATATGTTGTACTATGCAAATTGTGTGAAGAATAGAGACCTTGGTAAATATCAAGCAAATTTCTTTCCAACTACTACTGTGTCATTGGGAAGAAGCATCTCTTTTTCATGGATAAAAAACTCACAACATAAAACTTATCTGAAAGTCCTGGGAATCATTAATAACTTTTTTTAAGATTCAATTTTGATGTTATATGTTATAATTTTCATTCCTTACAACATAGCATTTAGAATAAAGAAAACCACACATGTTGGCAGCAGCTGGGGATGTGATCTGACGATATTCTGAAAATAAGTTGCCATAATTTAGCTTTTGAGATAAATGCCTTTCATGAGGACTGTAAACGGACATTTTTCTAATTGTAGACATGTTCATATAATTGGAACTGAATAACTGCATTTACTACTGCATTATGGAAAAAAAGGAAATATTTAAGATAACAACCTAATCTAAATTATAAGATAAATGCAAGTAAAAATATTTTTCATTTAAGAATTTAAAACTGATAGTTCCACAGAGTGGTGATGGGTATATTATACATATTTATGTGGATTTTACAGGGTGTTTCAAAAGTCCCTGAGGACATACAGGATTCACAGTCTCAGCATGTCTTTGCATATAAATGCAAACTTTTTTTCTATATTTGCTATAATAAATGCTGAAAATGGCTCTCATGTGCTTATAATAGAGATATTTTTGTTGTCAAGGTCACTAAGTAGAAGAGGGGTCACAGATGCCATTTTCTGCAGGGCGACTCAGGGACTCCTGGCTCATTCCTGTAAATTAGTTACCCACATAAATATGTATAGACATATGTAGTATGCATAGTCACAACATAAATATATTTAACATTTAAGAAAATTTAGATATTCTACTGGTAAACTGACATATGTATACAATATAACTTGTATTTATTCATAGGAATTTGATTTTTTTTGGTTGTTGTTTTTCAAATATCATTAGCTTAATTGTTATTTATTTCCCAAAGTTATTAACAAGACTCCTTTATAAAGAAGCAACATATTTTACTTGCACATACATTTTTAAACTGAAGTTAATGAAGATTAATATTCACAAATAACTAAATGATGAAATTTTTCTTTTTCTTAGCAATTTTCATTTTCACTTTATAATGTATAATTGTTTCATTGAAACTGTACTTTTAAAGAAATTAGTTCAAGTTAATGTTTTGTTTTGTTTTTTTTTTTGCTAGTTAAAAATCACAACGTCTGATATATTAACATATGTCAGCTTCCTACAGGAACCCTATGGGTCTGCCCACCTGTGATGTCATAGTAAGGAGGGGCTTTTCTTCAGCAGACTCCTCCCTCGGTATCTCCTTCATCACCATGGCAACAGCCTTATCTGCCGCCCTAGAGCCTTTTCCCTATAACAGTGAAATCAACAATGACTTGTGTCAGGAGAAATCTTTAAGTTATTATTTATTACAAGATAGTCTAATGTTTAAAGACCAATCCAACATAAATGAAGAAGTAGGCTGCTGCAAGTGAATCTTGAGGCTTTTGGCTGAAGAGAAAACACACAATATCTGAAAAAAGATTGTTTGTGAACTTTAGCTACTTTTTCACCTTTACAACTGACATTTAATTTTAACATAGTACTTTATATGTATGGTATATTTTAGGCAATTTACATGACATGAACATAATTTGTAGCATCTATTTAAATACATTATGAATTGCCTGCTATGTTCATTTATAAATTATTCCTATATAATTTCTAAAACTTTTGAATGACAGGGGTCTGGGACAGGGATTGGGATCAGGGTCTGATTCCCATGAAAGGCCTGGTGGGTGGTCTCTGGAGTCTGTCATTTTTTGAGTGGATTTGGCATAAAAAGAATAAAAGTGTCATAAAAACCTCTCAAAAATTCTTCAGTGGTCTAATGTCACAGGAATTCACCCAGCTTACTTTGTGGAGCTAGTATGAAAAAAATTTGTAACTCTCAATGTTTTTGAGACCAAATAATTTTAATAGAATTTTAAAATCTCTTTTCATTGGAAATCTGTAAATCCAGATATAAATAAAAATGATTACTAATCGAGGCATTGATATAGATATAAATATATAGGCATATATATATTCCCTACATTTTTTGTCTCATACAAATAGAGTTATAAATTATAAAGGGATATGCTGGCTTTCTGTCTTTTTGGTTTACTAGATTATTAAATTTTTGAGAGTAGATATGGCATAATGGAAAACATGAAATAAAATATTACCTTCTCAATCCAATTAGAAGCATCTCATACTATGTAAAAATTAAATAATCTCTACACACTTTAAAAACCGAAAACTTTCATTTTCTTATGTCTCTGGGCAAAGCCTCTCTGGAGAAAATTATTTTATAATAAGAGCACACTTGAATATCTGTGTTGTAAATCCATTTAAAAATACAAATGTAGCATATAGAGATATCATAGGCCCAGAAACAAAAATGGACATATGTGGTCTGTTGTCTGAAAGGGAATTAAGAGCAATACAACATAAATGGGAGTGAGGGTTAATATGAATTCTAAAGGTCAATAAATCTTGATACTTTCTATGTAATGCAAAAGGGTAGAATCACATTATTATCATGGTCTTGTACAGAGCTTTAAGAATTTAGAAGGTAGGTCTATTCTAGGAAGCAAGTCTTCTGAGATGAATAAGGAGTGACTCTAATTGCATTCTGCTATATAACTCCTGTGCCCTCAGTTTGTTATGTGCTAATCATCCATTTTCTCAGGCATTCCTTTCTAAATAACAAGTGGCAGCTTTTATTTATGAAAACAAAGAAAAACTTTATATTTACTAGATTTTAGAATGTGTGAATCTCTTTATTGCTCTAAGTTTATTTCTTTGTGTGTGTGTGTGTGTTTTTTTACTTTTATTTAAGAACTAGCATGACTGAATGATAATGTTTATTTCCATGATGGAATATCAACCACAAGAGATTTTATTTATCAGGAGTTACTATCAAATATGTTCTGGAATGTCACTATGGCCACAATCCTTAGAATCACTGACTACTAGAAGAATAAAGGAAAACATTAAAAATTGGGGAGCAAAATGATCCCAGGTTTATTCTTTAATGATGCAATGTGACCGTCCTAAAATAGAGATGCATACAATTCTGAATTCTGGGAAAAGATTATTATGGAACTATTAAACTGTTTTACATTTTTTCCAAAATATAAAAATTATTGGGATGAAACATTACATACTATAAGCTTAGCATACCTTTATAAGCTACACTCATTTACAGATTAAATATATTTTAACAAATATTTTTGAGCTTATTTTTTTCAAAAGAGCAAAATCATTTGTGAAGAATTCTTTCCATGCTCCAAGAACTTCTAATAAGATAGCAATGAACAAAGTGGCATGCTTACATTTAAATTCCTAACATACTTAAAAGAGCAAATCTAATGTTACAAGGTATAATTTTTTTAAAGAAATAATAATTCAGACTCTTATCTTGAGCTAAGAAAAAAAAAAGGTCAATTGATGAGCATCTCAAAAAATTTCAGGTCAATATTTCAATATACTACTTATTTGAAATGCTACCAATCCATAAACTACATATAGATATTTTTCACATGTGCAACTATAGTAGCTAGAATTAGCAACGGACATGCCATTTCACTAAAACAAACAAACAAAAAAACCAAACCAAAACAAAAATTAGTCCTTTCATGCTGAACTCTAGAACAAAGCAGTGGTCAGCTAGAAAGGATGTATCATTAACATGCGGTGCTTTTGATTTCTTGCAGAAAAACCCACCAAAGCCAGGGTCAGGTCACTTTTTTGAAGACAGTGCCACTTTTTCTTCAAGGTTACACCTACTACCTGAAAAGAGTCATGACACCCATGTTAGAGCCCGCTAGCAAAGTTTTCCTTCCCAGCCTGTTGGCTTGGAGTCATTCCCCCGAGAGCCTCACTGTTAACACGTGTGGTGCAGGTCCGAGGACAGAACGGGAAGGACTGCCACCATGCCATCGCCACGGTTCCAGATAGTGTCTGAAACCACTGCCAAACCCAGCAAACACACCCATTTATCAAAGCGAGATTTCCCCAGATCACACTGCCACCTCCACCTGGTACCTGAAAATCAAACTGTGTTATTTCTGCCGTGTCCATTTATCTCATGGGACAACGTTTCTAAAATTCAGAACCCGACTGATAATTGACTTGACAATTCATAAAACTATACAACTTTGCTTATGGGTAGCTCTGTGGGGCTGACAGTAATACAACTGTATAGGTTTTTTCCCCTTTTTTGAAGCCACTGGCTCAAAACATTGTAAGAACTATATGCGCATAATCGTCCAGATTTCAAGCTTAATTTCTAAATATAAATATACCGAAGGATAAATATTAATCTATTATTTGAAATAACATGGAGACAGCAAAATGAACTCTTCACTGAACATACACACTCAAGCTTGTAAGTGGTTTTGGATTACATTAAGCATGTGTGTTTTTCCATCATTCTCAGCAACAACAGAAAAGAATAGCGGGACTTTACAAGTTTATTACTATGTCCTGACACCCTCCAGCAGTTATTTCAGTCTCCTTCTTTTTAAATAAAACTTCAAAAACACCTTTTCCCACTTCCTTGTTGAATTTAAGATATTTTTTTGACTATTTTTTCTTGGTGATTTGCTGTAGAAAATTCTTCGATATTTCTCTTTATCACGTTGTTTCCTGAGCAGTGAAATATAAACAATTACAGCTTTTCTAACAAATAATAATACCTGAGAATAATCTTTTGTTAACGTCTATTATATGAATGGGCATAAATGAATGAAACATGGAGAGTATATAGCAAGTGACACCAACATAATTAAGGAAACCCAATTTGGGCTCACTCCTCTTTCTTAAATATAGGACATAAGGAACAGAGTAAACAGCACTGGAAGTCACAGGATCTTTTCAGGCTGCACACCAGGCTGTGCCGCTGCCAGATGCCTTCCGAGGAGGAGGTGTTGGCTCCAGGCCCGTCTCAAAAGGGAAGGAACCAAATTATTTGGAGAAGCTACTATGTGCTGGGCACTGCTAGGTGTTTGATGTATTTGTACTTATTTGATTGCACGAGACCTCTGTGGGGTATACATTGTCTTACTAGGTGGTTTGGGACACTGAGGCTCAGAGACTCAGAGATGGAGTGGCTCGGTCAAGGCCTCAAAGCTGGTATGTGGCTGAGCAGGAAGGGAACCCAACGCCAGCCCGTGTGCTTCCTTGTCTACCTCATTGTTATCTCTTCATCGGCTTGGACAGGCCGGAGGGCTCCCCATGCAGCGCCCCCTGACAGCTTCACTGACTGCCATCGGTGCAGGGGGTTTGTGAAATCATCCAAGTTTGGGGCAGCAACCAGTTCTCAGGATAATGATACAGTCTGGATCAAGCCAACATTTTTGAGAAATATTTTCTTCAATGTGCAATGCTCACTAATTAGGAATCAGCCTACCCATAACCTCACTCATAAGCACAATTCTAATAAAATGTTTTTTCTTTTTCTTTTTTTTTTTAATAAATCTTTATTGTTCAGATTATTACAGGTGTTCCTCTTTTATTTTTCCCCATAGCTCCCCTCCATCTGATTCCCCACCCCACCCCATGCCCTTACCCCCGCCACTGTCTTCATCCATAGGAGTAAGATTTTTGTCCAATCTCTTCCCGCACCCCTCACACGTGCTTCCCCTGAGAATCGTCAGTCCACTCCCTTTCTATGTCCCTGATTCTATTATATTCACCAGTCCATTCTGTTCTTCAGATTTTTCATTCACTTGATTTTTAGATTCACTTGTTGGTAGGTATGTATTTGATGTCATTTTGTTGTTCATAATTTTTATCTTTACCTTTTTCTTCTTCTTCCTCTTCTTAAAGGATACCCTTCAGCATTTCGTGTAATCCTGGTTTGGTGGCGATGAACTCCTTTAGCTTTTTCTTGTCTGTGAAGCTCTTTATCTGACCTTCAACTCTGAATGATAGCTTTGCTGGGTAGAGTAATCTTGGTTGTAGGTTCTTGCTGTTCATCACTTTGAATATTTCTTGCCACTCCCTTCTGGCCTTCATAGTTTCTGTTGAGAAATCAGCTGACAGTCGTATGGGTACTCCCTTGTAGGTAATTAACTGTTTTTCTCTTGCTGCTTTTAATATTCTCTCTTTGTCTTTTGCCCTTGGCATTTTAATTATGATGTGTCTTGTTTCGTGACATGTTTCTTTGTTTCTGCATTTTGGCTGCTTCCCTGTGTTGATGGAGTGGCTTTGTGTGGTAGGTGACCTATAGGGGGTAGTAGCTCAGCCTCCCCAATCACCTGATGTGGACGCTCTTGGTACACCCCTTTGTGGGCTGAGTGCAAAGTCTTGGTGTAGTTTGTTTTTGCTTTTTCTATCTTCATGGAAAACTAACTTAAGCATGTCATGTATCACAGTTGTTTTTATTCTGTGAATCTTATTAGGTTTATAAGCTTTGGCATCCCTCTAATTCTGATTAAAATGCTAACTCAGCACTATTAAATGCCATCTGTACTAGGTGTTCTGAGATCTATTTTGGGTGCATGCAATACTTAAAAGTATGCAATTCCATGGTTACATAGTCCATTCATAAGCAATTTTCTAGTTTCAGGTTCTATTACTACTATATGAAATTTATATTTAATTTAAAAAATTATTTTATTATTCTTAATCTATCAATAATAATCCAGTCTTTTTTAAAATCAGAAATGTTAAATAGAAGCTATGAAGATGTAATAAATTAGGGGAAAGCTAAAAGACTATAATAGTAGTGATTTCCTGTAACCCCATATCATCTAATATATGAAATTAAAATGTCTTCCTTTTATTTTGATTACAAAAAATTAAAATACGCTGTTACCAAAATTTGAGAAAAAACAGAAATAAGAAAATAAAATTAACAAGTCTGACATACCCCCCCACCCCCAATTTTATCTTTACAACATTGAAGTTTTTTAGGATGAATGTTTTAATGAAGACAAACTACCATCAAGCTCACAAGTGTGAATATATTGAATATATTTCTTCACATATACATACCTGTAAACAAATACCTGGCATCTATAACATTTTGGTAATTTTGTTCCAAATGAAATGGTATTCAGTTTTGCATATGCTAAAACCATTTTGTATCTCATAAATTCTGGACTCGGAACTTAAATGCACCTGCAGGAAACTGGCTACAATAACTGACTAATTTCGGATGACTTTTCTCTCTGTCTCTTATGTGCAGAGCAAGGACAACCGTCTTTTACTCAGGAAGGTAAATGCCAGGGTGTCATGCTCTCTTTAAACTCCCTACGCAGGAAAATTGAGAGCAGTGTTTCCCAGGATCCTCTGAACGCAGGCGATGCCTGTCTACCATATTGTGTCCTGCTCACTGCAGTGAGTTCCTGTAGATTTCCTCCAACAGAGAGGAGGGTTCAGGCCATGCTGGTTCTAGTACAGTTACGTTTAACTCATTCTCCCCATAACAGAATATTTTGTACATTAAAAAGTGGTACAAATAGGACTAAATCTGGGCACACTGGTCAATCTTTATTTCCCATTATCCCAAAGGAAGCACAGATCTAGATGTAAACAATTGGGAAGCCTGGATAGAATTCTGTCTTCACTATAGATTCTCCTGTGGAATTCATAAGTCATAATAAATTCACCACTGGTTCAGTGCTCTGTTTTTAGCTGGAAATAATGTGATTTCTGATTCCTAAATAATGGGTGGGGAAGTCATAGTGCACACACTGGTGCCTCTCTGTTTAAAATGACGGCACAAGGCATTTAAAAAAGGACCACCAATCGACCCTCCAAATATTTCTCCCTTACTATCTCTTTCCCCCTCTAGCATTATTTCGTGTGTGCACTCTTCTCCAAGCCATCACCTTTTCTAGGAAGTCTTCTGAGATGAATACGGAGTGACTCTAACGACATTCTGCTATATAACTCTGTGCCCTCAGTTTGTGTCATGTGCTAATTGGCACTTCTTTGTTACACTCTTCCAGATTGTGGATGTGGTGATGGGAGGAAGTCCTGGATAACAGTCTCTATGGTCTTCAACTTTATTCTCTTTCCCCCTCCCCTGTTTTCCCCTCCCTCCGCCCCGCAGGGAAAATCGCTGGGATTCTGAGCCCACCACAGACATGCTTACTTTCCTTAACATGGATGATTGGTGCCGGAGGACATTATGACTTTCATGGGCCGTTTCCTCCATTAAAAACAAAACAAAAACAAAAAAAAAAAGAAAGAAAAAAAGCTAAAATTTTTATTTTATGACAAGTTGGTATAAAGACAACTATAATCCAGACTGGATTTATTGTTACATATTCATTATTATACTAGTGATTTTTGTAGTTCTGATTTTAAGAGAGATTAAAATTGTAACATTTTTATGGGTCCTTACTAGTAAACGTGGACACGCCAAAGAGAAGCCGTAAAGTGCTTCCTTGTAGGGAAAAAGTATGTATGTATAGGAAACATCATAGTGTATTTAGGATTTGGTAGTACCCAAGGTTTCAGGTATCCACTTGGGCCCTGTGAACTGTGCCCACTGTGCCTAGTGCATAAGTTGACTCTGAGTTGGTATCTTCGTAACAGTCAGTGTGGCCTCCTCGTGGCTGCTCTGCTGTCCCTAGAGCTGATCTGTCACCTCTCAGTGGTTAATTTGGGCAGCAGCTGTGGCTGTTCCTGCCCTAATGGACCCCTTTGCTACTGCTGCTACTCTATGTTTGTTAGGACCCAGGTATCTTCTAACACCATCACAGCCCCCCTTACATGTGCTTTCACTGTCCAAAATTTCAATGACCTGCGGTCAACTGCAGACCTAAAGTATTAAGTGGAAAACTCCAGAATTAAGCAATTCATACTGCAAGCCATTCTGAGCAGCATGATGACACCTCCTGCTGTCCTGATCCACCCCACCTGGAATGTGGATCATCCCTATGTCCAGCATATCCACACTGTATATGCTACCCACCCATTGGTCCCTTAGTAGCTGTCTGAGTTACAGATTGGTTGTCACAGGGCTTGTGTTCAAGTAACCCTTATTTTACTGAATAATTGCCCCCAAAGTGCAAAAGTTGTGATGCTGGCAATTTGGATATGCCAAAGAGAAGCCGTAAAGTGCTTCCTTGTAGGGAAAAAGTATGTATGTATAGGGAACATCATAGTGTATTTAGGATTTGGTAGTACCCAAGGTTTCAGGTACCTACTGGGCGTCTTGGAACATACCCCTTGTGGATAAGGAGGGGGACTACTGTACTCATAAATCTTATGGATGCCTAAGTAGTAGCTTCCATTTTGTAGTTGTTGGAAGGTGTAGGCCTGAGGCAGTAAACATTGATGTGTGAAAGTGACATGACTAAAAATGTAATCTCTTCACCAGGCAACAAACCTAAGCACTTCATTCTCTCTGGCCTCTAGGTGTGTTTCTGACTATTTGGGAGCACTTCTGAGGAAGCTGAATCAACCTGTGTCTCTGCTTTTATTAAAATGAAGTCAGCCCTCAATGATCAGAGTCACGGCCATTGCCAAAGCGCTCCTCGCCATTGTTTCCAATTATGCAGTGGGTCATTTGAGGAATAGAACTGCTCAACACCCAACTTGCTGAGTCCTGCATGCAGCCTAAGCGCCCCCCGGACCTTGATGGCCCTTTATTTTTGTAAAATGTTCTCTCACCATGTCTCATCCATGAAATTGCCTCGTGTGAGCAACAATTGCGCTTTTTGCTTTTCAACTGTTTTCTATTATTTTGTATAGTTCTCTGTGGGCACATAATAGGTACTCAAGTTTACTTGTGTGTATCCAGTACAAGTAAGGGATAGCTTTTGCACATTATTTAAAATACTGAAATCACATAGTGTAGTATGGCCAACTTTGACAGAAGGTGATTCTGAATTAGATAAAAGACTTAATTAGATTTTAAATAAAGTTTCAAGCATCTAAATAAAAATTTATTAAAATTAATAACGTGTTGCCAAGTAAAGGCGCTTAATATTTGCTGTGAAGGAGAGATAAGACTTCTTTTTAATGAACAAGATCCATTTGTTTACAATTTGCCATTTGTTTGTTCATTTGAGGAGGCTAAACATTGTCCCACCTCATTCTCACCATATCCCTGAGGCTTATTTACCCTGTTTGCTTAGCAACCTTCCTGGGCAAATGGTCAAAGTAACATCACTCAGTTCTCACTTATCTATTAGTGATTTGGTGAATTGGCAAAGTTTAACTATCAGGATTATTATTATTATTGTGGTTCTAAATTACTTGGAACCTATTTTATGTTAATATTGAGCTTTACTATTATATACCTGCAAGCAACTTTTGCTGCCTGGTGTTCTGGCATAAAAAATTGTTTTCTTTTGACCTTGTTTAGTCTTATATTGAGGATGCTATTAATAATACATATTTGATAATTAATAAGTAAATGTAGATGAGATGTTAAGATCACAAATCCAAAATTTCTTATTTACATTTTGAGAGGGCTTTTTGAAATAGGTAACAAAAAATAAAATCCTTGTAAAGGGTTATATTGTATTTTTAATTTCTTGTGCTAAGTAGTTCAGATGATTTACAAAACAGGCACATTTTGGCAGATTATTTTTAAGAAAAAGGAAAACGACTAAAAACACATAGCCCTAAAGATTACTTTGTTATTTTTTTTTCTGTTGGAAAAAAAATGATGGATGTCCCAACACTCAAAAGAAAGCAAAGTGTTATGAGAATCATTCATCACCAGCATGGTTACTTGCTTACATTATGCCTAATTAATGGTGTACCAGGTGTGTGGGAGGTGAGACATGGCCTTTTTCTGGGAGGAAGTAGGAGAAGAAGCCTGGAAGTCTGGTTTCTAAGTATACATAGCAGCCAAGCTGGCATTAGACTATTGAAGGTTGGTGGTAAGGAAACTTGGAGGATCAATGTACAAAAATTTGATTTTAAAAATCATTTTTGTGTTTTTCATATATTCTATGATTGGGAAGTTTTACAAAGTAAATATAATAAGAATCCTTGTAGGTAAATATGTGGTCAAGAGCATGAAAAAGTTTGCTTGGATTGATATGATTAACTGTGAAACTCTTTTGCTTATCAGTGATTATATGTAACCCCCAACTTCTTGCCCCTATTAAAGAAAATATACATACCAAGTCAAAACTATGTCACCAGAAAGAATTTCATTCCCCTACCAAGTTGGCGGCCTTTAAATGTTGATGGTTATTATCTCAGAGCAAAGAGATCAAATCTCTTATTTTTTTAAACAGATGGAAAGACGATATGCTAACTATCCTGTCACTGAATTTGAATTGGAGACAGCAAATTTACCCAGACATCATAAGGTAGATTTACACTGTATCCGTTTTCATTCTAGAGGAGGACTATTAACTAGTGAACTGGAATCCATCCCCTTTATGAATGTTTCAGGCAAATTCTATTATTAATTTATGAACAAGAGTTGTGTCTTGGCACCTGACTATTCAGGAGTCTTCTTTGTGGCTTTCCCCATGTCCTGTCAGATGGAAGTGTTTTTCACCAGCTTGTTCCTAAGTTATCAAATGACCCAGTTTTATTGATGAACTTAGGAAAAGTAAATTCCAGAAACTAGGTCACAAGCTACTAGCCAAGAAGGGCTGCAGCTAATGTACCCCATCTGTCTGAGTTCCCTGAAACATCTCCAAGAGAGAAGCTTGAGGCTTTGGGAATTCCTATTCTAAAATTCTGGATTGGATGGGCATGGCTGCTTAGGTTGATAATTCTCTGGGGGTCATTGGCAATGTGTGGATGGGCTCCTCCCTAATGCTTCTGGTTCCTTGAAAGGGAATGAACAGTCTCTCTCACATTGTGGAGAGGAGTTAGGGAAAGAACAGAGACCTCGGAGCTGTGAGCCCCAATCAGTGTGTAACCAGCTGTGGGCAAGGTGATTACCAGCTCACGGGGCCAGTGCAGCCTCCACAGTCAGTGGAGGAAAAAGAGGGTTGGGCATGTGGCATGTTGGCACCAACACTGGGACTGAAGCCAGAAGACAGGAGTTTCAATTCCAGCTCTGCGTTTTATAAATTATTCTCTAAGCCTCCACTTTACCTAAGATAGGAATATTACCTATCTAGTTCATAACTTTGTGAGAATGAATTAGGAGAGTATATGATAGCATTTCCACAATGCCTGGCACATGGTAGTCACTCAGTAAATGCTCATTCACTATGAGCTCTTACTGCTGAGCTTCTGTTCTCTCTGGCCTTATTGTCCTTTGGAGGTAGGTGGCAAAAGAGGCAAAATTAGGTTTGTGAGATTCATCTATGGAGCAAGTAGCAATAGTTCTTACATTCTCACCACTGTATAGTATTCCATCATCTAAGTGTACCATAATGTATCCATTCAATTGTTGATGGATATTTGAGTTTTTTCAGTTTGGGCTATTATAGAGAATACTGTCATGAATTTGAGTTTAGAAGCCAAAGGAAACATAAGAGGGGTGAACAACTGAAAAATAGATGTGAAAAGAGTAGAGACTTGAATAATAGCAACAGAGGCAGAGAATAGTCACAGTATGGATAAGAGGCCTTACCCATTCACAAGTTAAGGGGAAGTGTGAGTTTCTGCAGCTAAAAAGCAAAAACTAGGGTTGGGATGACCTAAATCAAAGGGACTGATAAGGTATAGAAATTAAGGATCAGAAGCAAGACAGATGCTGAATCTAGCCACCAGTAGGGAATTAGACACTGGTTTCTAAGGAGCTGGGATTAGTAACTGTTATGGGGCTGAGTGTGTCTCCTCAGATTCATATGTTGAAGGGCTATCCCCCAGTACCTCATCTGTGATTGTATTTGGAAGTAGGGTCTTTATTAAAGAGGCAATTAAGTTAAAATGAGGTTTTTAGGATGGGCCCTAATCCAATGTGACTGGTCTTATAAGAAGAAAATATTAGGACATAAAAGAAAAACCATGTGCAGACACAAGGAGAAGACAGTGATCTACAAGCCAAGGAGAGAGGTTTCAGAAGAAGCCAACCCTGCCAACACCTGACCTCAAATTTCTAGCCTCCAGAATTGTGAGAAATTCATTTTGTCATTTCAGTCACCCAGTCTGGGGTACTCTGTTATGGAAGTCCTAGTAAACCAATAAAGTATGTCAGCAACTACCTATAAAGATTACAAAGTGGCTTCCTTTCGTACCTTAGTACAAAAAAGTCCAAAGACAATTCAATAATAGAGTTATTTTAAGACTTCTTAGCTAATTTCTTTTATTTGTAATCTGATAAAAAGGACGTCTTAAATATTGAAAAATAGAAATTCTGAACCCAAGAAGCCACAATTGGATTCTATGGTAGTATTTGGTCAGGGACCATGACCAACTTGTCAGAGAGAGTTGCCCAAAAGAAATTCAAATGAAGATTGTGTCTGTAGTGGTCAGTCAGTGCCAACACAGTTGAGCCTTCCCAAACTGAATTGAAGTTTTAGCCACATGACCTCAAATTAAAGTCAGAAACTTCTTGAAGAGAATTTTCTCATGAAAAAACAAATTTCTTTGGTTTTGAAATCTGAATGCTCTAAGGAAGTTATTTATTTATTTTTAATTTCTTTATTGATTAAGGTATCACATATTTGTCCTCATCCCCCCATTCCCATCCCAAACCCCTCCCCATACATGCACCCATCCCCTGTTGTCTGTGACCATTGGTGAGGCTTATATGCATGCATACAAGTCCTTTGGTTGATCTCTTCTCCCTTACCCCCACCCTCCCCTACCTTCCCTCTGAGGTTTGATGGTCTGATCGATGCTTCCCTGTCTCCAGTTCTGTTTTTGTTCATCAGTTTATGTTCATTATTTCCCTTACATGAGTGAGATCATGTGATACTAGAAATACACTTATAAGAACCGAAAATGAGGCAAGCAAAATGGTTATGCTGAGAGGCAAATGAATCAGTCTATAGTGAGTTTCTTTCTGGGCCAACAGTTCTTTTGAGTCCCAATTTCAATGTCAAACAGTTCCTTATGTGTACATGTCAGCAATGATATTTCAGTTCTGGATGGTGGACAAATGGTGGCAATGCAGGTATGATCCTCTTTGGTTTGGTCCTGGGCAATAAGGAAGTTATTTATGTCCAACTAAAAGTTTATTAAATCACATACCTTTTACAGACTTCAATTAGTTAATATATATAAGTTAAAATACATAATTGATATGTATATAAAAATAGAATAGAAACATAGAACAACTGGGAAGTAATCATGTAACACAGGTAGCTTTATTTTTCAAAAGTTCTTGCTCATTAATATCCCTGCAACCTTTTGGGAGGCACTGCTTACAGCTTGGCTCTGGCTGTCAGATATCACCTGGACTGTTCTGTGTGAGGATGTCACCCCAGGAGGATGTCAATAGGGGACTTTAAATGAACCAGGATCCTGGAGTGCCTGAATGTTTTAAATAGAGCCAGGTTCCATTGTTCTAATCATCACAAATACGAGACTTACATTTCTATTGTTATACAGATGATGTACCAGTTCATTTTACTTTTCTGACTTTCTGGGTATAATCACAGTCCTAAATAATTCCAAATCTGTACGACACTATTCTAAATTTCAATATATGTATAAAATTTGCTCTTGAAAGTACCATTTAAGTGCTTATTAAAAAAAAAACGCCTTTCAATTCTCTCCCCTACAGTATGTGTTGACATCCATGAACATGAGAGGCTGAGCTCAGAGGACCACCAGGTAGGTCATGCCAGCTGATCAGGATTCTAGTGGTTTTAAAGCCAGTGTCTGAATCATGCTAAGACTCACGTTCAACTCTCAATATTACATATTTCTTTTTTGGAGGCTCTCCTTTAACTGACAAACCAGAAGGGGTAGGAAATAGTTGTCAAGTTTTGCCTTTCTTGGGAATTAGTCCAGTTGCATATCCAGTTGGATGAGAGAGGGGGTGGGGAGGGGGGAGAGAGAGAGAGAGAGAGAGAGAGAGAGAGAGAGAGAGAGAGAGAGAGAGAGAGAGAGAGAGAGAATGAGAATGCTCCTGGCTTTATATACATGTAGTCACTGGAGTTAGTTAGGTGCACACAGGATATTAAGTTGGAAACCCAAGGTTTGAGATCCAGAAACAACACTTTTCAATCTTCTGTGACATTAGACAGATAACTTAGTTTTCTTGAAGCAGAAGAGTGAGAATGGTACTAACAACTACTTTACTGACTTTACAGGGTTTTTGTATTGATAACATAGATACTATGTGTAAAATTGAGCATTCAGTATGCTCTAATAATTCTATAAATCAGCAAAATCCTATTAGCTGAGTATATTATTTTCCATATGTATTTGGGAGTCAATAGTATCTGAAAGGACTATTTATTATTTTGGAAGAGTAATTTGATAATGCTACACTATAATGAAATGAAAAGGTTAATGGACTTCTCCTAACAATAGAAATCAAGGCAAGTCTGGATCTGGCCTATTCGAGTAGCAGTTGCAAAACCCCAAGGTACCATAAACTTGCTAATGAATTCACAGATCATTTTATGTGCTCAGGATTGACAACATAAAGCCATAGCAGAAAACATATTCAACCAAAGTTATAGAATCACAATAAAAAAATGACCTTCAACTTTCAAAATCTAAGAATGGATTCAACATAGAGGACCTTAAGATTGTTAAAACATTTCCAGCAGTTCCAAAAGAATATCTTTCTACAAATTAGTTTACTGGCTTGTCTGATGAATTATAAATAGGCACCCATTCATATGTTGTTCCCAATTCTGAAGGACTAGGACAGTTTGGTGGACTGTCATGGAACCCATGGAGGTAAGAGGTCATTTCTATACGTGTAGCTTCAGGCAGATTGTCTGTGTCTCCTGTTCTGGAAATGATACTGTTGTGATAATCTGGTTATTACTTAACAAGAAAGGAGTAAAGAGAAGACTAAATAATATAGACATGCCATTTATACTGCTTTGCTAGAAAGCTGTAATTTAACACTCTCCAAGACTGTTCCCCGCTGATCAATGAGTGAAGAGACTGGAAAAAGGCAGTTTAGATGCATGCCAAGTAAGTTCTGGGTGGAATGGGAAGATGCTTACCTGTCAGTCACACCTAGGAGCAAGACAGTGGCCAGAATAGATGTGGCCACTACAAAGGAGCAAAAACCTGAATATTTGAACTCCTGAAAAAAGGGGTCTCCCCCCCACCCCTGCCTCTCTCTCTCTCTCTCTCTCTCTCTCTCTCTCTCTCTCTCTCTCTCTCTCTCTCTCTCTCTCTCTCTCGACATGCTGGGCTTCTGGCTATCCCATTGCAGGGCTTATGCTCCCCTACATTTGTCCACGTGGCCCATGACCACGTGGATTCCACACAATGGACTAATGGACTTTTTTTAGCCTGATGCTGAAGTGGGCCCAGCTGTAACATGGAACAGGCGCTCTGGCTTTGCTTTTGGCTCTGCTGGATCCCCGGCTGCACTTTTTTCAGGACTGGGTTAAGGGACATGGGACTCTACAACCGGAGAAATGTAATTGCACGCCAATAAAAACCATTCATCCTTCTGTACGAGTCTTAGAACATTCATTTTGTAAAGGTATCATAAGCTCCCCACACCCATGAGCAATGGAGAAGTTTGATTCTCTAGTATCAGAAATATGTCCATATTCTGTGTAACAATTCACTATAAGTAGGCAGAAGAGTAATTTTATAATATCAATTTTAAGTTACCTAGATTTTCTGTTCCTAAAAATGTATTCTAAACTAACCCCACATTTTCTTCCTAACTCTCAGATATACATCAAAAGAGATTAAATTAACATTTAAAAGAGATTTGGCCTGAACTCATTTTAACTTGCTAAATAATGCATTATGGTCTCTTAGGTTCAAAGATAAAAGCAACTACATGATACTAATATTTCATTAGACAGATTGAAGTTGATTCTAGTTCTAGATGGATGTTATGTGCTTGGGAAAAAATTAATTTCTTTAACTTTAAGATCCTAGTTGTTCCCACATCAACATATGCCAGATTTTATTACACTTTGCAAAGGTTCCCAGGAATATAAGAGGTCTTAGGTTCTGCACTTAAGCTTTGCCTATAAACACTAAATTGAAGAATGCTCAAAATGTTTTAATCCTATCAAAATTCAGTTTTCTGCAAATATATGATTACACCCCTTTCCTTACATTAGCAACACCACACTATTTCCTTTTAGCCATTTATAATTTGTTCAGATACAGTACAACAAATACCTAATTATCCAATATCCTCAGTTAGTTTTTCCATGTTTAGAAGAAAAAATTAATTTACAAGCAAACAATCATTTGAAGGATTCTGAAGATTCCAACTTATGTCCCACAGTCAGTATATATTCATCTCTGACAACTATGTCTGAGACTTTCAGTAAGGGAAGATGCACCCATTGATAGCCCATAGGCCTGTAATAGCCCATTCTTCAAAGAAAGTATTAGGTATAGTATATTGCACTTAGTAATGTAGAATGAAGCATTAATACATTTTTAGAAAGATTTGCCACTAAAAATTATGTTATTTTTCCCCTTTCAGTCAATCTTGATATGATAAAAATTTTCCACTAGTCTGCTCCCACAGGTGGCTGATGAGATTCTGGAGGGAGATCCAGCTGCTCAAATGTCTCTGAGTGTTCTGGTTAAATGAATCCTAGTGGTATTTCACTGGACTTTAAAACACAAAGACTTCTTTTTAATTTCTTTATATTTAAATGCTGCTTTTCCCTAAATGTTACCATAAAGGTCATAGAAGATCAGTTATTTTAAAGGCTTACTGCCTGTGTTTTGCTTAGTTTATCACAGTAACTTTTCAGTATAACACATATACATGTTTTGCAATATGAATCCATTCTCTCTCTCTCTCTTTCTCTCTCTCTCTCTCTCTGTATCTCTATCTCTATCTCTATCGCTATACTAGAGGCCCAATGCACGAAATTCATGCAAGAGTAGACCTTCACAGCCTTGGCTGCCTCGGCCGCCCTTGCAGACCCACCTAACAGCCCCAGCTTCGTCCAGAAGGTCATCCGGATGGTTGTTCCGCTGTTCAGCCATTCGGTTGATTTGCATATTATGCTTTTATGATCTATATTTATCTATATCTACCAAGGCTTATTTATACAACATACAATCTACAATACATGTTTGTAAAGATTTCATTGCAAAGGTATTTTGAGAGACTTTATATTTCAGTAAGAAAAACAACCTACTATTACATTGTGGAAGTTTCTATATTAAAGTCATCAAGATTTAAAAATTCCAAAAGTATTTTTTCCTGCCTGACCTTTCCAACAACTTAAAAAATAACTCTTCCTGTAGGCTTAGAATTACTCTGACCATTTCTTAAAAAGTGAGAATAAAATTGTTTGCATATTTTTATTAATTAAAAATGCTTAGTTTCTTAGAGAAGATTTAGAAATACATTTTGAAAATAGAAATACATTTCTTGAATTTGGATATTTTAATATCATAATGGTTTAAGTTACAACAATAAAACCAACTATGTCACAGAAAACAAGGTTAGTTTTTCAAGAGTTTAACCTGGATTCTTCTATTACAGTACTTACTGTCTATTTAGGTCTCTTTTAATTAATACTATGGAATTTAGTGACTTATTTGTTTCCATTTTAAATTCTGTAAAGATTTATAGTTTTATTTTAAAATAAATGAGTTAGTAAAAATAAATAAATTAAAATAAATTAATAAAATTAAATTTATTTTAAAATAAATAAATCTTACAGGGGATCCAAGATGGTGGCAGAGTAGGTGGTTGTTATACTGACCTCCTCCCAGGACCAAACTGGAATTACAACTAAATTATAGTGCAACCAACCTGAATAACCAACTGAAGACTAGCTGAAGAGAAGTCTTATAATCAAGGATTTAAGAAGAAATCACATCGAGACTGGCAGGAAGGGCAGAGATGTGCAAAGGGCTGGCCCTGCTCCCACAGGTAGCTGATGAGATTCTGGAGGGAGATCCAGCTGCCAAGTTCCCCTGAGAAACATGGGGTCTCATTCTCAAGCCGGGCTCCAGAGCACCAGAGCCGGGAAGAGGTGCTCACATAGCGCCAGGCTGTGAAAATGAGCAGGGATCCTGTCTCCCAGGAAGAGAAGAGAGTCTGATGAAGACACAGGCACCTTCTTAAAGAGCCAATGAACAAAATCTCATTCGCAGCCATTCAACCTGGGTTCCCACTGAGGGAGGGCAGGGCAGACTGGAGTCATGTGAGGAAAGATAGTTGTTTGTGGCTCTGGGGAGAGAGCTGAGAAAATAGCCACTAGGACCCCTATACTGAGTCACTCTCCCACACCACAGACACATTTAACCAGACTCATCAAGAAAAAAAGAAAGAAGACCCAAATAAATAAAATCAGAAATGAAAGCCCAGGGTGGGGGTGGGTAGAAGTTGGAAGATGGTGGGGGGGGGGGGAAGGGGAGAAAATGGGAGATATCTATAATACTATCAACATTAAAATATATATATTTTTAAAAAAGCAATAAAAGTAGAGAAGTAACAACTGAAACCAAAGAAACACAAAGATTGTAAGAAAATATTACAAACATATATATGCCAACACATTGGACAATCTGGACAAAAGGTTAAGTTTCTAAAAACATACAATCTTTCAAAACTGATTCAGGAAGAATTAGAGAATTTGAATAGACAAATTACAACTAGTGAATTGAAGCAGTAATAAAGAAACTCCCAATAAGCACTCTGAATGGGATGGCTTCAAAGGTGAATTTTACCAAACATTCAGAGAACTAAACCTATCCTTCTGAAACTATTCCAAAATATTCAAGAGGCAGGAAGACTCCCAAGCTCATTTTACAAGGCCAGTGTTATTCTAATCCCAAACCAGATAAAGACACCACAAAGAAAGGAAATTATATGCCAATATCGCTGATAAACATAGATGCTAAAATCCTCAACAAAATATTAGCAAACAGAATCCAGCAATACATTTAAAAGATCATACACCATGACCAAGTGGGGTTTATTCTGGGGATGCAAGGTTGTTATAATATTTTTTCTGACATGACTCCTTGGGCAAGGGAAATAAAAGACAAAATTAACAAAGGGGACTACATCAAACTAAAATGTTTGTGTACAGCAAAGAAATCATCAACAACATGAAAAGACAACTTACTGAATGGGAGAGCATATTTGCCAATGATACATCTGATAAGGGGTTAATATCCAAAATTTATAAAGAACTTATAAAACTCAATGCAAAAAACAAACAAGTAATCCAATTAAAGATGGGCAAAGAACTTGAATACACAGTTCTCTAAAGAGGATACACAGATAGCCAATAGCCATAAGAAAAGATACTCAATTTCACTAATCATTAGAGAAATATAAATTAAAACCATCATGAGATATCACCTCACACCTGTCAGAATGGCTATCATCAATAAATCAACCAAGTGTTTGCAAGGATGTGGAGGAAAGGGAATCCTTCTGCACTATTGGTGGGAATACAAATTGGTGCAGCCACTTTGGAAAGCAGTATGGAGTTACCTCAAAAAATTAAAAATTGAACTGCCTAATGACCCAGTGATCCCACTTTTGGGAATATATTTGAAAAAACCTGAAACACTGATTTGAAAGAATGTACTAGTATGCATCCCCAATGTTCATTGCAGCATTATTTACAACTAGAGGCCCGGTGCATGAAATTCGTGCACGGGGGGGGGGGGGGTGGTGTTCCTCAGCCCAGCCTGCACCCTCTCCAATCTGGGACCCCCTTGAGGGCTGTCCAACTGTCCATTTAGGCCCACTGGGATCAGGCCTAAATGGGCAGTCGGATATCCCTCTCGCCTGTGTGCCTACCTGATTGCCCCTAACCACTTCTGCCTGCCAGCCTGATCACCCCCCTAACCACTCCTCTGCCAGCCTGATTGATGCCTAACTGCTCCCCTGTTGCCCCAATTGCCCCTAACTGCCCTCCCCTGCCAGCCTGGTCACCCCTAACTGCCCTCCCCTGCCAGCCTGGTTGTCCCTAACTGTCCTCTCCTGCAGGCCCGGTCACCTGCAACTCTCCTCCCCTGCAGGCTTGGTCACCCCTAACTGCCCTCCCCTGCTGGCCTGGTTCCCCCCAACTGCCCTCCCCTGCAGGCCTGGTTGCCCCCAACTACTCTCCCCTGCAAGCCTGGTTCCCCCCACAACTGCCCTCGTCTGCCAGCCTGGTCACCCCTAACTGCCCTCCCCTGCTGGCCTGATCACCCACAACTGCCATCCTCTGCAGGCCATCTTGTGGTGGTCATTTTGTGTCCACATGGGGGTATCCATCTTTGACCACATGGGGGTGGCCATCTTGTATGTTGGAGTGATGGTCAATTTGCATATTACCTCTTTATTAGATAGGATAGCCAAGATTTGGAAGCAGCCCAAGTGCTCAACAGTGGATAAAAAAACGGGTACATTTGCACAATGGGATACTACTCAGCTGTAAAAAAGAAGGAAATCTTACATTTTGGGACAGCATGAATGGACCTGGAGAGTATTATGCTAAGTGATATAAGGCAGGCAGAGCAAGACAAATACCATATGATTTCACTTATATGTGGAATCTAGTGAACAAAATAAACTAACAAAAAGAGAAAAGGACTCATAGAGAACAGACTGACAGCTGTCTGAGGGGAAGTTGGGTTGTGGGACTGAGTTAAAAACATGAAGGGATTAAGAAAAAACCAACAACTTTTGTCTGTGATAGACACAGATAACAGTATGATGATTACCAGAGGAAAACTGGGGTAAGGAGAGGATAAATGGGGAACAAATGGTGATGGAAGGAGACTTGACTTGTGGTGGTGAGCATATAGTACAATATACAGATGATATGTTATAGAATTGTACATGTTAAACCGTTGTAATTATAATAACCAATGTAACTTTGATAAATTCATAAAAAAAAGAAATCTCCTTCTCTCCTAGTGAATTCTACCCTAAGAGAGGTTATTGGCTAATATAATGAATCATGTCCTAAAAATATTTTTAAGGGAGGCATGATAATGAATGTATTCTACTAGGCTGTTTCTTTCTGTGTCTTTCCACATTGGCAAATAGCATCACAATGGAGCATCCTCTAAAATCATCATGCCAATTAAACATGAGCTCAAAGGACTCACAGAATTAAGGCATTTACTTAAGGTCTCGGTCTCTGCACAGGTGGCACACACTCTCTGGTGCTGGCAACTCACATTTGAACTAAATTCCAAATGTGTTCTGTTTCCATTATCTGCTTGGAGTCCATCTAAAATTTTTAATAGCTATCCCCTCAATCTTTATGATGATTCTTCCAGTACTTTGAAACCCACCAGGTATCATCATGACCACAATGAGAATGAAGGGGGACATACAAGACCCAAGCATCTGAGAGAGATGACTCAGCCAGCATCCTCCCTTGGTGTGCACGGGTAGGGATGGTTACTGTGCCATCTGGAGCATGACAATAAGAACACAGTCACTGGCTCTTCCTGATATAGCTCGCCATCCATCTGGGCCTCCAGACATCCATTCACATTCACATTCATGCACATCCCCTACTACTTCAACTCCTACACCTTTTGGCAGGAAATATCCACACAGCTGGATTGGATTCGTAGACTGTTTTTATTTTGGCCTTATTAAACTGTAGCTTTACTCAAGCAATGTGTATATATATTTTTTATAATCTAGCCCAGAAATCATGTAACAGGAAGAAGGCATCTCATAGAAGTGCTTCAGGAAGAGGCTTAGGAATGGGGAACAAGAAGAGCACGCTGCTGCTGCTTGTTTTAGGGAGCATTCACACAATTCTTCCTCCTCTACCTCCTACAATATACAAGTATTTATTGTGTATTCTAAAATAAAAGTCTTCTCTGGAGCTAGCAAGGCAGGTTTGAAAGGGCTGTGATTATGATTTGTTTCCTGTAAGATTATGGGTTAGAGACCACTGAGACATCCAGACAAAATATATTGCCAGGAACCGTATCAGGCTGGGGAGATATTGGCAAACAAGACAGACATATGTGAGCCTTACAATTTGGACGGGGTGAGTGGTATTACACGGATACGTTCAAGTGTGATTTAAGTGTCATGAAGGAGAAGCAGAGGGTACTATGGGAAGAAACCACAGTGGGATTTAAGACAAATATCTCTTCCTTTATTTAGGTGTGCCAGGAAAATCTCTCCCTCTCTTGATTGTCCAGAGCCGTCTTTAGAATTTGAGAGCTTCCTGCTTTGGTTTCTCATATCATACCTCGGTTTGAAGGATAAAATATTCATTGAAACTATTAGAAGCCGGTGATCAGCGTGCTCTTCAACTAATTTAAAAATCTTCCAAATTCATGTCGGAAGATCAACCTTGCCCTTAATGAAAAATAATTCCACATTCATTTCATAGGAAATGAATTAGGAAATTTACTATATCGGTTATTTGCTTTAAATTCACTGTGAGTTAGTCTGTTCAAAGACTGTAAGTGAATTCTTGGTTATTCCAAGAAAGGGAGGATTGGCATAAATATTTACCCAGTAGATTGGGCTCAAGCTCCCCAGTAGGGACATCACCCCTGGTAGCAGTGCAGCAGCGTGCACTGGTTCTCAGAATGCAGCACCTGCATCACCTGGAAGCCTGTTAGAAATACAAATTCTTGGACCCGACTCTCAACCCACTGAATTCAAAATTCTAGGGGTGAGGCCATCAAGCTGTACTTTAACAAGCCTCTAGAGCAGTGGTTCTCAACCTTTCTAATGCTACGACCCTTTAATACAGTTCCTCATGTTGTGGTGACCCCCAACCATAAAATTATTTTCGTTGCTACTTCATAACTGTAATTTTGCTACTGTTATGAATCGTAATGTAAATATCTGTGTTTTCCAATGATCTTAGGCTCTACAGCAGCGGTTCTCAACCTGTGGGTCGCCACAGGTTGAGAACCACTAGCAGGGTCGCGACCCACAGGTTGAGAACCGCTGCTGTAGAGCCTAAGACCATCAAAAACACAGATATTTACATTACGATTCATTAACAGTAGCAAAATGACAGTTATGAAGTAGCAATGAAAATAATTTTATGGTTGGGGGTCACCACAACATGAGAAACTGTATTAAAGGGTCGCGGCATTAGGAAGGTTGAGAACCACTGCTCTAGATGACTCGGATGCTAAGGTTTGAAAAACACTGGCATAGTGATTAAGACATGAGTTTGGAATCAGCCAGATCTGGTTTATTCAATTCCTAGCTCTACCACTTAGTAGACATGTGACTATAGACAATCTCTTTAATCCTCAGTTTCTCATATTGTACAATGGGCACAATAATAAAGTTTGATGTAAAGATTAAAAGAAGCAATGCTTGCTAAGTCAAGTAAGCACAGTAAGTAAAAGTGTTGGCTGTTAACTTTAATGGAGTGTTAGCTGTTTTCATCTATGTGACTGGACTAATGGGGTTATTAACCTTGTTCACTTATAGGACAAATGAGGCTATATTTCTTTCTAATCAGGTGACATCATGTTCAAGTGAGCAGTGACTATCAACATTATCAGCAGAAGCTATCAATATATTCAAAAGACATAGAAAAGTCCCCAAACTAAGATATAGAATTAAGAGATACCCTTTCGCTACCCCATTGGGAACACTGGGTACAGAAGCCTCTCTTAGACCAGGAGGTTTTCAAAGGCTTCAATTTTTTCTGGGGTAGGTCTGACCAGGCTACCTCAGGATGAGCTCTGACTTGGGCACTGAGATAAAGTCTTCTAGTTGCTTTGCCAGCCCAGCCAACTCCTGTCCCTTTGAACCTTTCTCTGAACCTCTCCTAAGGTATGTATTACAGTTCTTTATGAGTATGCCATTATTGTACATTCAGATATTACTTTCTTGAGACAGGGCCCAAATCAGAGTCATCTTCATACCCCCCTCAGCTCCTACTATCATGCCTAGCTTCTGGGATGGAATCAGCATCATTAAAATGAACAAATGAATGAATTAATGACTTTATACATAGATAAGCACTCACAGAAAAGATACAAGCAAGCTGGCTTATCTTCCTCCAAAGTGATATTTGATTCTTATTATCACCTAGGAAAGAATGGAAGATAGTGGATTTTGCCTACCAAACCCAATTGGCAACTTCATGTCCTGTTCTCATTAAGAATGGTGTGACTTCAGGCCTGTGGCTTTATCTCTCAGGACCATTAAATGATCCCGCCTGCAAAGATGATGGTGTTTCCCTGCCACCTTGCACATTAAATAGATTAAGAGGATCGATACTAAATTAGAATAATTTTTTGTATTTTAGGATAAATTGCAGAACAGTGTACATAGGAGGTGCTCGATCGATATTTGTTGAATAAATGAATGAAAAGAAGGGCTGTCAAGCATTAAACTTGGCAGAGCAAGAAGAAAGCAATCAACCAAATATAAGAAGATGACCTTTTATCACTTTTTAGAAGCCAGGCATCCTGGCTCTTTGCAAGCTGGAAGGCGCTGTGCAGAATCTGAGATGGGGGAATGGGAAATCCAGCAAAGGAAAGAGTTCACATTAGAAATTCATCTCCTCTTCCCTAGGGAGGAGGCTCAAGGCCAGAGAAAGAGCCTTGCTTAAAAGTTTTCTTTGGCAGCAATGTGTTTTCAATAATAATCCTGGTTACCTTCCACACTCTGTCTGTTATGTTTCTGTTTTAAAATTGAATTTTTTGAATAGGTGTTACATGGCTCAAAAATCCTATATAATAAAAGGCTAATATGCAAATCAACCAAACAACTGGTGGCTATGATGTGCACTGACCATCAGGGGGCAGACACTCAGTGCAGGAGCTATCCCCTGGTGGTCAGTGCGCTCCCACAGGTGGAGCACTGCTCAGCCAGAAGCCTGGTTCATGGCTGGTGAGAGCAGTGGTGATGGCGGGAGCCTCTCTTGCTTCTGTGGTAGTGCTAAGGATGTCCGACTGCCGGCTTAGGCCCGGTCCTATTCCCCAAGGGCTCCTGGTCTGCGAGAGGGTGAAGGCTGGGCTGAGGGATTCCCCTCCACGCATGCCCCCCCCATGCTTGAATTTTGTGCACTGGGCTCTAGTAAAAAAATAAAAGGATACCCAGTGGAAAGTCTTTCTCATTCTCTTATTCCTGATTTCTCTAATTCACTCACTATAGTGCCCACCTACACTAATAAAAGAGAAAGATGCAAATTGACCATACCTTTGCGACATCCACCAGCCAATCAGGAGAAAGTATGCAAATTAACCCAACAAAGATGATGGGTTAATTTGCATACACAGGCACTGAGCAGCTGGGGGCAGGCATTCCATACTGCCCCAGCTTCTCCGGGCCTCTGGGCAGCATGGGAAGGCGGAAAGATGGTTCCAGGCTGGAGCAAAGGCAGAAAGGTGGCTCCAGGCTGGAGCAAAGGTGGTGCTGGCAGTCAGGGGAAGGAAGGCCCATTCTTGCACGAATCTTTGTGCATTAGGCATCTAGTTTATAAATAAGCACTGTGATTAGTTTCTTATGTATCCTCTAGAGTTTTGTTATTTTTATATATAAATTTATCTTTATTATTGAAAGTATTACATATGTCCTCCTTTATTCCCATTGAGTCCTTCCACCCCTCTATCCCCCAGGCCTTCACCACACTATTGCATTTATGCAAGCAAATACAGGCACTGTACATATTTTTTTATTTTTCCACTCTTTTAATGACAAGAGGTCACATTCTATACCAATTGTTCTGTACTTTGCTTTTACCACTTAATGCATCTTAAAGGTGTTGTTTTTTTTAATATCAGTACATAGAGAATTTCTTAATTTTTATTTTGCATAATATTCAGTTGTAAGGGCACACCTTAATGTACTTACCTAGTGTCTTATTAATGATTCTTTAGATTATTTCCTATTTTTACCATTATAATCATTGCTATAATAAATAGCCTTGAACATTGTGCTATATATTTTCAAGGAACAAAATTAACTCATTATCCCTAAATTTAGGGAAATTTTCTTGATTTTAGGGAAGACACAAAGGAAAAACTACACCAATATTCTATATGAATGTTAATGTTTCAACTACTTGATTTTTATTATTGTATATAATATTCTGGCCAAATCTTCTCTTATATAATAATAAAATTATAGTGCATAATATAAGCACAAAGTTATTAAAGAAAATGTCAGCATCATAAGGTTTCTGATAGATTATATTGAAAAATGTTCAAACTCATAGAAACAGAGAGCAGAACGGTGGTTGCCAAGGTCTGAGGAGGGAGAAATGGTGAGGTGCTAATCAACAGGAATAAGGTTGTTATTATGCAAGTTGAATAAATTCCAGGGCTCTGCTTTACAACATGGTGCCTACAGTTAACAATCTTGCATGGCACATTTAAAAACTGGTTCATCCCTAGCCAGTTTGGCTCAGTGGATAGAGCGTCAGCTTGTGGATTGAAGGATCCCAGGTTTGATTCCTATCAAGGATACACGCCTGGCTTGCGGGCTTGATCCCCAGGGGAGGACATGCAGGAGGCAGCCAATCACTGATTCTCTCTCATCATTGATGTTTCTATCTCTCTCTCCCTTTCCCTTCCTCTCCAAAATTAAATATATTATATATATAAATTGGTTCAGAGGGTAGATCTCATATTGAGTGTTATTACTAAAATAAAAATATAACTAAATTTTGTTTTTCTCTTTGTGATCTCTACTATGTGCCATTTACTCCACTTATGGCTTTACTCTTGATTTCAAACCCTCCAGAAGTTCCTCCAGCCTCCAATATTCTTGTTTCACTCAGTTGCTCAGGTCCAAAACCCAGCAATTATCCTGAGTTCTCTCTTTCTCTCACCTCCAACATTCAATCCATTAACAAGCTTGGCCAACTTTACCTTCAAGATAAATCCAAACTGACCACTGCTGCCATCCTGCCCTCACCTTTCTTTGGACTACTGAGCTAGCATCCTCACTGACCTGATTCTACCTGCCATAGTATTCCCCTTAACAATCAGAGTGCTCTTTGGAAAAGGCCAATCAGGTGATGCCACAGTCCTCTGTCTCAACCAACCATGAACCATTGGCCCCCACTTACCTTTCCAACCTTGAGTTAGCGCCTCTCTTGCCCATTCACTGCGCTCAGTCACACTTGCTGGTCTTGGAACAGAACTAGATTCACTCCCATCCCAGAGCTTTGCAGTTACTATCCCTTTGCCTTCCACCAGACCCTTGTGGCTCCTTGTTCAGGTCTCAAGTGTCACTTCCTCAGAGTGGCCCTCTGATCACATTATCAGAAATAGTGCCTCCTTCACTCTCTATCCCTTTATCTTGTGCTTATTCTCTTCCCAGGATCACTAATTATGGGCATTTTTCTAAGTGTTGGTTGCTGTCTGCCCCGCTGGATGGAGACTGTTCAGCAGAGCCAGTGTGTTCATTTGCTGCTGCACCTACAGAAGTTAATAGTGCCTGGTATATGGTGGGTGTTCAGTAAATATATGTGGAGTAAATAGGTGGACTATAAAATAAAAATTTGTTTAACTGTGAACACTTTTTGGATAGTTCTGGAAATGGGATAATATTGGAAATGAGGCTTCAACTCATAGAAATGCTAGCATCCAAAACAGTTTTTATAATATTTGTGTAATGTCCCATTTTGGTATGTGTCATAAGAAAGCCGTGATATGGAAGTTATCAGATATGGTTTTTAGTTTTATATATACTGTTTGAGGCATTTTGGGCAAATTGCTTACACTATCTGTAGTTCAGTTTACTCATTTTTGAAATGGGGGTTTGAATAATATGAACTTAAGTTACATTTCATTATCCATTAGTATTAAACACGTCCTATGTCCCAGGAACTGTGCTAGGCATCTGGGATCCTTGGTGAACATGACTAATGACAGCACTCAATTCGCGGAGTTCACAGCTTAGTGAGGAGCCACTTTTTTCTCACCGGTGATTACTGTGAGAAGGAGAGGGTCACGATACAGTGACACACAGAACAGAGACCCTGACCAAGTGTCGGATGTCAGGATAGACAGAGATGTGTAACTGAGAGCTGATGGGTGGTCCTAGTTAATTAGGCACAGCGGAGTTGGTAGCTTTCCGGGCAGAGGAGACAGCTGTGCCAGCGCAGGGAGGGTGGCACGTGCTAAGAAGGGGAAGTGGACCATTGTGGCTGCCCAGAGCGACAGGAAGAGGTAGGCAAGGGCTAGCCTGTTTCTCAAAGTGAGCTGTGCGGACCTGTGAACTGTCTGTTAACATATGGTGATTTAACTGTAGACATGGAAAGGATGTGCTCAGACATTTTTATAGAAATTTCACCAAGTCACTTTGTTTATTGCATCTAATAAAAACAAGCTGGGCTTGCCTTTTGTATGACCTTTTGTTTCCATTGTACTTATCTGAACAATTCGTCTTTATTGTATTTATTCAAGCACCGATCCTCAACAGACTGGACATTAAAAACAAAACAAAACATAACTGGCCCTTCAGCAAAGACAGTTTGTGCAGCTCTGGGCTGGACCCCGTGAGCCAACTGAAAGACGTTGGTCTTCGTCTTAGGAGAAACAGGTGTAAAATGTAGGAAATGTTCATACACTTTACACCTAAAGTGTAGCATACTAATTAACATGCATATAAATAACAGTTTAGTGGGAGGTGAAACGGTGCAGCCAGCAATTTCCTTTGCTTCAATGACAGTCGGATAAAACCAACTGACATGCACGGATAGGAAATTACTAGACTGTGAGCTTTGGGGTGAGACTTATTGTTCCCCTGTCTCCAGAACCAACTCAGTTACAGAGAGAAGTTCAATAATATTTGCTGAATTAAATTACAACTATAATTCAAAATAGTCATTCTCAATTTGCAGCCGGGGACCCTACTGGGAGCACCCACCCCACTCCCTTTTGGACCCTGGCTTGTTCAAGGCTCACTGTTCCGGAAGAGAAAAGGGCCGTCTGCCTGCAAGTGGGCCTGAGGCAGGGCTAGGGCCTCAGAGCGACACAAACCTTCCCCATCCCAACCTCCAGAAACAGTGGGGAGAGTCGCCTTGACGATTAGGAGCAAATGGTGGGTGGCATTTAGACAGTTGTGTATCTGAGTTATAATCCTGACTTTTCAACTGATTCTGGGGTTGAATTTTAAGCGTTTTCCGAAAGCAACCATCGTTTACCACCAGCAGCACACAGTTCTTTCTGTGTTAGATTTAAAGCTCAGTGATTCTTACGAAAAACCCAGCAGTCCCTTTTGATGCTACAGAGAAGAACTGGGCAAAGGACCAAAGTTAGCTAATACTCATTCAGTTTTATCACATGGAGAATGAAACCACAAGAGCAGAAACTCCCATTTTAATTGAAGGTAATTAAATGCAAACTCACTCCTGCAAAATCACCCAAGATCCAGGCTCACCATCCCCGTATTCTATTACCCTTCACTTCATCCTCGTCAGCCTGATGACTGAAACCTGTAAGCAGCTGTTCCGTCATTAGTGGGAGTGATTGAGAGTCCAGCTGTAATTCCATCCTTCTCTGACAGTTAAGTTATATCCCAAAGGGAAATACATCATACAGGGAGGGCTCACGTGAAAATAAATTGTCCCACTGAGTCTTAATAGTCTGATAAGGAGAAAAGCAGCGGCAAGGATTAATCGAAACAAGGGATGATCCTAGTGACACGTTTAAAAATCCTAAATTCTTTTTAAATAGCTCTAGCCTCTCAGACACAATTAAAATCAGGTTGCTCCCCTAGCCGACAGCAGGGGGCAGCCGCTGAGAGTCAGCTCTGGCTCTGGGACAGTGGTTCCAAGGATGGAAAATTTGCAGTGGAAAAATCCTCAAAGTGCTTAAATCTAAATATGGAAAATCTACGAGTTGGTTCCTCATTTTAAATAAAGATCAGAGCTAAGAATAAGGGATTTTGCTCCATATTCTCATTTGTATTAAGTTGAACCTCATGAAATTGGCATTTTTTGTGTGAGTCAAAAGCTATTAAATATTGGCAATTTCAAAGGGTTGAACCTAATATTTTGGAGCAGAATGTCTATACAGACATACTTTTCAAGTATATGTGAAGGACGGGCACATGTTTGCACATAGCAACAGCCCTCTGTTCAGAGAGGTGATAACCAGTCCTCACGGACAAGGCAGCCAGTTCCTGTCTAATCCCCTGCCTCTCCCTGCTCCCCACAACTACAATCATGAGTTCCCCAACTCCTATCCATGTTGTCTGTTCCTGAACCAATCGCATCTTCAGCTTCCGTTACCCTGCCCCTGTCCACTTTGTTACTCTATCCCAGTCCCCGGTGACTACTACTCACCTTGCGTCCCTGTCACTCTCACTGCTCAATCAGATCAGGGCACAATCATGGCTAAGTCACAGGCACCACAGTACTCCCCTTCCTTTCAGAGCCAGCATTTGAAAAACAAAGTTCCTATGCCTTAGTTGCTGAACCTGGAGTGAGTTCTTGGAATGTGGTTCTCAAACTGTGGTCCAGGGCTTGGAACAGAAGCATCAACATCATGGGGGAACTGTTTAAAAAGCAGATGCTTGGCCCCAAACCTACTGAATGAGATATTCTGGGGTTGGGGGGGTCTAATAATCTGAGTTATAACAAGTCTCTTGGGTGACTTGGATGCATGCAAAAGTTTGAGAAACACTGGACTAGGTAATAAAATCAAGTTTATCCTTTGATCTTTGTATTCTGTTATCAATGGCCTTTTACTATCTTATTTTTTTAGATAGTTTATAATTGTCTGCTTAAGTTCAGCTGAATCCCAGGCTGGAGCTGGGCCTCTGTTATGCCTGGAATGACTTCCTTGTTGCCAAATGCCACCCTACTGGGTTGCTGATGTCACCCATGCTGGGTTCTGCAATGTTAGCCTTTGCCCATGGGTTGGAACCCAGGAAGCTGTCCATTCGTATTAACTGCAACTGGAGTTTGTGGTGCCCATGGGCTTGGGGCTTTGCCTGCCTACATGAATCTCCAGAACCCTGTCCCACCTTGGTGGGCATTTGGTCCTTCTCTAACTTAGTAGGACCATGCAACCATCTTTGAATTTGAAATGTACATGCTGCCCAGGTTGTTTGAAATTATAAATAAGCACTTAAAATAAGAGAAAATATTAGTACTTGTCATTCAAAGTGCAAAATTTAACTCTAAAAAGAGACCTAAATATTTCCTTTCTTCCTCCAAAAGACATTTTATGCTTGCTAAAATCTTCCACCATTTTTATCTCTATAGTGGAATGGAGGAAAAGCGAAATGCCACCTCATAAAAATAGGAATTTTGAGAAATAAATGATATTACTTAAGCACAACTTCAAATTTTCTTTTAGACAATATCTGCTTGCTTATTTCTCCCTTTCCCCACTAGACTAGCTACTTGAGGAAGAAAATTTTTGTCTTATTTATTCCGGTAGCTTCAGCACTACTTTGTAATATAGTAGATGCTCAATGAATGTTAGAGAAATAAATATAAATACACACATATACACAGTCACATGCAAAAATAAAAAGTGTATTTCTCTTGATTATCCAGATTATTAAATGTTACCAAAATAAAAATGGATTTTTATATTTGACCAAGATTTAAGCTCATTATCTGTTGTCATGTTTAAGATGGGGAGCTTACTTGAATTAGTGCCAGGGTTGGGTACCTATATAATAAAAGCCTAAGCAACCTTTACGGTGGAACAACCAGAATGACTGGTCACTATGATGTTCACTGACCACCAGCAGCCTCAATGCAGGAGCTGCCCCCTGGTGGTCAGTGTGCTCCCACAGGGGGAGCGTCCCTCAGCCAGAAGCAGGGCTTATGGCTGGCAAGCACAGCTGCAGTGGCAGGAGCCTCTCCTGCCTCCACAGCAGCGCTAAGGAGCAGTGAGCAGGAGGGCTCCCAGACTGCAAGAGGGCATAGGCCAGGCTGAGGTATCCCCCTCCAGTGCACGAATTTTGTGCACCGGGCCTCTAGTCTGTCAATAAAATGCTTGGCACATCATCATCACAACTCGAGGCTATGAAGACCTCAAAGAACATCTGGTTAACCCCTTCCATGGTTTGGAAGAGGAACTGAGGCCTTTAGAGTTGAAAGCAGTTTTATAAGGTCACCAAGTTGGTTGGCGGCAAACCTAGAACAGAGCCCAGGCTTCCTGACGATTGACTTTTTTCAATCTGCTTTGAAAATCACGTTTGGCAATTATTTATAATGATAGGATTAAATTGGAAATGATAACTTTTCCCCAATTACTTTTTTTCAAGATTATAAATGTCTTTTAAAAATGACAAGATGCCTGGAGCTGTATGTTCTGATATATTTAAATTATTTGTATCAGTTACTTGAAAGAGAAATTTGTTACATGTAGTTTCCTAAGAAGGTTCAAAGAAGTGTTGTTTCCAATGAATGAAAAATTCCTTTAACACAGCAGGAATTTTGAACTCAAATGCTAATCAGGGGGGTCCCGAGATATTCAGTTAGGTTCACATGTATCCTAAACTCAGTTTTCTTTAACGTCACTTATAAAGAAAAACATTGAGATGTCAATTTTAAGCTGTCAGATTGGCAAAGATTAAAAACAGTGACACTGTCTTGGCTATAATATAGGGAAATAAAAACTTGCACACTGTGAATGGGAGGGAGGCTAACAGACTCTTTGGAAGGGTAGTTTATTGATTAAAACAAACTTTTAAATGCACATAGTCTCCTATCACCAATTCTGTTTCTAGCTCTTATGGTAATGATATAATCAGAAAGGTGCAAAGATGTCCAGGTGCAAGGATGTTTATCCCAACATTATTTGGAATTATGAAAAACTAGAAAAAAAACAAAGTCTATGATTTGGAGATTAGTTATATACATTATGATAATTCATAAGACAAAATTCTACATAGTTATTAAAATATAAAACATACTTACAGTTACTGAGATAGATCTTCAGGACAGAGGGCGGGGGGAAATGCCCGTAGGGTTTAAAATCTCAAGTATAGTATGATCCTAATTTATGGAAAATTGTGTGTGTGTTTACAGGGAAACATACATGAGAATAACCTTCAAAATGTTGGAAGTGATTACTTCAGGATGATGAATTTGAGCTTCTTTTGCTGTTTGTGTTTGCTTGAATTTTATACATGAGCAGGTATAAGCCTTATAATTGGGAAGAAGAAAGAACCAAAAGATCTAACTTCATATTATAAACAATATGATGCTGAATACGCTTTGGTGTTGTCAAACTCTGCTTTAGGCTATTCTGAGGAAAGGAACACTAGGCAAACACATGTAAGACATTTCAAAGTCACAACTGATACAGTTTGACTTGATTCTTATTCCAAATTGGAAAATAAAGGTTAATTTCAACTCCATTTATGGCTTTAACTTTTTGAAAAGACAGTTTTGATGAAATAATTCACGACCCCTGACTTTTATCCACATACATCTTGTATTGTTTTCAGCAGTGACAGCTGTTCCTGGACCACATTGTCTTCTTCCTGCTCATGTCCCCAGTGACTCTTGCTACTGGGAAATCTACGGCCAGTCATGGACATGACAGTAGCCACCCGCTGCTGCATCACGCTATGGGCACAGGTGCCTTCCACACAGGAGCTGTCGCCCACTGCCCCAGCAAGGCTGCTAACGTTGGTGCTTGGGGAGCCTGTCCTTGATTAAGTGAGTAGAGGCAGTGGAGTGAGGCATAATTCCCTCTTTTGAGAAAACTCATTTCAACACCAGTGAACTATCTATAACTAAACGGTAAGCACTCCAAAATGAATTTTTAACTGAAATTGGAAAATAGTCTGAAAGTTGGAAACGTTGATAAAATATAGTTCTTAGTTAATTATGCTGAAGTCTTTATTTTTCCTCTTCCTGGTCCAAGGTATAGCAAGGAGGCCCGTGTGTCTGGTGTCAAGTGAGTGAGGGGTAGAGTGGCAGTGCTTAAGAACATTTGTTGAATGCCATTCCACTTTATATTAAACTTTTGTGAGCCCCTGAAGGTCTGCAGGTCTAATAAGCTTCCAGGTGGTGCTGATGGACAACCTGGAGTAGCATTACATTAGCTTGCAGTCTGTTCCCTATATTTTCTGACAGATGAGAGTTTGAGTTGTAGCCGTTCTGACATGCTTGATGCAAGAGCACTTCACTGTCTGGGAAGGTGGTCCCCGTACTAGAAAGTACCCAATGGGACAGAAAAAGGGAAGAAATGTCCTCCCAGACCAGTCTGGCATATCTGCAAAGGCAGCCTGGCAATTGATGAGCATAGCAGATGCCCTGGGCAGCTTGCTTTCACATCATGTCTGCACCAACCCTGTCCAGATTGAGCAGGTTGGCATACAATTCAGGCTTATGAATAGCTGCTACTCTGGAAGTTGTCCTATCTGTATTTGCATAAAGTGAAATTTGCATTTACATATAGCACATTTTTGTGGAGGCAGATATGGCAGGATATATGTATATATGGAAGATTGGAAAAGATGTGTGTACTGAACCAGGAATTAAACTAAACATTTGTTGGGTAAACTGGGATATTTTAGGGAGAAGAAAGGACAGCGAGATTTGCTATTTATAAGGTTTCTGTTATCTACCATGCACTGTTAAGAAATTTCACACAAATTGTCTCAGGTAATCTTCAGCACAAATGAACAGTGAGAAGGATTCTATGATCCCATTTGGTGAATGAGGTCTCTGAGTCTCAGATGTCAAACAACTTGCTTAAGTATAATTTCTGAATATCAGATCTGGAATTTGATTTCAGTTACATCTGATTTCAAGGTCTGTATTCTCTCTGCTCTATTCTCATTGACACCACATGGAGCAAATAAATTATTTAACCAAAAAATATGATTATGAATCTAATATTGATTTGCATTTTGTGTGGGTTTTTGCTGAGTACACAAAAGGATTTAATACTAATACTCTAATTGTTTGGAAACTACCATCTCTGAAATATTGATTGTCTAATGTAGTGGCATTGGATTCAGTTAATGCACTTTTTAAAAACACTGTGTGGTTGGTTTTTGTTTGTTTGTTTGTTTTGTTTTTTTGGTAGTTCAGTCTCTTGTACTAAAGAGTAATTGTGTTTATATTCCTCCCCATTACAAATGACCAGATGTCAATCATATAGCATTTTGGATAGCAAAGGACCAGATTTCGTCAGAAGCAATCTAACTATGAATCAAACCCAGAAAAGAAACCAAGTTAAGCAAAGTCCTGTATGATTTTGATCTTATATCAGAATTCCCTTTTTTAAAAGGATTGTGTATATGGAGGCAGGGGAGCTGAGGGAGCCACTGAGGTGAGAGGATTTACATTAGTTCTAACTTATAACATGAATATACTACAGTGGCCACCACATGTTTATTGTGCCTCTAATATATACAAGGTGCTAGAAGAAATATAATAACATGGGAAATGATAATGTATAATGTTATGTAAAAGAAGCAGAACCAATGTGTATATTGTATATGCAGTGTGATTTCAATGAAGAAAAACCATACAGGCATAGAAAAAAGGGTTTTGGAGGACTCACAAAATAAAATAGTAGTAATTCTATCTTTGGAGTACACTTACAGGTCATTTTTGCTTTTTTAAAACCTGTATGAATGTTGTTGTTGTTTATTTTCTACCATGAGCATATATTACTTTAATTAGAGGAAATTCATCTTCTAAAAAAAATTTAACCTACTGATTCTTTCCCTATTAAAGTTTAAAGCAGGCACAGTACAAGTTATTTTGAAAGTTATGGTAGCCCACCTTCTACTTTGTGTGTGTGTGTGTGTGTGTGTGTGTAAGAGCGATGAGAATAGGGTCTGAGGGTGAAAGGGTTGGGACAAATAGTTCCTGATTGTTGGTATTTTTCCTCCTGCTATTATTTTCAGGGTTCTGGAACCACATTGGCAAAGTATTTCACCATCTTTCAGGATAAAAGATGCTAATACATTTCAGATGGGATTCATCTCATTTAAATGTGTGAAGTAGGAAGGAGAGAGAAGTTTTTGTCTGTGTAAGAGATAACCTAACTTTGAGTTCCTAAAGGACAAAGTGAGTTAATAAACCAGCACTTGGCATTAGAAAGTGTGAGTTATTACTATTGAATTAAAAGGAGCTTCTTTTATTTTCTAATTAAGCTTTGGAATTAACTATCCCCCCACCTCCTTTTTTTTATTTGTTCCTTCTATGTAACCTAATTTTGCTCTATTAACTTTCAGGAAAACCTCCAATTTGCAAAGGTAGCTTGTCTATCAAGGAATAAGGCCTTTGCTAGGAGGTTGAACACAGTTATGTATAGGTGCCCTTGACAGGAGAAGGGACCGGGTGTCATGTGCTTTTCCAAAAATCTAGTCCCCAAGGTGAAGGATCAGGATGAGCAGGGATGTATAAGTTTCTTGACCTACCAGCCTTCCTCTCTTGTGCTCTCTCTGAGATTGCCTTGGCAGGCCTAATCCTTGCTTTGTGGCTCTGAGTGCTGTCTCCCCACTGAGATGTGTGCTGGATGGAGCTTTCTGAAAATAAAAGTAAGTGGAATACACTTGACAGTTTCCATGACTGCACCAGTTTCCCTAGTTACTCAGTTATGCTCCAGATGTGTAAAGCTATCACTGCATCCCTGGACTGAGTGAGGCTGGTGCAGTGTTGTGTACTAAAATGGCATCAATAGATATCGACAGATATTACAGTCATTTAATCAGCCCGCACATGTTTATTGTGCCTCTGATATATACAAGGTGCTAGAAAAAAATAGAAAAAAGATATAACAATAGATCTTATTTCAAGGAACTTCCAGCGGTCTTGTGTGATAGTGTTTACCATTTGCAAGAGTAAAAAGTTCATATTGTTTTATATTCAGGGGATTACTAGTGCAATTTAAATACAGTATGGGGTCTAATTAATAGTAATGTACCAAAGAACCAATGTTGGTTCATTAGTTGTGACAAATGTACCATAGTAATGCAACAATAGGGGAAACTGAAGGCAGACTATATGGGGACTCTGTATTATCTTTGTATTTTTCTGTAAATCTAAAACTGCTTGCAAGCAAACCCTTATTTTAAAAAAATCAAGTAATATTTGTTAAGCACTCAATAGTTTTGCCTGTAAGTATATTTACAATCTCTCAACGCTGGCTTCTTTTCATGTAACCATCATTTATTTAATAAACACCTTAATTTGATTTTCTCTAAGAAAGCTCAACATGTTCACCAATTTCAGCTGCAAGTCCTAGCTGCACAGAAACTAGGCTTTGGGGTTGCCCTTGCAGTCGGTATGAGATGTACATAACCAGATGAGGTGGAAATCAGGCTAAATCTGAAATCTTAGGGTACTGGTATTATTCTCAGGACAACCCAACATTCACCAAGTTTTGTGCATTTGGATCAGGAAGGAGGCAGGATGGTCAGGTTTCTCTTGTGTGAAATGGCCATGCTGTCTCCTCTCTGAGCTTCAGTTTCTTCATCTGAAAAGTAGGAAGTTATCTTAGCTTTGCTTGGTTCTTTTTAACTATACCCAAGGCAGCGCAGCAGTACCAGTAGCACCACCTCTACCACCTCTTCTACTACCTCCACCAACTCCACTTCCATCTCCATTTCTACCACCTCCACCACCTCTATCATCTCCACCTCCTCCACCTCCACCACCATCACCACTTCTAATACTTCTGACACCACGATCACCTCCACCTCTGATACCTCTACCTCTATCACCTCCAACTTTGCCTCCTTCACCTATACCTCCATCCCCACCTCTACCACCTCTAATAATTCTACCCCCTCTATCACCTCCACTTTTACCTTCTCCACTTCTACCTCCACCTCTTCTACCACCTCTGCCACTTCCTCTCCCATCTCCTTTAGTAACTCTACCACCACCTTCACCACCACCATGACCACTACCACCACTGCCTCTTATACCTCTACCAACTCCAACATCACTTCTACCACCACCATTTCTGCTGCTATCACCACCCTCACTACCACCACCACCACATAATTATGGCATCAGAAGGCTTACTAAACATCATAAATATTGACTTGAATTTAAGATGAACTCTGCAGAGGTGAACATACAAATGGGGGTGAACCCTCTCAAGTAAAGCTCCATAGAGATGAAACTTCTCATGACATGCAGGAAATCCCTCCTTTCACTTATTAAAATGTGGGCTAGCTGATCACCGTTTTTTTTTTTTTTTTTTTTTTTGCCATTAAATTTAGTGAAGATGCCAGAGAAGGCAACCTGTCCATTCCTAACTTGAATGGATGGGAGGTTAGAAGACATTTAATCTGCTAATCCTTTCAAAATTGTGCACATGTTCCAAAAGCCTTCAAATTCGGTGACTCTGGAGATTCAGCAGAGTTGTCTAGTATAATTTTATCACCAGGATGGAATCAAACCTTTTTTTAACACTTTGTTGGGTAAGGGAAATAGCATGTTTAATAAAACTGTTTGTGTCCATTGGGCTCAGAATTATAAGGTTCATTAGCATAGCCGCATAAAACAGGAGTTTATGGGAACACACCACAGAGGAACCTAATGAAAAGGTGAATGCCTCGAAAGGTAGAAAGGAGATTTCAAGGGAAACGTGCCTCAAGGAGGGGTGCAGGTGTAAGCTAAATGCTTAAATTCTTTTTTTAGAGGGTTTCAAATTTATGGGGGACATCGTTCCATCTCAGAAACGGATTTACAGGGTGTGCTGCATCGTGTAAATGCCCTGGGACCTGCAACTGACTGCTGCTTGTGCAGGTTGAGACCAGGCTGGCCTTTCTCAAGTGATCAGATCCCAGTCTTAATGTCATTTCTGTAGTTCAATGCACAATCATCTATTGCATCAGAGGCTAAGTTCTGGTGCAGCAATTCTCAGAAGTGTTTTAATCACAGGGATCATAAAAGATAAGCCCCAAGTGGATGGCCTGGCCTACTGAATGTGGGTTGGGGCCCAGACTGCTTTGTGCTATTGGGACTTTGCCCCACGACCTGGTGTCATTTGAATTCCTATGGGAAATTCAAAGCACTGAAGGATTACACTTTGATTTCCTTGTTCTGAAAATGGCCTTCTTTTTATGAAGGTGGAGGGTCTAGAACAATAATTTTTGGCTGAGTAGGCATCCTTTGAAATGAAGATACTTAAAATAAATCTAGGATCAGCCCTGAAAAACAAGATTAACACCTCTCACTAGAAAGTGAAGTGAAGCAAAGGCTTCTTGAAGTTTTGGTCCAGTGGTTCTCAAAGTGTGGTCCCTAGGCCAAAAGCGCTGGCATCATCCAAGAACTGGTTAGAAATGCGAAATCTCTACTGAAGCAATAACTCTAAAGTTTAGTAATCTGTGTTGATGGTCATCCTTGAAGCCTTAAACTAAAGCAAGATATTCTGGAGGGTTCAGAAGCGAGTAAATAAAATATTTAGATCTTAGGGAATTAAAGCTTCAAAGAAGTCTGAAGAAAGTGGAGACTGGGGCTGAGGTTTGAATGCACATGCCTTTCTGTGTTGATCACAGACACATAGACTTCTAGGTCTGGAGGAGACCTTAGATCATACAGCTCCATTGGGCCCCTCACTTATACAAATGCAGAGAGTTCCAATGAGCTGAAAATTCACATTCCTAAACGTCTCCCATTACCCAGAGCTGAGTATCCTACTACCACACTCATGGGCCATGAAGAGGTTACACAGCTGGCCACGAGCTGCCCTTGGTCCCCGCTGAGTGACCAGGCAAGTCCAGGGCAGCGAAGCCTCCTTGGAGAGTATCCTGAGAAGAGTAGGGTCTGATGGTACAGAGCTGAAAAAATTTGGGAAGCACTCAGAGAAAGAATGAGTTCATACCATTTATTACCAACTTACCATTCTATGAATTGAGGGTTGATAAAAAAATAAATAAAATGAGAGTGGTATGATCATAGGCAAACACAGGCATACCTCCTTTTATTGTGCTTTGCTTTATTGTACCTGACAGATATTGTGTGTGTGTGTGTGTGTGTGTGTGTGTGTGTGTGTGTGTATGTTTACAAATTGAAAGTAAGACCCTCCACCAGTGGTTAAAGGATTACCACTTGACTATTGTGACACTTGCTTCATTGTGATGGCCTGGAGCCAACCTACAATATCTCCAAGGTATGCTTGTAATTCCCCATGAGCACATCCCAGAGATGCTTGGTATTGGGACACCTCAGCATTTCATAAGGTGCAGAATTTCAATTTTATTCTCCAGGATTCCCAGGTGGCAGATGGAGCATATGCTGTTTCTTGCTGGATACCACTCAGAGCAGGGGACCTGATCATGATCCTAGGGACTGTGCACAGAAGGAACAATCATGTCCAAGGAACATGGGCTTTGGGCATGGACAAGCGGTGATGGATGAGAACAAGTATAGAGGAGAGGGATGGGCAAGGAGGGAGAGAGGGGGAGAGAGAGGAGGAGGGTATTTGATTTTAGCAGTTCCTGTGAGTGGGAAACTTTAATGGGAAGGAAAGAGAGCTACAAAAGGCTTTAGAGAGGCTTCCTATGTGGAGTGCTATGGGACCTCCTCAGTCACATTGTCAGGAAACTTCATTAATGATCTACTGTGTTCTGCAAAGTTATGCCATCTGGCCACTGTTTCTTTGAAATGACAGCCCACAGATTGGACTGGATGGGGCTCCAGTTACATTGAAGTAAGATAAACTTTACATACATTCCTTTCCCTCTAAAAGAACAACAGCAAATTTATGCTATATTTTGTTCTGCCTGTATTTTTTAAGCAAGATATAACTCCTTGAGAACAACATGATTCAATCCTCAGAGATCCAATTTAGAGAAATTTCCTGGTCATTCACTGAGGATTAAAGAAATGAATACATTTATACAGTAGTGTGAGCTCATTATTTTAGTTCAAATAATGATCTTCCAGCACCCAAGAGAAATAGTGACCTACTACTGTATTTAGAGATTTTCCAATGTAAAAGTAGAAGGAAAAGGGTACTAACAACCTTCTCTCTTCCCCCAAATAATTTAATGAGTGCTTACTATGTGCCAGAAACCATGAGGGCAGGAAAGATGAATAAGATATAATAGATGATCCTTTATATTCAGGGAGATTGAGGTATAATAGTAGTGACAGACATAGTGAATAACATGCAGTGTGAGAAATGGCATCTGATAGAAGTATGCAAAGGGTGGGGCACAGGATTAGAAGTGCCATTTATTTATTACTTATTGTATGTCAAGTATTATTTTAAACATTAGAAAATTTACACAGACAACAGGGTAGTGGTTACTGGAGAGGAAGGAGGATAGGAGAGGTTGAACAGGGTAAAGGGGTAAAATATATGGTGACAAAAGGAGACTAAACGTTGGTGATGAGCACACAATGCAATATATAGATGATGTGTTATAACATTGTACACTTGAAAGTTATATAATCTTATTGACCAAGGTCACCCCAATAAAGTTAATAAAGTTTTATTTAGCCCTAGCCGGCTTGGCTCAGTAGATAGAGCATCAGACTGTGGACTGAAGGGTCCCAGTCTGGCCACGGGCACATGCCTAGGTTGTGGGTTCAATCCCTAGTAAGGGGCATGCAGGAGGCAGCAGATCAATGATTCTCTCTCATCATTGATGTTTCTATCTCTTTCTCCTTCTCCCTTCCTCTCTGACATCAATAAAGAAATTAAATAAATAAATAAATAAAATTTGATTTAGTTATTTATTTTTTTGTGCTAAAACATGCATAACAGCAAACATCATTTTAGCCACTGTTCAGTGTATAGTTAGTTCAGTGGCATTAGTTTATTCACATTACTGTGCCTCCATTACCACTGTCCATCTCTACCTACAGCTTTTTCATCTTCTCAAACTGGAATTCTGTACCCATTAAACACTAACACCCGTTCCCCTTCCTCCAGCCCTGGAAACCACCACTCTACTTTCTCTGTCTATGAATTTGACTACTCTAGGTGCTTCACATATATATGGAAGCCTACAGTATTTAGTCCTTTGGGTCTGGCTTATTTCACTAATTATAATGTTATGGTATTTAACACTCAGTAATTTATGTAATTCCAATAACAGCTCTATGAGGCTGGTAGTAATTCCCCCATTTTACAGATGAGCATAGAAGCTATTGGCTCACAAAGCACATTTAATATATTAGCCTGGATTTGAATCCCGGTCTGGGTGGTGCTTAAGCCCAAGCCCCTCACCACCACACTAATTCATCTGATGGGTAGGAGTGGAGAGTCAGAGTAGTTGCTAACATTATAAAAACAAAGTCCCCCAAATCCAAAATTTTTTTTTAATATAGTTCACACTTACTGTAGGAATAGGACATGCATCTCTTTGACAGTAACAAGATTATTAATCAGGTATTTCAAAAAAGAAGATCGACAGGTGGAAGGGGATCTGGATCTGAGGCTCACTGCTTTGCACAACCACGAGGAAAAACTGTTGCCATAAATACATCTTCTACCCTATGGAATCCTCCAGCAAGTGACTCTCAGGTTAAAAAGAACTGTGGCAGCCTTTTCTGCGTCGCTCAAACAGACAAGGGCCACTGTATTCCTCTGAGAGCTCCTTCCTGGGGCTGATACTTCTGTTTGACTGTTTTAAGATGCTTTGCATCTGGAGCCTGAGAGGGGCCACCAATGTGGCGCACATCTCTAGGCTGTTTGGGAGTGAGATGTGTCTACAGCGGCCACAACAATGATGGCGCTCCCCGGATCCTGCGACCACTCTGTCCAGGTGTGTGGCCAAGGCTCCCAGCTTTCCTCCTTTTTGACTCTTCTAGTCCTCACCTGCCTTATGTCACACCCACATTCTCCCCGTCTGCCCAGCCCCTGGAGATGGGTGGTTTCTTCCCTGGGATACACACGTTGAAGACAATAGGTAGGGACAAGGCTCACCTCGCACCTGAGCCTCCTAGATACCATACCCTGGCTTAGTCCGCTGGTGGTGACAGGAGTTAGAACAACCAAAGGGTAAAGTTCTCAGGTTGACTTTTCTTTCTCGCCCCATTCTGTCCTTTAGCCTAGATATAGTGGAAAGAGCAAAACATTTTGGCACCAGGAGACCTAGGGTCCAAGTCTGACTCTGCTACTTATAACCTGTGTGTCCTTGAGCAAAGCATCAATGCCCTCTGGACTTCAGGATTTAAAAAAAATATACTTTTATTGATTTCAGAGAGGAAGGGAGAGGGAAAGAGAGAGAAACATCAATGATGAGAGAGAATCATTGATTGGCTGCCTCTTGCATATCCCACACTGGGGATGGAGCCTGCAACCCAGGCATGTGCCCCAACTTTGAATCAAACCATGACCTCCTGGTTCATAGGTCAATGCTCAACCACTGAGCCATGCTAACAGGATGAACTTCAGTTTTTTTAAAAAAATAATAATAATATGTTTTTATTGATTTCAGAGGGAGGAAGGGAGAGGGAGAGAGGGATGGAAACATCAGTGATGAGAGAGAATCATCGATGGGGTGCCTCCTGTACACCCCCTCCTGGGGATTGAGCCCAGAACCCAGGCATGTGCCCTGACAGGAAATTGAACCTTGACCTCCTGGTTCATAGGTCAATGTTCAACCATTTAACCACATTGGCTGGGATGAACTTCAATTTTCTCATCTGTAAAATGGGAATAATAATAATACTGGCATTCAAAGTTGTGTAACAAAATAGGTCCAGAGACAAGGAAGCATGGGACAAACTAATGAATTTCAGAGGGAAAGGGGTGGGAAGAGATTAACCAAAGAACTTATATGCATATATGCATAACCCATGGACACAGACAATAGTGCGGTGAAGGCCTCAAGGGGATGTGAGGTGGAGAGGGTCGATGGAGGAAAAAGGAGGACATCTGTAATACTTTCAACAATAAAGATAAATTAAGAATAAAATAAAATAATATATACCAAAGCACTTGCAAAAGTAAAACACTACACAAGAGTTGATTTTTTTAACTTAAATATAGTTTTAGAACCATGCATAATTTTCTATATATAGTGCATGAAGGTTGCCCTGGATTTAAAGCAGTATTTTTACATTAAGTGAGCTCCACCATCAGCATTTGCACTGTGCAAGCACTCAACGGTGTGCCCCCTGGTCACCCTGGCAGTGGAAAGAAACCTCCCCTCTTTCGGCACAGAGAGAGCCAAGCCAGGACCTACTACCTTGCATAAGTGAGTGAAGTGCTCGTTTGTTGCACAATGAATCACATCTACTTCCTCGTTTCCTAAAATGAAACCATTTAATGAATCTGATGATCAAAGGTAAAAATCCAGCTTTTAATTCATTTATTCGAAGTATTTAAATGTGTAACAATTAGCCTGTAGTGAATTACTGTGAGAAGAACAGAAACGCATGTTCAATTAGTCAAATTCTTTGCTATTGTATTTAGATGTAGAAACTGGCTACCTCTCCAGGAAGCTGGATGCAAATCTGAATTCTGTGAGCAATGTTTCTTCTACCACGTGGAGAATTACAAAAAGAAAGACACGGGTGGTGCATGCAAAGCATGTGACATCGTGGCCTGTGCTGTCATTATGTATGAGAAAGAGAAACAAGCCTAGCATTCTTAGCTGCCTAAGTCAGACAAAGGTCTCTTGACGGGCTCGGTCACAATCCCCAACATAATGCTTAATTCTACCAATTTTACTCCATCTCCTTTTCCCTTTCTCCATCAACTATTTAGATTCCATGGGCAAAGCAGAAGGAAACAGGACCCAACAAGACTTCCTGATAAAATTAGGCAACTCAAATGTTTAGAGTAAGAGTTGCTTAATTTCAGTGGGGCTCTCAAAAAGTTTCCAGAAGAATGTGTCCTCCCAAAGAAACTATAACTGCTGAGACACTTGTGAACTTATAGCCACTCAAAGTACAGTAAGGACCATTTATAAATGTGCAGACTACTTTCCCACATAAAAGAAGATCATAATGCTGATGTATTTTCATCAGGAGTCATTTCAAGGTTTAGAAAGCAGAGAGAATACACCAGAAGTTGTAGAAATATGTGTCCTGGGTGTTTTTGTTGGAAGAGCAACTATTAACTGCTGCCTTCAGATATGAATGCACAGAGGGAGGTTTATACTCAACCAGCCTTCTAAGAGAAAACTTTTAACAAGAATCAAAAGACTCTATGGTCCTGCTAGAAGGGCTCAGGCAGTCTGGGAACTTGAGTTCAAATCCGTTCTCAGGCAGTTTCCATAACCTCTCAGTCTTAGGGTCATCGTTTATGGAAATGGCAATAAAATTGCCTATCCTGTTATAAGGATTAAATGAAAAGTCTGGAAAGGTGTAGCATGGCCTGGCATGTACCAGGAGCTTAATATATGTCAGTTCCCTTTCAGTTTAATTTTTTTTTCAATGAAACTATGCTACTTAAAGTGACCATATCACATGTCACTACTACAGTGAGTTTGTAAACAACCTTGTAAATTTTGTAAGATTCAATTTTATGTCCATTTTAAGGCACTTTTAGCAGCTTTTCTATTATAGTTCAAGGAAGGAAGACAAACACTTATTGAGCACTTAAGACACAGCAACGTACTGCCCCATACCAATCTGCAGGCCCCAGTTCTCAACACGCAGGAACAGAAACTCACCGAGGTGAAGTGAAATGCAAGATCACAGTGCCAGTAAGTGGCAGAATCAGCTCTTAAACTCAGGTCTATTAAGTTCCCTTCTGTGTCCTCTCAGTATGCTTATTTCTTGATATTTTCTTGTGATGCTAACCTTAGCATCACATTTGAAATGAGGAAAGCTGGTGGTGCTAGCACTCAGAACTTCTGTCTTATAGTCTGCTTTAGACATGACTGGGTGAAGAATGTTAAGACAATCTGCTACTGGTCCCCTTGTGATCCAGTTGGATGGAACCAAGTTAACTGCAGTCCCTGTGTCGCATTGCCAGTAACCAGGAAGGGCTGGGGGATGGGAGTTCTTAGGTTGCTCTTTCTCCTTATTCCTTTGTTGTTAATCCTCACCAAAGATATTTTTTCCATTGATGTTTTAGAGAGGGAGGGAGGAGGGGAGGAAAAGGGAGGAGAGGGGAGGCAGAGGGAGAGAGAGGCGGGGAGAGAGATGTGAGAGACACATCAATTGTTTGCCTCCCATAAGCACCCCACTGCAGCTGGGGATCTAACCTGCGACTCATATACATGTACCCTTGACGAGGAATCAAAGCTGTGACCCTTTGGTGCCTAGGCCAACACTCTAACCACTGAACCACACAGGCCAGGCCAGGTTGCTCTTTCTTGACAAGGTTTGGACAGTGTGCAATGGGCTAACACTTGCGCACTAGGACACCAGAGCTGGGACAGACTTCTTGAAGATGACTCAGGATCTCAAGCTGTTACCCGCACTGAGGGAGGGGCACGGTCATTAAGAACACAGACTTTTAATGATAGGTAAAGTCCTCTTGCTGTCACTTACTCTCTTGTGTCCTTGAACAACTTTCTCAATGTAAGTCTCAATATCCTCATCTTTTCACTGGGTTTAATGGCAGTGTCCTCTCAAGGTTAAGATAAGGGTTAAAGAAATAATGTCTGTAAATTTCTTAGCATGGTGCTAGCTGAGGAGGAGTCTGCATGTTGAATGCTTCCAGGGGTCAGCACAGTGCAGGCACACAGCAGAGTGGATGTTTAAAAGAATGCACCCTGCAGGGGAAGCCTTTCCTTAGGAGCCCTGCGGTGTTTACTCAGCTCAGCACCTGTCCATCACACACTATGCAGCCCTGTTGGAAGGTCTGTTAAACATACAGATCAGGACCCCCTTCGTTTGCATCTGCTCATCAGTCTGTTATTCCACTCAAAGTCACACAATGTAGACTCTGTTTCTTCTATGTGGCTACAGAGTGAAACTGTATGACTGTGGAATTTTTCAAAGTTGGAAAAGAAGAAAAGAAAGCTCAAAAGTTGGTGGCTTGCAAGCCGAATTCAGGGTCTAACCTAGATGTGTCTTGTTGGCCTTCAGTGTTGAAGAGTTTTACATTTAAATATTCTAGCTGGGACATTCACTCTCTAGTTTGCCACAGTCTTTACCCCTCCCTACGGCCTTATACCCAACTGTGCTCTTTTCTGTGGTCTCCTCTCTTCCCCCAACCTCTGATTTTGTGACCCATGGTGAGCACAAAGAGTGTTTTGAAATCTGATTGATCTGAACTCGAACCCAGGCTCTTGCTGGTGTATAATACAGGGTGAGTGAGCGAGCCTCCGTGACTCAGTTTCCTCAATGGTAGACGATGCTCCCACCTGCCTTCTAAGACTGTTATGAAGATTCAATGAAGTGGGGTGGCCAGAACAGTGCAGGCACAGGGCAGGGACTCAGGAAATGCAAACTGTGCGACAGCCCTGTCTCCTCACTGAGCTTCCTTGTTTACAGGTCACATATAGAGTCTGAAGGGCAACAAGTCAGAGATGAAGAAGTTAGGTGAGAAATTATTCTGGAATAGAAGTGATGATGAGAACAAGAAGAATGTAAGAAAAGACAAAACAACCAGTTTTCCAAGCACACACAGACTCTTGCTAACTCTGTGTAGAGTCAGTGAGAGGGTTTCAATGACTAATGAAAAGCCAGAAGCTCCCAGTAAGGTGAGCTAGAGCTGGGCCCAACTCCAGGGCAATTAAATCAGAAACCAGGGTTTGGGACCAAAGCACACACATTTTTACAAAGTCCTCAGGAGTGCCGCGTACAGCTATGACTGAGGACACCCTACACAGCTCACAGCGGCAGTGCCAGAAAGGCCTTCGATTAGCGGAGGCAGCTTGTGCAGGTGGGGGCTCTCCTGAATACCAGGGGCCCGCCTCGAACTGGTGTAAAATCGAGCTGGGATATATATGGATTTGTGCATTGACAGAGAGAGAAGAATCAATGAGCAATATGTGACATGTGCGATTAACACTGTGGGCCAGTCAGTAGCAGTGCGTATGCATTGAGTGGTTGCAGGCTGCACGGGGTTTCACAGTACACGAGACATAAACTTCTCCTTGGGTGATTGTCAAATGAATGGAGGCTCTCACAACCTAACAGGCAGGGCAGACACAGCAAATCCCTGCCTGAGGCACTGAGAAAGCACACTATCAGAGAAACCTGCAGTGGCTTTGCTCAGTTCCACAGACTAGGTATAGTCATCTATTAGAAGCAGGATTGAAATACCTAAGCATTAAAGAATGCTTTTAAAATGTTTAAACTTAAACTTCTTTTTAATCCTCACCTGAGGATATCTTTTCCATTGACTTCTAGAGAGAGTAGAAATTGAGGGGCAGGGGAGAGAGAGAGAGAGACATTGATTGATAAGTTGCCTCTCACTTGTGCCCCAACCAGGTCTGGGATGAATCTGCAACCGAGGTACATGCCCTTAACCAGGAATTAAACCCACAGCCTTTGGGAACGCTCGAATCACTGAGCCAAACTGGCCAGGGCTAAACTTAAAAAAAAATAATAATAATTATTATTATAGTTGCCATTTATTGATCATTTACTATGCATAGAGGACATGTTATTTCTAATTCTCACACCAACTGTGCAAGGCAGGTCTGACTACCCTCATTTTTCAGCCAAAGAAAGAGTTTTAGGGAGGTTAAGAATCTTGTCCATAATTACAGCTAGAAAGTGGCAGCAAAACCCAGGCTTGTTTGAAAGGTTTATTCTATTACAATAGCTTGACTCTCCAAAATAAAGCAGAAACAACATAAAGAGAGTACTCATGTGAAGCAAAACAGCATTTTCCCCTTTCTGTAGTTTCTTTTTCTTACAATAACCATATATTAAGTATCTTAATCAAACAGCAAGAAGAGGAATCATTAGATCTATTATTTAGAACACTGCTATTAATTGGATGCTTGGTCTTAATTAAAAACATTACTAATCCAGGAATAAATAAGAATGTGTTTGACTTTCCACAATTATACATAAATTTCATGGATTTATATTCCAGAGCAAGGGGCCTGGCAGTTCAGTCCACAATTTTCCATTACAGTCTTTGCATTTGAGGCACAGACACCTCCTGAAGTTATAAATGATGACACCTCACAAAAGAAGTGGCAGACAGAACCCTGATGCAATCCTTATCTAGGAACTGGCTTCTTCCTGTAGGACTTTAGCTTCTGTTTGGTTTTTATCTGAAGCATCAGCCCCAAACAGCCCAGCTTCCCTCTCCCCTGGCTGACTCCGGTCTCCGCAAGGTGAGAAATTATGAGGGGAAAATTAGAATTTAGAAATGGGCACTGACAGAGTCTTCATCTCAGGAGAGAAGATGAATGAGGAGATAAATAGGAGCACAGCAGGGGAGAAATACAATTAGGTGTGTGGTGCTAAGGAGAGAATGAGTGCTCAGCAAAATTTCCTCCCACAGGGGCTCCCAATTCAATCCCGGGAAACTATAAATGATGCTGTATTCCTCACTTCTCCCCACCCCATCTCCACTGCCACTGAGAAAACCAAGTACCAAGAAAGTGAAAGGAAAGGAATGCCTGCCTGCCTGCCTGCCTGCCTCAGATGTTGTCTCTGTGGAAGCACAGGGCTTGTTTATTAATCTGAAGTCGCTAACGCTATTAATGAAGGCTCACTGTTAAAAAGCACCTTTAATGCAATTATATAAAGTGGCAACTAAGTTTTTCAGAGGATTTTTGCTAATGTTGATTTTAAACACATGCGATCAGTATGTCTACATTCATAGGAAGACACCTTCATGTTTTTTTTTTAAAAAAACATGTATTTTTTTCTTGATTTCAGAGAGGAAGAGGGAGCGAGAGATAGAAACATCCATGATGAGAGAGAATCATTGATCAGCTGCCTTCTGCACACCCCCTACTGGGGATGGAGCCTGCAACCCAAATAGTGATCTCCTGGTTCATAGGTTGACACTCAACCTCTGAGCCGCACAGGCCAGGCAAGACCTTCATGGATTTAACTAAAGGCCACACCAACAGACGCCAATCCTGGGGCTAGCTTCCCCAGTTCTTGTTTCATTGTGTCTCTTCTGTTTAGATAAGACACATGGCTCTATTTGTAGCTGATGTTTGGAACAGCATTATTTCTAATCTAATCTTGTTTAGGTCTTTCTCATTATTTTTTACTTTTAGTCCATTTTGTAGTATTTTATTTTTAAAACTTATTTTTGGGAGAATTAATGAATATCAAAATACAGAACTAAAAAGAACAAAAAAGTAGTTTAGAAGTCACTTATTATTCCATCATCCAGAGACAATTACTGTTAATAGTTTAGAATGTTTCCTTAGTCTTTTTTTTCTTGCCAAGCACATTTTGACACAGGTGGATCTTTCCAAATTTTTGTCTTGTCTTTTGTGTAAGCATTTATTTTTCATGTCAGTATAACTCTGTCAGCATGATTTTAAAGTTATATGTAGTGATATGGGAAATTATTTCCTTCTTCAAAAATTCCCCTTTAAAACAAATGGAAAATCAACCAATTGCTATTTCTTAAATGTAGAGCCCATGAAGTCTCTACTTTTATATAACACACCAGAGGCCCGATGCATGAAATTCGTGCCAGGGGCTGGCCCCCCGCAGCCGCAGCTTCATCCGGAAGGTCGTCCGGTCTAATTAGCATATTACATTTTTATTATTATAGATTTTGTAGAATTGCACACAAAATTGCCTGTGTTAATGCTGCACTGCCATCCACAGCAGGGAGTATCATGTTTTGTTATCAAGCTCAAGTAAAGAACCTGAGTCTGGGCAGGCGGCCTTGTTCCCCTGACGTGCTGCCTCCCTCATACAGTACATGTGAGAAGACCTGTCCAGTCCTCAAAGGTAGGAGGAATTGGTAGCTTTATTTCCCCAGCAGGTGCAGTCAGATTAGTCTTGTAGTCATGGACAAGGCAAGGAGAGGGACAAGCACACATTAAAAACCTGCTGGGGCAGGAGAGCGCTACGTGCTGGGAACATAAAGAGGAATAAGATGAATAATATGTAGTTTCTTCCTTGCCAGGGCCCAGTCTGTGTAGCTAGGTTTTACCTTCAGGGGCTCTGGGACCCTGACACCTTACCTACCACTGGTCAACCTCCTTTCCTGAACCTTCAGCCTTTGCTGCTCTAAGGGAGCTGATTCCTTGCGACTGTGAAACTGGCTGGAGCACAGAGCACTGCCCGAGGTCCTATTGCCACCTGGACTTTCTCTGTTAGTGACACCCGCATTGCTCTGCCCAGCTTCTTTATGGTCAGATCGGCATTTGCTTCCTTCCACTGCCCTGTGGTGTTGGGGGTCTCAGCATAGCTTATAGTCTAACTTGCTAAACAATTAGGACAGTCTTTTAAAGATAACCCCTCCTTTCTATCTTCTCACATCTAGTATTTGCTGTAATAGCCTCTCCTGAGGGCCTGTTACATACATCACACCCAGCAGCACGGTGGGGGCGAATGCACAGTAAAGACCGCACTTAGATGTTGAGACACCAGGAATCTAGTTGAAAATATACAGTAAAATGTGTAGTAAACAAAAATAAGATCAGGATCCCAGCTCAGGTGGTTGAGTGACATCCCATGCACCAAAAGGTTCCCAATTCGATTCTCAGTCAGGGCAGATGCCCAGGTTGTGGGCTGGACCCCTAGTGGAGGGCATGCAGGAGGCAGCCGATCGATGTTTCCCTCTCACACCGATGTTTCTCTCTCTTCCTCCCTCTCCCCTCCTCTCTCTCTAAAAATCTATAAAAATTTTTTTTTTTTTAAAGTTAGATCATGATACCTGGCACTCACTGACATTGTATGTCCCTCAGGGTCAAAGCAAGTGAAATATTAGTGCAGGGAGATTAAAGAACTCCTGACAAGTGAGTGATGGGTGAGGAAAGGCTGGGAGGAAATTGGTAAGCATTCTGAAACAGGGAAACATGAGAAAGGGCTTGGAGCAAAATGTATGTTGGAGGCATGTGTGTGATACTCAATGGCAGAGGGTATTGGGCTGCACTGAAGTTATTAATCCTATGAGATCCAAGTATAGTTGACCTCTTTTTATTTTATAATATGCGCAAGTGTGTCTATTCCCTTTTGAATTGCTAAATGCTAAAGATGATTACTATAGATATTTTGCATATTCCCTAAAAGCAGTTCTTTCTGTTCCCCCTCCTCCCCCCACCTTCATTAAACAATACTGAGCCTGTGATTTTAAAAGATGAAATTGTTAAGAAAAATCCAAAAAATGTGTGATATATGCTTATTTTCTTTTGCTATTAGTTTGAGGTGTAATTTATTTTTTAAAAATATTTACAATAATAATTTATTGCTGAGATAGCTAGTTTTCTACCCCAATATATTTTTTCCTTAGTAACATGCTTTTTAGGTGAACATATTACCATGCAGAATAAATTAATCTATATTTCCTAGGAGCTACCCCTCTTCAGTAGCCAACTGATGACCATATGACTAAGTTCTGGGAAATTAAACATAAGCAAAACAAACAAAAACAACATCGATGGGGCTTCTGGGAAGTATCCTTAAAAGGAGGGGTGGGCGTCAATGAGGAAAAATGGGGGACATATATAATATTATCAACAATAAAGATTAAAAAAATAAATAAAAGGAGAGGTGGATAAAAGAAAAGGAAGAGGGACATTTATAAAAGGGAGGAGTAGCTGTTCCCTTGCTACCCTTTCTCCACCTTTCTCCTTTCCTGCTACCTGGAATGCAGAGATGGTGGATGGAGATTCAACAGCCACTTTGGAACATAAGGAGTAGGGCCTCTTCCAAGGTATAGCAGAGCAGAGAGCTGGAGGAAGCCTGCATCCATGACCATCCCCCCCCATTTATTTATTTATTTAAAAAAATTTAAAATAAATCTTTATTGTTCAGATTATTATAGGTGTTCCTCTCCCCCCCCCCCATAGCTCTCCTCCACCTGATTCCCTACCTACCCCATGCCCTTACCCCCCGCCACTGTCTTCATCCATAGGTATAAGATTTTTGTCCAATCTCTTCCCACACCCCTCACACCCCTTCCCCCTGAGATTTGTCAGTCCACTCCCTTTCTATGTCCCTGATTCTATTATATTCACCAGTCCATTCTGTTCATCAGATTTTTTATTCACTTGATTTTTAAATTCACTTGATAGGTATGTATTTGTTGTCATTTTGTTCATAATTTTTATCTTTACCTTTTTCTTCTTCTCCCTCTTCTTAAAGAATACTCTTCAGCTTTTTATATAATCCTGATTTGGTGGTGACAAACTCCTTTAAGTTTTTCTTGACTGTGAACCTCTTTATCTGACCTTCAATTCTAAATGATAGCTTTGCTGGGTAATCTTGGTTGTAGGTTCTTGCTGTTCATCACTTTGAATATTTCTTGCCACTCCTGTCTGGCCTGCATAGTTTCTGTTGAGAAATCAGCTGACAGTCATATGGGTACTCCCTTGTAGGTAACTGTTTTTCTCTTGCTGATTTCAAGATTCTCTCTTTGTCTTTTGCCCTTGGCATTTTAATTATGATGTGTCTTGGTGTGGTCCTCTTTGGATTCCTCTTGTTTGGGGTTCTCTGCACTTCCTGGACTTGTAAGTCTATTTCTTTCACCAGGTGGGGGAAGTTTTCTGTCATTATTTCTTGTAATAGGTTTTCAATATTGTGCTATCTTCTTCTAGCACCCCAATAATTCAGATGTTGGTACACTTAAAGTTGTCCCAGAGGCTCCTTACACTATCTTCATATTTTTGGATTCTTTTTTCTTTTTGTTTTTCTGGTTGGTTGTTTTTTGTTTCCTCATATTTCAGATCTTTGGTTTTATTCTTGGGGTCCTTTGATCTACTGTTGAATTTCTGTATATTCTTTATTTCAGACAGTGTATGCTTAATTTCTGACTGGTCCTTTTCCATTTTTTTTTTTTTTTGGCATTCTCATTAAGATCCTTAAAGATCTCACTAAGTTCCTCAGAGGTTTTTAGAATATTCTTGAGTAAACCTTATAAATGTGGTTTTGAACTCTATGTCCAGTAGTTTGCTTTCCTCCATTTCTTTCATTTGTAACATGTTTCTTTGTCTCTGAATTCTGGCTGCTTCCCTGTGTTGATGGAATGACTTTGTGTGGTAGGTAACCTATAGGGCCCAGTGGTTCAGCCTCCCCTATCACATGAGGTGGACACTCTTGGTGCACCCTTTTGTGGGCTGAGTGCAAAGTCTTATTGTAGTTAAGCCTTGATTGCTGTTGGTACACTGGGAGGAATGACCTCCAGGCCAATTGGCTGTGAGGACTCACTGTGTCTATAATGGAAGAACTGCTGTGCTGAAGACACCCTTATGGGGCAGGACTTGTTTCAGTGGGGCATTGGTGCTCACTGAGTCTGCTTCTTGAATGTGTCACTTATGGATGTAAGGAGCTGAAATCTGGTGTCATCTCACACTGACAACTAGGTACACTGGCTTCTGGATCTCCAGTGGGGTGCAGGTCAGCTATTGTCTGAGGCCACCCAGCAGGAGCTACAGCGAGATCTACAGACTTCTCCTCTTTGCTTGGAGGTTTTGGAGCTGTCTGACCAGAGCTGCAGTTTGTTAGGTTAAGCTGCGATTGGGCAGGCCATTTATATGCAAAAGCTGCTGCGTAGGGTTTGGGTGGGTTTGTAGATTGTGTGGGGTGGGGTCTCAGGGAGTCACTAGGCTAGGGTGTGGCAAACAGTGATGGCTGCCAGTCAGCCATCTCTGTATCTCCGCGTCCCCGCATCCCGCACCCCAGCGCAGTAAACAATGATTCCTGCACACACCTCTGCAAGAAAGCCACCCTCACTTTCCGACCCAATCGCAGACAGTCCAGCTTCTCCCCGTAGGAGTCTGGTTCCTCAGAGTCTCGCCAGAAACTGGAGTTCAGAGTAATCGGGAGCTTGTGTCTCCCTTTGGGTTGAGAAAAAAACAGAGCACCCAGTCGCCGGCTGCCAGCCCAATTCACGTGATTCACCTGCCTCCTGTACCTCAGCTTTTCCATGCTTGTGCATGTCTCAATGCTCTTTTCTTCTTCCTTCTAGTTGTAGAACTTCTACTTAGTCAGCTTTCCCCTGGTTCTGGGCGATAGACGTTTTGTCTTTTAGTTGTAGTTTTGGTGTGGTTGTGAGAGGCAGCACGTACAGGTGTCTATCTTATGCTGCCATCTTGGTTTTCCCCCATCCCTGACCATTTTGGAGAGCTCCTGTACCAGTTCTAAATTGTGTAACTCCACAACTTCTTTGAAGTGAGAGAGAAATAAACTATTGCCTTTGAAAAGCCACTTTGTTTAGGCACCAATTTCATAAATATATAGAGAACAGGTACTTTTGAAGAGCAGGAACAATGTATATGCCATGTGGTCCATGTGGGTGTTCAATAATTTGTGATGATGATGAAATTTTGATGAAACAGAGTGGTTTCAATAAACTGTAAAGTTCTTTTTATTTAAAGATTCTGCTGCTGCTACCCTTCAATCTATTTGTATGCAGGTATAATCAAGGAGGTTTGCATTCTTTAAAAAAATTATTGATCTATTTAACATTAAAAGATTTCCCTTCATTTTGTTTGAGAAAAAGGCTGTCTAATTTATGTGTCTTTAAGCTGGCTTCCACAGTGCTGTGAGGAATGTCCCTAAATGACCCCTCTTCAGTGATGGGGAGACTGGGAACTACTCGCCTTGGCTCAGGATGGAAATGTTAACATTAGGAAATCCATTCCACCCAAAGAGAAGGAGCGAAGAGCCTTTTTGTGGAAGGGACTCAAAGGCCAAAGTGCAGTAACTCACTTTGTGAGTGAAGGGCTGGAAAGGAGACCAGAGTCCACTGGCATGGATCCAGTAAGGAAGCAAATGTTTGGTCACTAATGAAGCTAGAATTGGGCAAGGCACTCAATATATCCCCCCAAGTGAAATATTTTGCTTAGGCAACCCCCTCTATCTACTGTAGTTAACAAATTTCATTAAAAAATTCTCAGCATTGTTAATTTTATAAATCCCAGAACATATATGAGGGGTGATCTCATCTGGCTACTGGGAAATTTTGCTGCTTCTTAAGTTCCAAATATACTTCTTTTTTTGCACCTGCCTTCAATAGCCTTACTAATTAAATTGCATAAGCACAAGGTCAAGAATGAACTTGTATTGAAAAAAAAAATCTGCCATAAATATTAGGAGACTAGGTGCTTAGAAGAGGAGGAAAATCCAAATGCAATGAGCCATTTTTTTCCAGTACAATTTATCTTTAGGACAATTATGAGTAAAATATAGACATAGTTGTGTGCAAACTAGGAAATAGGACACTGCATTCTTCATATTTATTTGTTTCTTGTGCTGCAAGAGAACCTGCCCACTTCCATTATTCAGCACTTGGAAGGCACTGGCAATTCCACAGCGGTGACCAGCAGGGCCTTGGCTTTGACTCTCACTCAGCCTCACCCTTCTCTCTTTGCTATCTGTGACTTTTTTTTTTTTTAAAGAAGGCTCTTTTTGAAACTCCCATGGGAACGAGGCAATATACAGCAACTAATAACTGCATCTTTAAATTAGACACAGTGCAGTTGCAGTGAAGTTTAATTTTCCTGACAGCTTGTGGGAAGTCAGTCGGAAGGAAGTGCATGGGCTTTGGAGGCAGTTTAATTTCAATTTCATTTTTGCTGCTTTACTAATTATGAGATTCTTTTCAGGTTTCTCAACCCTTCTGAGTCTTGTTTTTCCCCCTCCTTCTGAAAAACTAGCATCATAATAATACCTCTCAGGTTGTTGTCGGGCACATAGTAGGTACTCAACAATGTTAATTCCCTTTATTCTACCCCTCCCCCCTACTGCCCATAAGGTAACTGTATTGGACAGTCGTGGTATACAGTTTGCTCCACCCCCTCCACCCACCTCATCCATGATGCTATGCATGTGTTTAAAATGACCTCTGCATGAGCTGATTTACCTAAATTTCTCTGCACCCTCATTTCCTCTGTCCCCAAATCTGGCCTCACCATGCACTTTGAAACTTCCATATGTTTTTTATTTGTTTGTTTTTGGATTATTTTTCCTTTCTGATAGGCTGGAAATTCCGAGGATGCTGACTGAGAGCCTCTCCTGTGATGTCAGAAACAGATTCCTAAATAAGGAAGAATAATACAACTCATTTATGGTTTCTAACCTTTTGCACCAAGATACCCTGAAGTAATTGCTCTGAAGACTACTTATTGATAAAGGGCCTAATTTCCTTCAAATTAGAGTAGTTCAAAGTGTCAACTTACTCTGTAGGAGGGCGTTCTTCTTTGCTTTTGCACCTTGCTGAAGCTATTTAGATTCTCTGTTTTGAGAGATATTAGGTGAGTTTTCTGATTGTGAATTCCACATGATTTTAACTTGTTTTAAAGAAGGCTTGGGTATTCAATTCATCTTGGGAACAGGTATGTTGTTTCTACTTGGAATATGTGATTTTCCAACTACACAATGAAGTTTAGAAGCCTCAGCATAAGTTTGGCTATTCCAAGGGAAAACAATGTGTTCATTAAAAAATTAGAATCAGCCATGATAAAAATATCAGTTATTTCTTTGGAACTACCTATTTATAAAGTGATCTTTTCAAGAGAGTTGAAAAATACTATCTAGTAAAGAGGGACTATGCTAATTGACCCTTACACTGTTGCAAAGATGGCGACCACAGCCAATAAGGAGGGAATATGCTGACTGCTCCGCCCTCAAAGATGGTGGCGCCCACAGCCAATAAGAAGGGAATATGCTAATTGACTACCATCCCCTCAAAGATGGTGGCACCCACAGCCAATAAGGAGGAAATATGCTAATTGACTGCCCCACCCTCAAAGATGGTGGTACCCACAGGCACAAGATGGCGGCGCCCAGTCACCTCAGGCCCCCAGCCACCCAGGGCCAGCCCAAGGTGCAGGCAAGCCTCAGATGGTGGCTGCCCAGCCACCCAAGGCTGGCCTGATGTGTAGGCATGCTTCGGATGGTGGCTGCCCAGCCACCCAAGGCTGGCCTGAGGTGTAGGCAAGCTTTGGATGGTGGCTGCCCAGCCACCCAGGGCCGCTCAAGGCTCAGGTAACCAGGGCCAGCCGAGGCTTGCGCTGCTGGCAGTGGCAGCAGCAGAGGTATGATGGGGCGTTGCCTTCCCCTGATCACTGGGTTGCCTCCCACCCCTGAGGGCTCCTGAGAGGGGGCAGACCAGGCTGAGGGACCCCCCACTCCAGTGAATGAATTTTCATGCACCGGGCCTCTAGTATAAATATGAAAATGTATCTACTTTTCCTCTCATTACCAATAGAGAGAAAATTAAAAACACTCAAAAAGAAATGCAATGTAATTCTATCATTCATAAACTCATGCAGTTAAGTTATATTTTGCCTTTCTCCCCAGTGCTACTAGTCTAAAAGTAATGATTATGGATGTATTCACTTTTCTACAGGGGATTTTATTTTTAAATTGCCCTTTAACACAAGAGGTTGATTCATAACCCCAGGGCATTAGTGAGCAGCTTCCTTACAGATGATACTGTCTTGGACTTACTCATAGGAAGTAATCCTCTTAAGTGGCTCAGAGGATTATGTTTTTTAGTTTTTTTATGCAGTTCTTCCAGAATTCTTGTGAGATAGAATTACAGAAAATATCCTTTTGCTGATAGGGAAGTCAAGGCTTAGAGATTTGTTCAAGGTCAAACAGAAAGTCATTGGCAGAGCCAGGAACTTGAGTTTTATATTTTGGAACACCAGCAAAAAATTAAAAATCTAGAATGCGTACCAAAAGACTATTTATTCTATAATGCATTCATAATTATTTCTGTCACTTCCTTTCAATATGAAGAAATTATAGGGCTTATTTCTACAACCCTATTAGTGGCAAACCCTTCATATAAGTTGCTTAGACCTTAATATGGGTCTTTCAATATCTATATGTTTTTTGGCCCAGGAATACCCTAGTGGTTCCATACACCTGTTTCCTAAATGCATATGCTTCCAAAGTAAATTATAACCCAAGTTATGCATGACTCTAACAATATTTAGTCAATTTCCCTTCTCAGCAAACTTAAATATTCATGCAAACCAAATTTATGCAAATCCATGCTTGTGATTTGGCTGTGGTCAGCTCAGGAAGCAGAATCTTGTGTAACTGTCATGTAGGATATGATTTAGAACTGAGGTTTTATGAGAACAATGCAATATGCATGGCAGCATCTCCACTGATACTTAAAGGTGCAGCAAGGATATGAAAAGATGACATGGTGCAAATTCCCCCAAACATTATGCATAATTCATGGTCAATCTGTATATGTCTAATGTGCATGATTTTCTTGCAACCCTTTTCTTTCCTTTTTCATTTGATAACTTGTATCCTGAAAGAAGAAGGAAAAGATTTGGATGCTCACTACACAAGCCAGGCAGAGTGGTGGGAAGAGGATGCCTAAGGTTCACCCTGATTCAGCATAAGGCAACCATTAAACTGACATTTATACAAACTAAATAACAATGTGGAAAACGAGTCTGGCATAATGTTACATAAAGAAGCAGATACGAAATTAAATGCATACTGACTGCAACTGTGCAAAAAATTAGAATTGTGCTTATGACTATGCAAAAGTGAGAGTATCACCCTTGAGAGCAAGGGTGATCATTTTTACTTTGCTCAAAGTTTCTGAGGAAGGTTTTGTATACTCTCACTCAGAGCATAATAACCAGTGTGAAGGGACTCCAGGGAGAGGGTCAGCCCTCTAGTATAACAGGAAAGGCTCGCAGAGGAACGGACGCTACGGCGTTGCTTTTGGGAGGATGCAGAGGTCATGAGGAGCTTGGAGGGGTAGAGTGGTGTCTGGTGAAGGTCTAAAATGGTGGCAGAATATCAATTCTTAGACCACTTTTCTAGATGGCCATGCAAGGGAACTGGAGATCTGCCAACTTGGGATAAACCAGCTTTACCAATAGTTCAGCAGGGACTTCGGCTGAAAGAAAGGTCAGCCCCTGTGGGAGTGACATTTTCAGAGCCCAGCAATCCATTCCCATAGCAGAAAGTTGCTCAACAAATGAAGGACTTTCTGGTTGTGTTTCAGGGATGGGACTTTTAAATGAGCACAGAGGTAATCTGAGGCACAAAGTAAGGATTTGACTTATCATGAGAAGCCCCTCAGATGGGAAGACTCGAAACATGTAGCAGCCCAATGTAATATGGGCCTTCAGTGCAGTGCAATGTCCCAGCAGCCTTGCAGGTGGGCATTTATCCAAGGAGACTGGGCTACTGTCCTTTCTCATGGGTTTTCTTTTAGGTGTTTGTGTTTATAGTTGTATTCAGATCTCTCTCTCTCTCTCTCCCTCCCTCCCTGTCTTTTTCACACACACAGACACACACACACACGAATGTTTTTTTGAAGGTTAACAAGCTTAACCTCTTGGACTCCATCATTTCTGCTTCCTTTTTGTAACAACCTGGGTTACAGGATTGATTACTGAGTAGGTTTAATGAATGAGGCCCGGAGGAAATATTTGCAAGCTTAGGGACATTCAAGTAAAATGCTAGGAAATAAAGGTGCTATGTCCTCACCAAAATAATAGTGGATCATTTCTTGATACCAGAAATTTGAATAATCTTAAAACAGTACTTCTGAAACCAGTGTATAGGATCCCTCGGAAGACTTGTTAAATAGATTCCCGGGCCTACCCTCAGGAACTCTGAGGCAGTTTGAGGCTCAGAGCGTGAATCTCTAACCATCTCCAGACGATGCACATGCTGCTGGCCCAGGAACCTCTCTGAGTAGCCAGGCTCTGAAAATTTCTTTAGTCCTTGTCCCCAAAGCCCAAGTCCTATCCAGGGAATGCACTGACCACTAAGAAGACTGGAACTCTCTCGGGACCGTGGCTAGGGAACGATGCACATGGCAGAGTCCCTGGTGCTCCCTGGGAGTCCCAGGCTCCAGTGTGGTCACAGCGCTGGCACCTAAGCGTCCACCGAGGGAAGGTCCGCACTGGACTGTGGGCTTCTTAAGGCCACGGCTGTGTTTATGCATCTCTGTGTCCCAGAACCTGGCAAGCATCTAGCAAGCACCTAGCAAGAAGTAGGTGGTCAAAAAGGTTTTGTAAAATAAATGAGTGAACTAGAAGTTTAAACAATTTCCATTGAAATACTGTTATTTTTTTCAACAGTATCCTGTCTGCCTTCCCTTTGAAGTCATTTTAAATTACCCCATAACAGAGAAAAATAAAAGACAATTTACTTTGTCTGCATAGTTTTTCTTAGAATCAGTTTTTAAGCATATGATCCCGACCAATGGCCTCTCCAAACACTGAAAGCTACGCACCCCTGAGCTGACTGCGCGCTCTGCCGCTCTCCCCCGTTTATCACATGGAAGAAGGACCTTGGCAACAGGCAGAATCAAGTCCATATTTTTTAGAACAACAGAAATTACAAACATACTAAATGTAACCATACCCCCCTCCCCACAACCAACCCCAGAAGACACATAGCAACACTGCTTCCATATCTATTTCTATAAGCAATAGATTCTCAGATATTTTTTTGTTTTTCCATTTGCTCTCTCTTCTTTTCAGGAAAAGACTTTATTCTTGTCTTTTCCTTTCTCCTTTCCCCCCAGATTGATAGGGTTTAGGAAGTCTGCCCATCTACAGAGCCAAGGGGGACTTGGTCTTCCTCTCTCTCCTCTCTTAGCATTCTGCCTTGATTGGAACTATGAGGAGGCCTCCCTTCCTCCAACCTACACCCTCTGCTTCTAGGGGATGCATCGAAAGATGGGTGATCTATCATATACATATGCACATGCTTAGGGAAAAGGCAAACGGGAGAAATAGCACTGCACACTTGCGGTGCTCCAAAGTGTTCAGTATGAAATGGGCATGGGGTCAAGGTGGCACCGGGTGAGGGTGACAGGGCACCAGGGGCTGCATCATGCATGCCCTGCACACTTAACTGAGGCCTTTGCATTTTACTTGGGAAACAGTGAGAAGCATCAAGTTCCCGCCACCTCTGGGCTTGTCCTAAGCCAAGGAGCATTGGGATCCATGGAGTGGGGTCCATGGAACAGGTCTTGGATGGCTACGGTGGTTCATAAACCCACAGGGGTATGATTTTAAATCATGTTTCCTGGAGTTTGTATGGAAGGCTAAGATTGCTCATTCATACAGTGAAAAACAAATCTATTCCTTTCGTAAAAAGTGCAGTTTTCAAGGTTTTACATCTTTAGCTTAAAAATTTAAGACTAGCTAAGCCTGTTTATGAGCTTCATGTGTCTTATCCTGTACTAACCAATTGGATTAAAAAATACATCAGTGGAGGCACCATCACTCTTTTCCTGCCCCCAGAAACGATGTCCATAGTTCACAAAAACTTAGTGCAGCAATTTCAGGGGCACATTTAAAATTTAATGACAGAAGCTAGGATTGCAAGGGAGTGATAACTGGACAACCTTGACTGGAAGAAAACTACTTCCAAACTCAGTGTTTTTCTGCAGTAAGAATTCATTAATCACTCACCAATTATACAAATGAGATAATTTTGTTAGAACAAGTGATGAATGAGTGTTTTTTTCTATTCAGAACATCCAGCACAAAGCCGAGATGGTTCATTGTCTTACCATTCCTTAATAAGTCACTTATTCATATATTTCAAGAATGAGATAATTTGGCACAAAGAATACCATGATGAGGAATAAATAATAATTGTACTGAATGATCACTTCTATATGCACGTGTTTTTCCTAGATCACAAGATAGGAAGGAAGTGGTGCTCACTCTGACTGGTGGTAGACCATGTGAAATGGAAATGACAGAATTAGAGAGTTGTTTTGGAGACAGGGAAGGAAGCATTAAAAAAAAAAAAAGCAAGTCTGTTAAGAACTGCGTTTCTGTCAAGCCTTATATATGTAATGTCAGAATAAGAGACACCTTCCAGAGGCGGGGATCAGAGTGCGCTGAGCAGAGAGGAAAAGACACGTACTGCCAAGTCTGGTGGGAAGAAATACAAGCACAACCACAGAAATGACAAGGTCAAGGCAATGACAGAGCACAGACAGGTTCAGTGTCAGAAGAAGAAGGAAGGGGAATTTATTCTAAACTCTCTCTGCTGTTTAAGGATTAAAATAAGGAAGAAAATGTTGCCTTGTCTGTCTGTTCTTCTGTCATTTTCATTGATCAGACTGTGAATTTGTAACAAATCATTTCAGTATAAATATTTCCCGAGCCTGGTTTTCAAAGCCCTGATGACAGGAAATGCTGATCCAACCCGTCGTCAGTGAGTTCACCTGCAGGGTTCATTAGACAAAAGCGCTGGCAGCTCAGTTCCAAATGGAGGAACTTGGAAGCCGGATGCTGAGCTGTGGACATGGTCCACAGTCCCCTCAGCCAATCGAGGGCAGAGGATGCACTGATCCAGGTGGGGAAAAACGGTCTGCTTCAATATGGAGGGAACCTGAGAATCTCGTTAGCATATTTTAGGAGATTCAGATTCCACTTCTAAAGTCTTTACTATCTGCACCCTGACATAGACTGGGGTTTTGTCACAGAGTTTGTGAGAACCTCTTTGTGAAGAATGGGGAAGCATTTCATATAAACATCCTTCTATAAAAATCTATCAGACAAATGTAACAGCTTTAGCTGAGCCCTTGAAATACACACCTCTCAAGAGATTTTTCTGGCTGACTGGTGTGCCTGGCTTACCAACAAGAGGGAGTTTAGAAGAAAGGATAAGAAACAGCTTAATTTAGGAAGGCAGTTATGGGGTAGATGAATGAGCCCAAGACTAGAAGCTGCTGCAGACCCACATTTTAATATTTCCTGTGCCATAAAATAACTTGGTGACACCGTCGAGCTACTTCCCTACTTTGAGACTCCCTTATTTCGACTGAACTACAACCAATATAATTATACTTCTTAGCAGCTGCACGCTTTAATCAAACAAAGCTTGTCTGTACACCCAGGGGCTGGACTTGTTCTCTAAGGGGTAGCATCACTAACACAGACCACACCCCTCTACTCAAAAGGGCTGGGAATGGGTTCCACAGAGCACAACTTACAAACCTCTGGCTGAGGTGATCTTCTGAAGTTCTTTCAGCTCTAATGGCTGCAGTTCTCATATTGATCAGATTCACCTACTTAAAACAACAACAGAAAGATGACCCCCACCACCCCACACTAGTAAAAGCACAACAAAACCTTCCACAGTGAGAGGTTGGGTGGGTGTCTTTTCAAGTTGTATTTCAAAGGGCTGAGTCTACTTTTTTTTTAAGTGTTATTGTCTCTGACTGTTATTTTCACATATCACATCATTTTTATACCCGGCATGTCAGCTCATGTCATTTCAATTTTGGGTTTCTTTTCTCAGGGATTAACATGCTGCCAGCATTTTCCCTCATTAGTTTAAAAAGAACAAAAAAGAGCTATCTGAAGGTTACTTAACACCTATTTATTTTTCCAACTTGAAAGTCCAGTTTTTTCTTTCATGCCACATGTGATGACCAAAAGCTGAACAATATCCTAAAATAAAGACATGTAATGGCATTTCGGGTGTTTGTTGCACTTGAGGTGGTAACTCAAGGCCTCTCTTGGGGATTACAGTTATCAACCGTCTGTGAGTTGCATTCCTGCTGGGAAAGTTGGGGAAGATGGACTTGTGAAGGAAGGCTAGGTGCAGGCTACTCAGGGTTGGTACCTGTTTACTCACTGAGATGCTAAGTGAACAAGAGTGCAAGGTAGCAAAAGTCCTGAATAGGTGGAAATATCAACAATACCTTCTGCTTATAAATATCCATCCGACTCATTTTGTCAAATGAGGATTTTTTACAGTATAAGTAACTGGTTCCCTTTTGAGGTACTTAAACTTCCTGGAGGGTCTTATGGCCACCTAACAATTATACCTTAACATCTATTATTTTTATCAGATCAACAACGAGGTTGCAGCCTGTGCCACATCAGCACAGCCAAGGGTTCGATGAGCCTGAGGGAAGGCCGGCAAAGGACGAAGAAAAGACAGACAAAGAGAATAAGCTAGGTCCAGGTGGATCTTCTGTGCGTGACTGAGACCACAGAACAGATCCAGACTGCAAGCTGAGCCTTTATTTTATAGTCAGAGGTAAACAAGGTAATTTACAATGTTCTTATAAGTTTCACTTGTTTTGGCAGCACTTGCTTCACCTCCCACAGCCCATTAGCTACCCAGGAAAGATCTAGGGAGCAGTCACAAGATCAAGCTTAATTATGCTAAGAGGACTGTGCCCACTAAGCTGGGACTTGTTTGCGGCTTTGCCAGCAGGTCAGTCCAAGGCTTAACCCTATAACCGCTCCCTACAGCAGCCTGCTGCAGGGAGTGTGTAAAGCAGGAGAGAAACAGCAGAGGAAGGCGGAGGCCCATCCAGGCCATGTACTCTCCTTGACCTTAGAGTCTCATGAGTGTAACAGGTGTCCACCTGGGCCCCCAGGGCTGGATGCAGACCCAGAAGGTTTTGTGTGACTACACACTGTTAGAAAATGTAAAATTGGTTATAAACATTTAAAAAAGTAGCAGATTCCTTCTCTTGAAAAATTAGTATACATGGTGACACTGAGCTCATTTCCAACAAGATGGTAATTAGGGGGAGCCGGTAGTTACTGCCTCCCTCTAGAGGGGTCAGCTTATGACATTAGCACTGTCCCCTTCACTCTATTTTTCTTACACACAGTCTATTCCCTTCATTCCTATACTTGGCTGATCCACGGGGATTTTTGTATCTATGAGCTCAGATTTTACTGTCTAGAATTATTATAACTCAGTCCTGAAGAAATCCAAGAGGATTCTATAGCTAATAGACCTAAGAGTTTTACCATCAATTCCCACCACCCACCCACCATAAGTACCATATAAAGCACTTACCACCTGCCACACACATTGTGAAGCATTTATATACAAAAACCATTTATCCTCCCAGGTACTTTTGAAGTAGATAGTATTTCCCCCACTTCATAGTAGAGCAGCCTGAGGCTCAGAGAGGCTGGTTCATTTTTCTAAGGTAATACAGCTACTACATGGTCCTAGCCAGTTTTCATTTGGATTCTTGACTGTGAAGGCCCTGTTCTTAACTGCTCTGTAACATCCTTGTTATACTTACAATGCCACACATGTGCAGTGATGGAGGAGCCAGCAGCCCCAGGTGTACGAGACTCAAGTATCTGACAGTGTCCTGCAGAAGGCATGCAGAATGCTCAATAGTAAAGCAGTCAGAATGAACACAGTGAAAACCTTATGATGCAACAACGGTTTCTAACTCATCATGCAGATAGCTTGAGTTGCTGATGGACAGAGCATAAGACAAAACACGGTGGCCCTGAAGGCTAGCCTTGGCTCTGACCAAAGGAGGCTATGCCAGGCACAGTCACTCCTGGAGGCCATCCCGTTTGAACATTACAGCAGACATCTGAGCCAGAGGGTAGTATTTCATTTTGCAGATTAAGAAAGGAACTCAGAGAACCTAAATTGCTCCCTCCAAAGTTTACTGTTTAGTAAGTGGCAAAGCCAAGGCTAGAAATTGCCTCCTCTTCAGCTCTTTCTTGCCTGCCTCTGTCATTCTATGCATGACCCTCTACATTTTCTGGCCTTCTACCTTCAGACCTCAGTCTGAAATTGAGAAATTGAGATATTAGGCCTGCCCTTGCTGTACTTCCTAGAGTCAGTACTAAATTGAATCAGTACACTAAATTGAAGGGGAGGGGGGAGTAAACTAAGATACTCTGATTTTTTGTTCTCCAAAATTACGTCACTCAGTTATTTTTATATTACTTGACACAAATAAAGACTATTTAGGAATCTAACACAGAGTGATCATGCTTTATTCCAGTAATACTTCAATTTAACCTAGTGGAAAACTTTCCCCCTTGCTTGTACAATATTTATTGATAATATCTTCACAGACAAGACAGCATTGACTGGGCTACAGTCGTGAATCTTTGTTTACTCCAATGCAGATCTCAGATAGAAAATTTGAATAGCTTCAGTCTCTCTCACTACAACTACATAAGGCTTTTTTTCCATTGAACCATTGCTCATCGATCACTCTTTCCTGAGGAAAATGCTAACGAGCCTTTGTCTGCTGTGAGTATACTGATTTGTTCTTCCCATGACTCAGAGTAGACTGGCTCAGAACATCCAGGTTGTCGCCTTCTGCACCTCTAGAGGTGTTTTTTGTTCTTAGTGACTGAGTACAGAGTTCCAAGAAGGTACCCAGGGAAAGCAGTAGAGATGACACTGAGAGACAGGTTTTGTCATAGGACACTCATGATTCACAAGCCTCCTCAGAGGTAAATGGCATCTGAATTATATTTGGATTAAGTCACTGCATTGATATGGCAGAGAGTACTGGCCAGATGGTGCTGAGTACAAGGCAGAGAAACAGATCACCCGCATCCCTTTTACTGCTTAGGAGTGAGACTCAGCTCGGCAGCTTTGGTGCGGGTATGATCATACTCTGCTAGCACCAGAAGGAAGTGGCTATCGTCTCCCATTAATCTGATTTCTTATGATTCCATTTTTATTTCGTGTTGACCTGTATTTTCCTCTTGAGGATCCATTCCCACAAGGACCACTAGGACAGCACTGCAATCCTACTCAAAGGCTTACTTGCTACTGGAAACACAAGGGGATGGCTCTAGTTTGTGTCTTCTTTTCCTTCAGGGAAAGATCACAGAGATTCTAGTTTCCTTGGCTTTCTGTATAGGCTTCTCCTACACATTTAAAAGGACACTTGCAGAACGGTTTTGGACTAAGAAAAGTATGTGTTGTCTCTCTCCACGGTGCTTCTCATGCCTGGTGAGAGGCTCTCCCTAAGGAGGCTGTGTAGGGAAGGGAAGAAACAAGTCGATGTCAACAATACCTTTTAGCTGTAATTCTGTATACATTTGCTATGAAGGGCCTTTCTCTCTTGGCAAAGCCACAGGGGCCAAGAGGGAAATAAACAGTTAAGAAGTGTGAGGATAAGGTTGTCCCTGTGAGGGTTTGATAAATAAATAATTATATAATTATAATTATAATAATTCCTAGTAGATCGTTATTTTATATAATTAGAGCACTGAAGCAAAACAGCGTCTTAAGACACACATGGGATGACCAGTAATGGGCAACAGTAGAGGAGCTGTGTGGAATGACGGTGTTGGGAGAGCTGGCTTCCAGTGCTCTCTCTGCACCTGACCAGGGATCCAAGGTATCTTGATCACCTTCCTAGGTCTCAATGGTCCTATTTGCTAGAATTGAGTTGTGGGGTAGTGTCATGGACTGCATGTGTACCCCTTCCTCAAATTCATGTTAAAGCCCTAACCTCAAATGTGACTCTGTATTTGGAGACAGGACCTGTGAGGAGGTGATAAAGGTGAAATGAGGCCATAAGGGCTGGGTCCCAATAAAACAGAAAGAGACGGAGGTCTCTCTCTGCCACGCCAGGATGCAGAGAGAAGGCAGCCAGGAAGAGGCTCTTTCCTGAAACCCTCAGTATGGGCCAGCATCTTGATCTTGGACTTTCCAGTCTCCACAACTGGGAGAAATAAATGCCTGTCATTTAAGCACCCAGTCTATAATATTTTGTTATGGCAGGTGAGGTAAATGAATACAGGTGGTAATGACTAGCTAATTAAAATGACAATGATCTACAGTTAACAGAGTACTGTTACAAATTTTATCTCAGAGAAATGGTAGGAGGTAGAAAGAGCAAAGTATTATTTTACAAATAAGAAAAGGTTCGAGAGCACAAGGCTACCAAGTGGAATTCAGTCAGACTGGAAAACTGGGTCTTTAAAGGCAACTTTGGTTGTAAATGGTTGTAGTTTTCTTATTTTCAGCATTATCTTGTTGGATGTCTATGAATTCTGGGTTTTAGATTTCCAGGGAATGTCCAGTTAAACAAGGTCAAATTTATCACAAGCCATATCTGTTGTTTTCTCTTTAGAACCGCAATAATTATCTCCTTTGACCCAGTGGGCCTCAAAGTGTGGTCCATCAGTGGAAGATGAGGACTTAGAAATGAAAATTTTTGGTCCCCACCCCAAACCTACAGAACTGGAAACTGAGACTGGGCCCAGCAATCTGTACTCCAACAAGCTGCCCAGGGGTTTCTGAGGCTACTATCTTTTGAGAACCACTGTTCTCATCTATGTTCAGTTTCTTGTTCCCCTTATAACTGGCTGACATCTGACACTTTGCACTAAAGAATACGCTGCTGCAATGCTGAGTCCTATAACCAACTAGATCCACAGCATACTGTCAAACCCATTTCTGAAATACTTGAATTTGTAAGTATATCCTTCATATAATCATCATATTCTATAATTCTGTGTTGGTCTTTGTTACCTTTAAGTCTACTTGGAATTTGAAAACATTTTAGAAAAAAACTATTTAGGTTCAGCATATTATAAACCTTGAATTAAATGGACTCTAATTAAAAATAGTAATTTAAAACACAATGAATTTATTATTTATTCAAAGTGGTTAATGTTTTTAATCCCACCTCTGAAATCTCAGTAACTTGGAAAAGGAAAATCATGTGTGCATGAAACCTATACCTCAACAAGATCCACCCCCGCAAATCAGGAGAGAATATTTAAATAAATAACAAAAATAATCCAAAATATAATATATATTTAATTTCTTTCTTTTAATATTTATTCTAGAAAGCAATAATTCATTAATTATATATATTACTAGAGGCCTGGGACATGAATTTGTGCATGGGTGGGATCCCTCAGCCTGGTCAGTGACTGAGGCCAATCAGGACCACAGAAGGTTGGCTGTGAGAACACACCGACCACCAGGGAGCAGCTCTTATGTTGAGCATCTGCCCTCTAGTGGTCATTGCACATCATAGCGACCAGTCGACTGGTCGTTTGGTCATTCAGTTTGCTTAGGCTTTTATATATGTAGATAATTTATATATAATAACTATATTTGTACATGTAATTACAATGAACAGTATATATATTTTATGTCAAATATCTGGATTTTAGAGTTAATAAGATTTTCATCCAATATGTTTTCTTTGATTACTTTCCTAGAGTTCAAATTTAAAAGCTTTAGGGCCCAGCTGGTATGGCTCAGTGGCTGAGGGTTGACCCATGAACCAGGAGGCCCAGTTCAATTCCAGTCAGGGCACATGCCCAGGTTGCGAATCCCAAGTGTGGGATATGCAGGAGGCAGCTGATCAATGATTCTCTCTCATCACTGATATTTCTTTCTCTTTCTCTCCCTTCCTCTCTCTGAAATCAATAAAAAGATATCTTTAAAAAATTAAAAAAAAAACTTCAGGATTTTCTTGTGAAAAATATGGACTCTGATGCCAGTATACCAGGTGTACTGGTTGATAATGCAGATTTTTTTCAATAGATGAAGTTACACATATGTGGGTATATATGCGATTTGATATGTATGCTATTTTGTTGTATTGACAGCAAGCTTCAAAACTTCCTATGTCAAATTTTCTGAAGGTGTTAACATCATAGATAATTTTACGCTTAAAAAAAAAAGCCAATTTCATGCCAAAAAAAGAGCATTTGCAGGAAGTTTTAATTCATTACTCTATTTTGAAGAAAAGTGTACTGAAAGTTATCGTATACTTCAGGAAGCTTATGGTGAACATGCTCATCTCAATATACTTGTGAACGCTGGTTTAAATGCTTTAAAAGTGATGATTTCAATGTAAAAGACAAAGAATGTCCAAGTCAACCGAAAGAGTTTGAAGACCAACAATAATAAGCATTATTGGATAAATATGCATGTCAAACTCAAAAATAACTTGCAGAAAGATTAAACATTTCTCAGCAAACAATTTCCGATTGTTTACAAGCAATGGGAACAATTTTAAAGGAAGGAAAATGGGTGCTACATCAATAGAACGAAAGACAAATGAAAAACCGAAAAGTCATCAGTAAAATCTTGTTTCAATGGCACGCACCAAAATTGTTATAACGCACCAAAATTGTGACTGGTGATGAAAACTGGATTTATTTTGAGAATCCCAAATGCACAAAATCATGGGTTGATCCAGGTCAACCAACAACATCGACTGCAAGGCTAAATCGCTTCAGAAAGAAGACAAGCTCTGCGTTTGGTGGGATCAGGAAGGTGTAGTGTATTATGAGCTTCTAAAACCAGGTGAAACCATTAATACTGATGGGTACTGACAACAGATAATCAATTTGAACCACGCTTTGATCGTGAAACGACCAGAATGGGCCAGAAGACACGGCAAAGTAATTTTGCTTCATTATAACGCACCATCACACACTTCAAAACCAGTTAAAGACATGTTAAAAGATCTTGCCTGGGAAGTATTAACCCACCCACTGTATTCACCAGACCTTGCTCCTTCAGGTTACCACTTGTTCCCACAAATGGCACCCGCACTTTCTGAGCAGCACTTCAAAACATATGAAGGAGTGGAAAATTGGGTCTCTGAATGGTTTGCCTCAAAACAAGAAAAGTTCTATTGGGACGGTATCCACAAATTACCTGAAAGATGGGGGAAATGTGTAGCTAGTGATGGACATTACTTTGAATAAAGCACTTTTGATTTTTATCTTGAAATTGTGTTTTCTTTGATTATATAATCCGCATTATTAACCTGTACACCTGGTAACACATTTATATTTAAATGACTGTGTGTGTGTGTGTGTGTGTGTGTGTGTGTGTGTGTGTGATTACATATTATGTCACCTATTATTTGAGGATATCAACACTAATCTAAGAATTTTGTGAAATGTTTTATATGTGTCTCAAATAAACTTTGCCAATAAAATTTTACAAAGAAGCACAATATTACCATTTAACAATAAAACTTTAGACATTTTCAAAATTACGTTTCTTATGCAGAAATAACACAGAAATAACCTTTAACCCCTTGAATGTGGGCAGACGGGGAGAACAAAATGCACATACTCTGTGCTGCTTCTGTTATTAATTTGCTTATATAAGCAAAATTGTGGGCTTTCTGTGGAAGTACCAGACTGCACGGCTGATAAAATGGCACATAGCTTGCATAGCATTTGTAACGTGACAGCTTCTGAAGGACAGATTTAATAAGATTAGTAGACTTCTGTCCATCACAGCCTCAAACTATGTTTTAAAATCTTTAGATTTTTGGCACCATTTACTGAAAAAGCTATTTGCAAATTATATGAAGATTGACTAACATATTTCTAGCCTGTATCTGAAAAGATAGGAAGAATAAATTGAACACTAAGATTCCTCTCCAATAGTGTGTGTATATATAATATATGTAAATAATATGTATTATATGTAATATATCAATACATAAAATAATATTGCATATAAATAATATATATAACAATCTATGAGATGAAGCATTAAACATGCATTTTATACACATACCTTTAATGTTGATCTCTTAAATTCAGGAAGAATTTTTTTGTAGAATTATAAAGACTAATTAGAGTGTTTTCCCAAATATTTTACTTACAGGTAGCAACACTGTCATTGGTTCGACCTGGGATTTACTCACAACATCAACATTAAATAAACTGCCCCAAAAGGAAGAACTACTCTTAGAGCCAACAGCAAACACCAATGCCAAGTCATATTCATAATTACTCATCTTTTGAAACATGTTTGACATGAATGATTCAGCAAAGCTGGGTCCCTGCCAGCTGGTGCCAACAGGCACAATGGCACCAGAGGAAATGTGATAACCACAGAGGCAAACAATGACTGGACAATAAAACTCTCCCTCCTTTGATTCAGGTATAGAAAGTGCTGTTTTCTGAAAAAGCAGTAAAGTAGGTCTCTCTCTCTCTCTCTCTCTCTCTCTCTCTCTCTCTCTCTCTCATATTTTAAAGTTTCCTTAACAGTCAGTAAAATATGTTTGGACACACCAAAGTAAGTTTTATGAAAGGTACCATGAGACACAAAGGACCATGACTCCCTTGGGCTTTCCACTGCGAAGATCTCCATGTGCAATTTGATAGTTTTTGGAACCCCCAAATTCAGTTAACAACAAAAAGAAGCTTTAGGGGGAAAAAAAGAAAGAAAAGCAGCCTTGGGGTAGGATGAAACTAAAGAAATACAAAAAAGAGTAAGAATTTACCCGCCACATGATTAAGAAAGAAATTAATAACTTTTTGTTTTAATAGAGAATGCATAGACATGTACATTCTCATCATATGCTGAATGGCATCATTCGCCACGTAGGGCCGGTCCTTTGATCAGAATGCCAGCCTGTGGGAGATGGAGATTGCATGCCCCAAGTAATAATTCCAGCATAGTTCAAATGAGACCTAATAGCCCAGTGGAGCAATAGGCTCCAGTTCCCACTTACCTTATTAACTAAACTGGCAATTTGGCACCAAGTAGAAATACAGGGCCCAACACTCTCAGCCCCCGTGTATTATTCCGGACCCAGAAAGTGAAGATAAGGCAAGAAAAACTTGCAGGTTGTTTATGGAGGTTATTTGGCCAGTTTTTCCCAGAAAATCACTTCAGTTATCTCAGTTATTCCAGCTCTAACAAGCAAGTCTCTAAGTTAACTGTTTCTGGTTGCTATTTTCCGATGGTCATTTTTCCTTTTCAGAAATATACACAATTGCTCCTTTAATGCAATCACCACAATGCAAAACAAATGCACAATTAGGAAATTGTCCAAATTCAACTTGCTTTTCTGTAGCTTGCTGTCTTTCTAACCTCTTCATCTGCTCCGATCCCTTTGAATTATTTATCTCCACCTGAGTTTACATCACCCTCAGAATCAATGCCACTTATACATTAAGTGAATGTGCAGTTAGCTTGTCTCCCTGACAATTAACAAAGACGTTAAGGGCTGATGCCAATTCAGTGGCATAAGCTGGATACCTTCCATTACCTGGCGTGTCATTGTTTTTGGTCTATTAAGCAGTTTTCATTTCGCCTTATGGGCCCATATAAAACCCAAGCTAGATGTTTCTCAAATTATAGGCAGTATTACAGGTATTAAATAGCTTCATTTTGTTTTTTAAACACCATCTCTAAATTTACTGAAGACTAGCTGAGAAACTAAATTGGGTAATCTATCTGTCTATAGGTAGATAGATATATTTTAAACTTTTCAATTTTTTAAAAAAGTCTTTTGTCTCCATCTCCCTAAATCATATTCATTGTTTTACACTAAGGGTAGCATTTCTCATTTTCAAAAAATATATACTTTCTGATTCTTGCTTAAATATATTTTGCTAACCAAATTATCATTGTTGTTTTGATTAATTTTTCAAAGGGGGCTTTTAATTTTCCAAAAGTTCTCTTGTCTTGTTCTGTTTTATTTTTCACCATTCTTACACTCTGACATACAAAAGTCAGTGGATCAGAGGCATCGTAGGCAGAAGCTTAGTAGCTCTCAAAATCTATCTTGTTAGGCAGGCCTCGTTAGACAGGCCTTGGTTAGACAGGCTTCCTGGGTTAGGGCAGGGCTGAATGCTCAAAGGCTTCAGTTGTCTAAACTCTACAGCAAAACAGTAGAAAATGTATGTAAGCATTCACTTACCTGCTTTTGATCAACAATTATCTCGAGGTCTTCATCACTGCTTAGTTTTCCATATCCTTTTTCTTTACTTTTCTTGTGAAAGAATAATTTTAAATGATCATTTAGTTTGTTTCCATTAATAATTTAAATCCCACTTAATACTTTTAAAAGATAAAGTTTACTTAGCCTTGTTCCCTAATCATAATACATTATTCTTCATGTCAGTTTCTCATGGACAATAGCAAATGTTTTATTGCTAAGCTGTTGGTTTATAATTATTCATTTTGCTTAGCCTCTTCCATACAAATTACATCTTTATTCTTCTCTGAATATTGGTATGCTTCTTTTTTTAATTCTGTAGTTTTAGAAAAGATTCTTTAATACTTTAAGTAATTCCTTTAAGAGTCTGAACACATTTTTCTTAAAGGTCAAAACTGAAGTTAGTAATACTAGGCTTAAGACTTCAACTATTAAATGTTTTATTTTAATCCCTTATATATTTTTAAGAATAAGACCAGTATCCTGCAACTCAGATAACAAATCTTTAGATTTTACACATTTGCTTATAAATCAGATAAAAATGAACATTGTAAAAACAACTCAGAAATAATTTTATAAAGGTAAATAACTTTCAGAATTAGTTTAAAGAGTTAGAAGAGTACAGACCATCTTTAAAAATGAATTTATTAGCATTTTGTCATTTCTACCCCAATGACCATTCTCCATCTACCTACCCCATAGGAAAAAATTCTAACATCAGAAAAGGATATAGATCATGACAACCATTTTACTTTTGTGCTTATAGGAGAAAGATCATTTATCTGAGTCTTTTTTATTCTTTCTTGCAATGCCCTACTGATGGGAATGCCAGAAATGACATACTTCTTCCTAATTTCAGAAATTAAAATACCTATAGGCACTTTAACAAAAGGACTAGAAACAAAAGGAAAAGATAGTGTGGGACATGACTCTTGTCTTTTCCCCCCATAACATTTAAAACCAGATTTCCACATTTCCTCCTCAATAACCATACCTACGATTTTTCTCTTTTGTTTTGTGTGTGTTTCATGTGAGTAATAAAGAGATTTCTGAATCTTCAAGTATTAGGATACTTAAATACAGTCTCATTCATATATTAATGAATTTGGCCACTTAGAACAGAACAGATGGCCACAGGATTAATGGAAAACAAAGACAACAATGGTGGTTTCAACCAAGCTGACTTCCTTCCTATCACTTTGCTTTTATATCCTTTTAGTCCACTGGTTGCCATAGGATATTGTCCAGAGACCCTCTAATGCAAAACGTTTAGAAATGCTTTTCCAAATATTGATCTGTATACGTACCAAGTAGCTCATTTGCATGACTCGATTTCTGGACAAAAGGACATTAAGTAGAGATGGAATGTGGGTCCTTCCATCCATGTCACTGTTAGACATCCCAGAATTCTTTGCACCAGAGGCAGTGGCTTCATTGCCAGAACTTGCTGACCAGAGAACCACAGATCTTGCCCAGCAATAGTATTTATAATGTATGACAATCATGGAAGTATCCCTGAATCACTGTCTTGTCTTTGTAAACATTTTGAAAATTTAGGCTAGCACAAAAAGTCATTGAAACAAAAATATCTTCTTTTCTAACTAATTTTTATCCAAGCACAATGTTCTCTGCTGTTCTAGTTTAATGCTTTTTTTAAAAAAACAAACCTATTATTAATTATATACATTTTTATATTTCATCCCACACATAAGGACTACTCAGCCTCTTTGTCCTAAAAGCTCTCAGCTTTCCCTTTTTAATGCCCCACCCCAGGCTTTCTTGTGATTAGCAAATCAGTGCTAATTGATATAAAAATATCCGAATTCATAGAACATAATTCAAGGTTGCAGTTTCTGCCAATACCAGCATCCCACCTTTCCAATTTAATCCCAACTCTTTATCTGATACAGTAGTAAATTTTCCTGGCGAGAGGCGAAGTCAGGAAAGGAGAGTATAGCTCAAACTACTGAAAGCAGAAGTTGGCATTTTCCAAAAGTGGGAGGAAGAATTTAGAGCTCTGATTCTGTATTTAAACCCCTGGTCTCCAAACAGCACACAACTGTACGTAGTCAGATTTCTTACAGTTTTACTCTAGAGTTAAACAATACTTCCTGGTTCACCCCATAACCCCAGGGGCATTAAGCCTTTTCTGCACCAGCATGGTTATTCGCTCACTTACTGCTTATTTCTAGTGCGAGCACAATCCTCTTTCAAGCACTCAGCTCCCACTTTGACTGCTTAGATGAGCCAGCCCAGGCAGGGATCTTCAGCTCGCCTCCCTCCTCCCAGCCGGGAATCCCTGTCTTCTATCTAAGTACTTTTGTCGAGCACAGAAAGCAACTCCATCGCTTTCTCCGTGGTCTCTCACATAAGCCAAAGGACTGAACTAGAAGGAGAAAGAAAGCTGACCTCTTCACTCTCCAAGCCCGAGAGCCTGAGGAGGCAGGGCTTCGGTGGGAGGAGAAGCCCGAGGGCAATCACTTCCTGTGCTCCTCCCACCTCCCCTGGCCACTGAGGCAGTGAGGGTAGGCCCCTTTCCACATCAGCCTCAGCATGCTGCCGGCTAGCGATTTTGTGCACTGCTCACCTAAGGAGGGAGTGTTAGTGCAGTGGAGCTAAAACAGGGAACACTTTGAAATGGGAAAAGTGAGGAAAGACAAAAGGGAAATACTCATCATTTGCCGACAATGCCTCATTCCCTGTAAGAAGCTTTAGCTGGAGATAAGTATCCCATCTCTGAAACGCCAAGCATCGTTACCACCCATCATCTTCCCCACACCATTCTAAAGCCTTTCTGAGTAACTGGAAGGAGGACCATCTAGTTCCTTCTTGGTGCTAATAACTTTCTTAATAGCACTGAATCATATCTGTAGTTTTCTTAAGGACGATGACCCTAGCTCCCCTCTCTGCAGACATTCCACCATCTCTCCTTAGCCTTGTTTACCTTTTGCTTTCCATCCCTTCATTCTCTCCTCCACAAAAGCAGAACAGAAAGCTAGGTTTATTCACTTGAATTAAATAAACCATAAAACTTGGAAACTGTATAGGAAAACAATATATGGTCGCAGATATAGAATGCATTACATAAGAAATTTTGCAAGTAACAAGACAAGATAATTTGATGGGATAGAGACCTGAAATATGAAGCACCCTATGCTCAATTTTAGAATAAGGTTTTATTAAAAAGTAACAGTATTAATTGAAAGATACTAGTTGTGTCTGGGTTGAATTAAAAGGATTCTTCATACTCATTAGGAATGGAATATATGAAGGAAATTTTGAAAAGAAAAAGGAACACATGATTTAGTTAATTGTACAAATTTGCCTCAACTGCAACTTCTGCCTAACTACAGATGGCAAAATAAATGACAAGGTTAAAGATCACATGTAAATATTAAAAATGTTTTACTATCATTTATTCAATACTGCAATGAATGATAAATAGACCTAATTTATTAAAGCAAATGTTACATAGAGACCATATACACAAAAGTACAGAGACCTTCGTACTCTCTTCTTCATGGTTGTCAGTACTCAGTTGCTATCTTCTCATTTTCCCTATCTTTAATTGCTTCTCCACCACCTTCCTACCTGCAGGCTGCAAAATTGTTTAGTTTTCCCTGTCCTGAAAGATGACTTCCTGACATCTGCTTTCCCCTAAAGCAGAGGTTTTCAACCCTTTTCATCTCATGGCACACATAAGCTAATTACTAAAATTCTACGGCACACCAAAAAAATATATTTTTGATGATCTGACAAGAAAATAAGATATAATTTTGATTCATTCACACCAAATGGCTATTGTTGTGTTGGCTGTTTTCATTTTTTAATTTGACAATCTAAGAGAAAGGAGGTCAGTGCTTCCTACTAAATAGTCAGGTGTTGCACATTTTAAAAATTCTTGTGGCATAAAAGGGAAAAGAATGGGGTACACCTGTGATAATGTCAACAATTAAAAAAAATATTCAGTGTGCCTGCGGCTGTGGAAAATCAGCTGCCCTAAATCATTTACTCTCTCTTATCTCTTCACTGTCAAACTTGAAAGAGTGGTCCATTCTTACTAGCAACAGCTCTTTTCTCCTCAGTTCTACACCAATCACAATCAGGTGGCAATCAACTGTAATTGCATTCTTGACAATCGCCAATGGACTCCTATTTACCAAATTCTTTAGCAGTCCTTTTTTAGAGCTAATTGTATGAATTAGCCCCAAATGCAATTTGTGACTGACTACAGATAAAATAAATGCAATCATTATTTCTTTTAGTGGTCAAGTTTGTATGAAGTATTTAAAAAATATATCTTTGCTGCTTTTTACACTATTACAGCTATTAAATGGTGTCTCTACTGAATAGAGTGTCAGTGAGCGGGAGGAGGGATTGGGAAAGGAGATGATGTGCTGAGTTTGTGGTGTCTTCAGAAAGTCCATCCTCATGGAAAGATCCAGTTGACCATTTGGAAATACAGGTCTATATCTTAGAAGAGAGATAAGGTAGGACACATGGATTACTGAGGATAATCAAAATTACAGGCGTGGATCAACTCAATAAAGAAGATAACAGAGTCAAAGAGATGAGGACTTCGGCCAGAGTACTGGAGAATGTTAAATGTAAAGAAGGGGCCAAAGAAAAGCCAGTGAGGGAGGCTGAATGGGAGTGGTGAAAGGTGTAGAAGATCCTGGAGAATGCAGTCAAAGGGAAAAAGAATCGTGGATAGTGTTGATTCGGGTTGTTTTCCTGAGCAGGATCCAAGGATGATTTTTCCCCGGGTCCTTGTCCAGATGGATTCAAAGAATGAAGCCACGGGCACAAGGTGATAGGTGAAAAGGGTGGGAATTATTGAAAGCAAATACAGATTCCCATGTAGGGAGGGAGTTCCAAGGGGGTAACCCACCAAACTCCTTTTTTCCAAGGCTTGTCAAGGCTGTAGTTCTCAGTCCCTTTGTGCTCCCTTCTCGTTGGATCCCTTCCTCACTTTACGATCCTATGCTCTTCTAATTGGTCAGTCCTTTTGCAGAATATCAGCTTCAAAGCCCCAAACCAATGTGGTGCCACCCTCTATCTCTCCCCCTTACTTGTAACATTTCTCTGTCTCCCGTGAAAATCTGTTTTCCTCTTTCTGCCATTAGTCGACATTTCTCTATCCTCTGTGAAAGTTTCATTTCCCCCCATACTCTGTGGTGTTTCCTTATCTTCTGTGAATGTATTCCTCTCCCCTTATCCTGTGGCACATTTTTATTTCCTGTGGATGTATGCCTTCTGGGAGCTCTCAGCCCTCACCTATGCCTTCCTCCCCCATGGACCCTCTTTACAACTAAAACTCCCCAAACCTGCCTATTTTATCCCTAAAATTCATTTTCAGTGTCAAATGCTGATGAAAGGGTAAGTAAGGATTATATTTGGAATTTTGGAAGTCTTCAAGGACTAGGAACAGAAGAATTCGTAAAGGTGGAACCAAGATTAGAGTAAATTAATGAATATAGTGGCAGTAAGGGAGTACTAGAAAGATAGTGAGAGAGGACTTAGCTTCCTTAGGAAAGCTTGAATAAAAAGAGGGAAAATTTGTTAAGATGGTAGATCTTAGGGTAAGTGCTCTTTCCAGAGTTTAAAAAAAAAGGAAAAAGAGGGAGCAAGAATGGTAGTGGAAAGACAAGTAATATAATATCACATGACTCACTCATATTTGGCATCTAATGAACAAAACAAACTGATGAACAAAATAGACCCAGAGACATAGAAGCATGGAACAGACTGTAGAACTTCAGAGGCGAGGCAGAGATGGTGGGTGTGTGGGAAGAGATTACCAAAGAACTTGTATGCACATATGCATAACCCACGGACATAGACAATAGTGTGGTGAAGGTCTGGCTCAGGTGTGGTCCAGAAGGGGTCAATAGGGAAAAGGAGGACATCTGTAATATTTTCAACAATGAAGATAAAAGTAAATACATAAATAAATAGGGAAAAGAAAAGCAAGTTTCCCTCACTCCTGCATTGTAAAAAAAAAAAAAAAATACAGGGAAAAATTGCTGCAAAAGTTACTATAGTCCCCTGTCCCTTTGTATAAAGGTATTGAGTATGTTTATAGTTCAAGAAGAAATTGGTAAAGAAGTGAACATGTAGATACCAGAGGGTAAGGGGCGATAATTCATGAAGCAAGAAAGTAAGAACATACTCATGTAGGAGAAAAACTGCCTGTCTCTCTCTTAAAATTTTTCAATTGTGTAATATATATTTATAGAACAAAAACCTAGAAGGATATATAGCAAATGTTAAAGTCCTGTCCTCTGGGGGATGGAATTATGCATGGTCTATGTGTTCTCTTTGTACCTGGGAGTACTCTTTGAAAGAGGAATACATTTCTTTCATAATAAAAAAGTCAACAAAATGTGATTGCTGGAGAGATCCATAAAATTGCCATGGAAAAAGACTCATTTAAAGTCTACTTTGCAGAAATATGAGTGGATCAGGGCTTTACCTTTCCTTTTATTATGTTTCTGGAAGAATAAAAGCTTTTTTTAAAAAATGTAAAGATTCATGCTACAATTATTGCTTATGTCCCTTGTGGCTAGAAGAGTGGAATGAATGTTTTGTTTATTGCATTTAATATGCCCCTTTCCTCTTGACTCTCCCTTATAATATTAAGTTTCTCAGTTCTTTGACATCACATCATTTTGGTCCCACATCACCTGCTGCCCCCTCCCCCCTTTTTAATACACACAGTATCAGCACAGGCACAAACACTACTGCTGCAGTAGCCAAAGAAACACAAATAAGGGAGAAAGAGGAGTTTCTCCTGAAAGGCCTGGAATAAGGGCTTGAACGTTCCCCCTGTTTAGGATGGTAGCCTGGACTGACCTTTCAAATAGAAAGTAATCACCTTACCAACTAAAAGGACACATTTCAAATCTTTTATTTTTCTTACATTTGGAAGAAATCAACTTTCTGAAGGGAAAATGTCATCATTACAGGGTTTCATTTACAGAGGGGCTTCTTAAGTCTGGCGTTTTTCAAACACATTTTTTTTCCCTTTTAAAAGACATTAACAGCTGTGTTTCCCCCTCCAAGAGTGATCGTGTTATAGTAAAACAAAATAGCCACAGGGTGCAATTTTCTTGTTTTGGGCCAGGCATAGGCAAACATGACATACGGCAATCAAAGTCAGTTCTGAAGGTATATTGCTGGGTGAGAAAAGAAATATAAGGACAACAAATATGTTGATGCATTTTAAATTATGTTCTAAGTCGTATGCATATGTCTATATATGCAGTAACTTTTTTACTTTAAGGCTAAATCTAACTGAGAAGGTAGATATTCTTATTTACGTATTAGTTGGGTAATAAAATGGCAGCGATGCACAATACCATTTCCCCTGTAGCCTCACAGTGCCCCCTAAATGTTGGCTTCCCTATACTTAGGGTGGCTCTTGATATGTAAGAGAATAATAAAGAGTTTATAAAGTTTCTTAAAAATAGTTTTATTTTCCAAGTTTTCTAAAGATGGGAATTCTTTAACATAAATATCCGTTGAGATTACTCAATCTAATGCTGACATTTTCTTAAGCATACACATTTATTATCAGGCATGCACCTTATACTCCTTCCAGTATTTTATCATGAAAAGTTTCAAACAGACAGCAAAGTTAAACAAATTGTATACTTACCACCAGTGGTATAATCTAGAATCTAGATTATACCACTGGCATTTTATTATTCTTGCTTTTTTGCATATCCATCCATCTGCTGGGATATATTTTTAAAGTATAGTGCACGCTGTCACATTTCTATACATTCTTTCTTCAGCAGTTTATTTAATTTAGTTTACTTTTAAAACTCAGAAAAGCAAAACCACTGGTTCAGTAGGCTTCCAAAATAAGAGCACTACAAGTTGAGGATTTGTTCCCCTCCAGCTTTCATGTGAAAAGCAAATCAGTGAATTACTTTTCCAGTAGTGAGTGCTGGGGATAGGTCCTATCACTGGGATTAGGCGAGAGCAGCTCTGATCAAAGGGCTGGGATTTTCATAGTTCTCAGTCAAGAGCAAGTGATCAAACAACTCAACTTTTGGAGACAAATCCATGGTGTGGTAGGCAGTTCCAGCTAATATTAATCCCCATGTCTTCATTTCATACCCTTTGATCATCAGTGTTTCCTGCAAAGACTTCACTCTACTCCGGGCTAGGTAATAACGCTTCACCTCAGGTACATGTAACACAGTGGTAAGCCCCAGGACAGGGCGGGGATGGCTAATGGCTTCTCAGAGGGAAAGGGGCTAGTGTGCTCCAAGGAACAGTACTTGGGTGTATATATATATATATATATTTTTTTTTTAGATTAAGTAGGCAGAAAACAAAAACAAAATGTGAACTTCCAGTTATGTCAGTCAGCAATATTCCACATTACTTTGAGCACAATCAGTGAACTCTTCTTAACCTTCCCTCACCCCTGAAACCAAACAAAACCACATTCAAAGAAAAAACAAAAAATGGTGTCCTTCTTCACAGAAAAATTGAGTCCAATTCTTTCATCTGGAAGGTTCTGGTCTCTACAAAAATCACTTCCTCATTTCGTCTAGGCCTGGCTCTTGAAGCTGTAAATGCAATCACAGAGCACGCAATGACTGTTATATAAAAATTGTTTTCTGCCTGCTGAAGACAATAATGGTTGAAAAGTGATGTATTTCAATCTACTAGGTTTCTTGGCATTATGTGGTCCTGGTACTATATCCAGGCAAGGTGACTCGCACATGGTGGTATTTGCCTGTGATCACTCAGATAGCAGGGCAGGGGTGGTTGTTTGTGGAGGATAGGTAAGGAGCCTGAGAGAACTGACGTTATTTCTGATCCCGACATGGCAAATAAAGACGACTATCACATAAAATAGTTCCCATTCCTCCCCCAAAACGAGACAAAGAGTAAAGTATATATTCTGTATCTTCGCAGCTTGGAGAAAAATAAGAACAAATCTACAAGTATTTAAAACAAACTATTTCTTGGTGTTCTGCTTCTGATCCCTTTTGACACGATTTCTTATTTTTATACATGTGCGTCCTACAAGACAGGGCAGAAACAGTGTCACTCCAATCTCAAACTCAGGTGTGATTGCCACTGGCCTCTCCAGCATCTCCCTTTCCCTCTCCCCGGCAGTGGGCACACCTGGCATTGCATATCTGTCACTGACTTCCTATATAACAATTGATCTGAACATAATTTTATGCCATTGTGAAAGGAAACAGCCATCTTTGTGCTTTAATGAAAAAGAAAGAGGGAAAATACCAATCTAGCTGCTTCGATAAACATTCCTGTTTCCCAAGTATATTAAACCTCTATTTTCATATCTTTTCTAAATTCACACGTTGCTTTGACACTATGAAATGTGCTTGAGAAAAATTTGTCTATGACATTTTGTTTCTGACAAGAGCCAACCCAAAGTTTGTACTTCAGCCATAAATCCATGCAAAAGGTTAAAGTTGTTTATCATTAAGCTACATCTATGTGACTGATTAACTTATAACCAGTTTTTTATTATGGCTCCAATAGCATTAGAGGATTTTTTTCTCATGTGGATCTGGACGCAGCCATGGCAGCTGAAAATAAATCTTCCCTGTTCCTCAGAGTGATGGATTTCTTGGAGGAATAGCTCATTGCTCTCACCTCTGAGATCTCCCCAAGGCTTTGGTCACCTCAAGAATCCTAATTCTCATCATTTTTCCATCAGTCTCCCTACGGCTTCTTTTGTTCATTCCTTTTCTCCAACGACTCATCTATTCACTGAGGACAGCATTACAGATAAGACATGGCAATCCCTGGAGGGTGGGCAGGTCTAGGGTTCCTTTCCATCTTCTTCATGGATAAGGGCTTATGGGCAACTGCTTGTTGAGGGAGCTTTTCTAAGCACAGGATTTATAGGAGCAAGAAAGATCTGGGCCCCAGACAGATCCTTTATCTGCTGGACATGTGACAATCCATTAAAAGATTAAAACAGCAGAGGCCAGAGGACACGTAGCCTGGCACATAGACTACTTTATGATAGATATCAGCTAACACCTTGTTTGATATAGAGAATATTGCTGCTCATGATAGGGAAAAGATAGTAAAAGCCAGTGTTTAAATAATTTCATTTATATCGAGTATTGCCATCAACCACCTGAGCTCAAACATTCTGTGAATCCTTCTTGGCTCAGGTAAAAAAAGGGGTTGATGTCTAGAAACTGTGTGTCTGATCATATTGGACATTGAAATATTCCATGAATTTGTTCAGGCAAAACTGTATTAATTTAGAACAATGGTTGCTTCCTGTTGTTATGTGATCACCCTTTTAGCACTTGGGATCCTAGAGTTAGTCAATACGATTCTGTGTTACTATCACAAAATTAGTAATTGGTAGTGGGTTACCTCTGACATTTTCAGCAAATATGACATCCATTACTGGAAAAAAATAATCACAAATACATTCAAATACTCCTGGTATTTTTGGCAGTTTGTTGATTTTTTATAGAAAATTCATATGATTTAATCAGCTGATCAGAAAGAAATGGTCTTCAAAAAATAAACAGTTATAAAACTTCCCTTATTTGGTAATGAGATAAGGAATGGAGGGAGCTTCTCTAATATGGTAATTTTATTTTTCCTTGGCATGAGTATGAAGTATGTTGTTTTACTCTTGCATAACCAATGGATGCAAAACATTAGGGGGTGAGGGCATGTATGGGAGTGGGGTGGGGGTGGGGGGACAATGGTAAGATATGTACACATATAATACCTTAATAAAAAATGGAAAAAATAAATTTAAAAAACCATTTTATGTATTTTATACTTTATAATAAAAGTATATTACTAAACTTTTATTTTTAACACATTTTATAGATTCAAAATATTTGGATATTTTTATAAAAGAGTCTTGGGTGTCATGTGTAAGATGATAATGAAACAGATTTTGCCATATTTTTGGACTACTTTCATTCATCCTCTAAGTGTTTTTGATCACCTATTATGAATGTGCTGAATTCTGGAGCATACTCGGCAGGTGTGGTCCCTGCTCTCACAAGGCTTGATGCCTAACTATGGAGGGGAGGTAGTCAAACGAGCAATTATAAAAATGTGAGGAGCTTATGACAGAGGAGTCTGGGGATGTGAAGGAGGCGGAAGGACGTCAAGGTCCAGACTGAGATCCTAATGAAAGGTAGAAGCCATCCAGGTGGAGCAGAGGGGCTGGTCTGCGGGCTTGGGGAGTAGGTATAGAAAGAATTTATACACAGAGGGAAGACCCAAGGTAAGAGATGGCAGGGCCTTCTAACATCTGAGAGGATGACTGTGTGGCTACAGAACAGGTGAGATTAGGGGTAATGGTCCCAGGTGAGGTTGGAGAGGAAGGCGGAGTCTTGAAAATTCTGTCTTTATATTCAGGGCAATGTAGAGCCATTGCACAGGTTTCAGCAGACGAGTGACATCATCAAATCTGTGCTTCATGAAGCCCACTTGCTAAGTGTGTGAGATGGATGGGAGGAAAGGAGGCTGCAGTCAAGGAGAGAAGAGGGGACTACTGAATATTCGGTTTGTGACAGCTGTGGAGCCTGCTTAACCAGAAGCGGAGAGAGCTGAACACACACCAATTCTATTACAACATGCTTAGTTCATCACTTTGCATATCATTAAAAATTAAATTAAATTTTCAGTACTGGCTACTGTGAGTGATAAAAGTATCCACATGTTCTGTAGTCAGGTATTAAATGAGCAGCAAATAGGCCTCCAACAGACACATTCTAGGGACTCACCTAACTTAGTAACATGTAAAATTGTTTTAGGAAAAATTCAATGAAATAGAAACTTTTCAGAGCTAAAGATGGGTAATTAGAGAGGAGAGAGACAGAGAGAAAAAAGAAGAGAGAGAAGATATTTTGACTGACATAGCAAAAAACTTTGCACTTAGTGAAGGATATGAATTTTTGTACTCTACAAAGTCCTAAAACAATATCTAAACTTTTCTTGTTGTTTCTTGCTATTGGACAAAAACAAAGGGAGTCTGTTTTAAAAAGATACAATGTGAAATTGTTCAGTGCTGCAGAGCATCTAAAAGGCTTTATTGTGATTTTTGAAAATTAACAACAGGAATTCTTTATGCAAACCTAAGCACTAAACTGACCAGGGAGCATAAAATATTGATAAGGAAATGTATTTACTCAAGTGTATTTGGGATATTATCAAAGCTAATGTGTTTTTAAGAGAATTGAGAGGGCATAGTTAGAGCTCTGTTAAGAAAAAACATACAGTTGCTCCATTTGTTTTTCACTTGTCAAAAGATAAAACTTAATAATGGGGGAAAGCTGGAGTAAGATAAGGTGAGAAGGCAATCAAATACAATATTTATCTTCTTGCTCAAAGTTTGTTTGGAGAGTCTTGCTACTTAATAACTTTTGTTATTAATATTTAAAAACAATTGAATGTTTCGTGCAAAATATTGAAGGATGTCCAGCTACCTGTAGGCAAACTTTAGAGCTCCAGAACAGAGCATGCCAATGAGTATAGATGACTACTGACATTTTCTTCTATCGGCAATTCAGATCTTTGCATTTTTTCTCTTTAGGAATAAATCCCCAAATCTTAGATGCTTCTACTAGGGAGTAATCAAAAATTTTTAAAGAGACAATGAGAAAGACTTATTGAACAATACAGCACAGAGGAATTTCAGTGATAAAGAGTATGAATCTCATATCAACTTGAGAGCTCTGTGAGAGTTCCTTTGAAGAGTCCTTGCAAACTTTGACTAATACACCAAAGTGTATTGATAAAAGAGTACTGAGAGATGGAAGGGTGGCTGATACTCAATTACTTTAAATGCATCTTTGGAAGTAGAAACAGACTTTAAAGAATCTTTTAAAAACTCCTTTACGCTTATAAAATTGTCCTGGGTAGGCAAGTAAGGGGGTTTAAAATGAGATGATAGCAAGGAACAGCTAAATTGCAATGGATAGTACAGTGCCCCAAATAGAAAAAGCTTTTTAAAATTATAAAAGCAGAAGGTTATCCTTAAGAAAAACACTAAAATGATAGTTTTAAGTACAGAAGTGTGTATTTTGTCTTATAGCAAAAAAAAAAAATAATTACTCTTATTATTCCTAACTCCTCTTATTTTCTCTTATTGATGCCATTACAAAAATATATATACATGACATGTAAAGATGTGAATGTATAAATATATATTCATATATACATAAATATGTATTTTTATGACATAAATGTGATGGTTTTATAAGCACTAAACTACTCTTTTCACTCAACAACACACTGTAAATATTTTTTCATACTAACACACATCCATATCTACCTTACATAACCAAGTTCACCTAACAGTAACAGATTTTTGTTGAGAAAGTTTTAAGAAATACTGGAAACCCTCAGAATGAAGAATGTAGGTAACACTTAAGAGACAATGCTAGCCTGAGCAGTGGTTGGATATTGACCCTGGAACCAAGAAGTCACCAGTTTGATTCCCAGTCAGGGCACATGCTCAGTTGCAGGTTTGATCCCCAGTACGGGGTGTGGAGGAGGCAGCCAATTGATGATGTTTCTTTCTCATCAAGTTTCTATCTCTCTATCCCTCTCTCTTCTCCTCTCTCTAAAAATCAATAAAAACATTAAAAAGAGAGAGAGAGAGACAGTGTTAGTACATGAGTATTGTCCGGAGAAGCTGGTGGCTTCTGAGATTCTTTCAGGTGGTCTGCAAAGCTAAACTATTTGCATAATAGCACTAAAATGTCGTTTACTTTTTTGCTGTGTTGACATTTGCATGGATAGTGCAAAAGCAGCAGCGGGTAAGACTATGTCTTAGCATGATCTCACTCATCTGGGGGAAATAATGAACAACATAAACTGATGAACAAAAACAGACCCAGAGACAGGGAAGCATTGATCGGATTGTCAAACCTCAGAGGGAAGGTAGGGGAGAGTGGGAGGAAGGGGGAGAGATCAACCAAAGGACTTGTATGCATGCATATAAGCCTAACCAGTGGTCATGGACAACAGGGGGGTAGGGGTATGCGTGGGGAGGGGTTTGGGATGGGAATGGGGGGATGAGGACAAATATGTGATACCTTAATCAATAAAGAAATTAATTAAAAAAAAAAGAAAAACAATGGGGAGAAAGGTCTTTTCAGAGAGTCTCTAGTGGAGAGACTAGCTGTGGGGGCTGCCAGGTCAGTTTCACAAACACATTTCTCTGGCCATGAGAGGGCATGTATAACAAGGAAACAGACCCCAAAGTTGAGTAAATATATTGTCTTTGTGAACAGCATCATGTTCAGATTGAACTGGCTCTGGCTGAACTAGAATCATGTCTTTCATATAATTAAAAATACTATACCTTAAAAAAAAAAAAGACTGTGTCTTAGCATGAATTAAGGTGATGGCACCAAACTGCACTAGTTGGGAACTGAACTGGCCACCTTAAAATAAATGTAAGAACCATATTTACTTGAAAAAATGACTGACAAACGATGGTTATGCAAACCTGGAAATATGGCATTTTTAAAATATGGCACCCCCCCCACCCCCCGAAAATAAATGAAGAGAACCTCTCATTTCAAGAAAAGCAACCAACAATTTTAGTTGCCAAAATTTAAGTTTTGAATGACAATTTTGGAAAACTTGTATCTGCCACTGTGAGTTTGATAATTGCCCAATAGCTAAAGATGTTTCTGATGAGATCAGTGATGTTAATGAAGCATTTGATATTGTATCATGAAGTATGGCAACATTTGGAAGATATAAATAACTAAATGAACCAATATTTTCTAAATGATCAATACATGGCATGCTATCAAAAGTGTATATAAGTTAAAGATTCATTAAAGTGTAAGAAAAACCAGTAGATTTGAATGTGAAAAGTACACCAAATTCATTGATATCACTTCAGCTTCCACATTGCTACAAAACTTTAAGGGACAACATCTGTTGAGTTTTGGTGAAGTATCAAAGAATATCTAATTATTTGAAAAGACTATTAAAATACTTTTTCCTTTCCCAACTGTATATTTGTGTGAAGATGAATTTTTCTTCTTACATTTCAACCAAAGAACAATTGCAACAGATTAAATACAAAAGCAGATATGAGAATTCAATTTTCTTTATTAAGGTTTTCTATTAAAAGGATTTGCAAAAATGTAAAACAAAGCCACATTTCTCACTTAAATGTCTGTTTTTTTTGAAAACACAGTTTAAAAATGTTTTTGGTGCTAGCATGTGATGAGTATTTTATTGCTATTTTTCAATGAATTAATAAGTACATAGCTAAAGTTTTTCTTAGTTTTCTAATATGGTAAGTACCAATAGATATAATCCATATATACAAAAGCTTTTTGGGGTCTTTAATATTTTTTAAGAGTACAGAGGGGTACTGAGACAAAACTTTAAAGACCACTGTTATACTAGAAAGAATGTAAACTTATTCTGAGGTGGTAGAACAATTTGCCTTTAAGAATTAGTTTTTATTTTCTCTCTCTCTAATAATAATAAACATAGTTAATTTATCTCTTAGATTCTGGTCAAAAATACCATAATAGATGATGTTAAAATTATCCAATTAATCTTATGATTACTTGCATTGTTACTTAGTATATATCTGAATTGTATTTAATGGTTATAGCTTTAGAGTTTACAAATACTTATACATGATTTATATCCTTTATTTTCCCTAGGCAATTCCATGAAGGTAGGTAATATTCTTCCTATTTATAGCCAAGAAAATAGGTTCTAGGAGAGAAAAAGTGCTTTGTTCATTCAGAAAGTGCTAAAACCCAGAATCAAATTCAGGTCTGCTGACCTTATGTTCCTGTGCTCTTTTTTCATCCTTGGATGGCAAAAATAGCCTTTTGGTTATATCAGCATGAACGACATACTTCAGCTCTTGCACAATAGAAACAAGGGCTGGGTATTGACATATGTTTAGAATTTGGTCAAGGATTCTGATTTCTCCCAGCCCATTTCCTCTGCCTATATGTAAGGATTGTGGAAAATAATATATGCCCAGGCATGTGAAATAATGCTTAGTATATATTAGGTCCTGTTATTAATATTTTCCTTACTCAGCGTATCAGTGTAACCCTGTACAAGGCCAGAGTAGCTTGGGTTTCAACCAACTCTTAGACCAAGTATGAAAGGGCTCAGTCAATAAGACAGAAATAGATGAACGGCTTATGAAGAAGCTTCAGAACAATTGCAGGCTTGAATCACAACAGAAATGCAGCCTTTTTCAGGCTAAAGCTAGAGTTGATTATATTGATGTCCACCTCAACTCACTGCTCAAAGCTCAAGTTTAGAGGTGATGGAAGAAGTCAACACCTCACTCTTCTGCTTTGCAGGCCTGATCCAAATTAGCTTTGAGTGGCTGCTGGACATCGCCACCTTTAACAGTTTCTTCCCTGTCCCCACCTCAGACTACTAGAGCCACGTAACAAGCCTTGAGAATCCAGGCAAGGCCAACCAACTTTATATCCTATTTTCTCTCTGCTTTCCAACAGGTTTGGTCCTGTTGGCTTCACGCCTGGAGCCTCTCTCCAGGCAGTCCCTTCAGAATGATGCACTGTTTGCTTGAGCCCTACTTGTAGAGGCAGGAGGAAGCAGCACTAGGGCTAAAAAGAGGTTCCACATGTAAAAGCATGAGTCAGGCTTCCTGGTGGCTCCTGAAGAGCCCTTCAACTATAGGATGTGCAGGGGCAATGCTGGTGAGATTTGGCTGGGTATAGACGTAGAAGATGGGCTAAGTTTTGGCAATTTAGGGAGGTAAAAGTTTCTGGAGAAGGTACTTTTTTTAGCAAAGGAATATTAATGGCATTAATTTCACTGTCTTTGTATATTGATCCCAACATAGTGCATGTACATATCAATACCTAATAAGATAAATAATGATAATAATAGCTAGTTAGCTCTCATAGGAACAATCTCAAATTGTTTTTTCATATATATACATATACATATATATTCATGTATTTATGTGAATCCATATACAGATATATGAACTTTTGCAATAGTAATAAAATGAGACTGACATTTCAATTTGTTATAATAAATTTGCCTTGGGGAAGAGGGTTTGCTATTCACTATAATGAAGAATATATATTATCTTATTAATTCTCCTAATATTACCATGAGTTTGTTTATATTTTTCTTAGTTTTCAAATGAGGAAATGTAAAGCCCTAATGGTTTAGGACTCTTTTACAGGGCCATGTCCAAGGTCACACAAGCTATAAGTAGCAGAGAAGACTTAGAACTTGACATTCTCTGACCAAACCAAATCTGAGCTTTTCAGCTCAGCCCCCTGCCTCCAGTGTATTCCCATTTGATTGAAAGTTGGGATTTTATAATGCAAAAGTGCATGTCTGAGTAAGTATAAAAACAAAAATTCAAGAAAAGTCAGCAGCCTTTTACTGAATTTTAGACAGACATCCATCTCAGATATATAGTGGAGATGTAAGAGGTCAGTCTCTGAGGTCGGATTGTTTGGTTTAAAGCCAGCTCTGCCATCTACTAGATGAATAGATTGAAGCAAGGTGTTTTCTTTTTAACTTCTCTATGCCTAAATTTTCTCACTTGAGAATAATAACAGAATATCTCCTTGAACTGTTGAGGGGAGAAATAATTAATGTATGTAAAGTATTTGACACATTTAATACATTCAATAAATATTAGCTCATATAATTTGATATCTTTCCCTCCCTCTCTTCTTTCTTTCCTTTCTCCTTCTTCCCCTTCCCTCCCTCCTTCCCTTCTTTCCTTCTCTCTTCTAACAGTTTGAGTTGACAGTGTGTAAGCACTAAGCAGTCTTTCTAGCAAGATGGTAAGACTCACCAAAGACGGCTCAGAAAATCTCAAAGCTAAAATTTTGTTTTGGACTGGGATTTAAAAATAGAATCTGGTGAGAAGCAATTCTTGCTGTGTCAACTTTTAGAATGCTGCACCGAGAAAACCCAGCAGAGCTTTATTTTAAGAAGACCCTGAGTGGCTTAGCTGCAGTTCATAGGTACATCAGAACATCCCTTGGTGGTTTGCTTTCCTGTGAACCCAAAACCAAGTAATAGGGAGAGCTCCGGTTTAATGCACCCAGAACGCCCCCCCCATGCCCCCCGCAACCCCTGCCTCACCCGCCCAAGCCAGTTGAACCGAACTCAGGTGCTGCTGCCAAGTAAGTGGGACAGAAGCCCAGCAGTGAGCACTTTGCTGCAGACCCTTCTGAAGTTTGCCTCTTTGTTAAATCTACTTTTAACACAAACTGGATTTTTTACAGTATGTTTCAGAGATGGTGCAAAATATTAAGGATACAGGAAAAGAATGACTACAGATGGTTGATTTGGAAAGTAGGTAGAGTAGGACTTTGGTCTGTGTCAGCATCTGGGTTCTAGCCTTGTTTTTATCACTTTTTCCTTCTTAACTCTTTTGAGCTCAGTTTTTCCACTTTCAAAGTAGGAGTTTGTACTAGATAATTTTTAATGCTGTTAATTCTATGATTTCTTTTTAAACGATTGGGAAATCAGTTAATTAGTAATTGTACAGTGATTAAGAAAGAGGACCATTGTTAATTAAGAAAGAAACTAAGCCTCATAAATATTTTTTTTAATCCTCATCTGAGGATATGTTTTTCATTGATTCCAGAAAGAGAGAAAGGGAGGGAGGGAGGGAGAAAGAGAGAGAGAAAAAGAGAGAGAGAGAGAGAGAGAGAGAGAGAGAGAGAGAGAGAGAGAGAGAGAGAGAAAGACCAGTCACCCCTAACCCACTTTGCTTATGCACCCCAACCAGGGAAAAACTTGCAACCCGGATAAATGCCCTGGCCCGGAATCAAAGCCATGGCCCTTTGGTGCATGGGATGATGCTCTAACCAACTGAGTCACACGAGCCAGGGCTAAGCCTCACGAATTTTAACATTCATTCTGACACCAAGCTGCCATGTACACTTCTTCCGTATCAAAGAGTATTTCTTAACAACCAACCAAACAAGTCTTCATTCTAATGCAACAAATACAAGTAGTTAAAATTGGATGTGAAAATATGTTTCTCAAGAAGGAATCTGTTGGTGGTCTTAAGTGTATGTGTAATCACCTGTTCAGGAAAACGAATCAGGTAGCAAGGTATAGAATACATTGAAGGGGTTAAAAGTGCAGACACGGTATAGATAGCAGCCAAATCACAGGTAACAAGTCTGAAAGGTATCAGAAAAGGGAAGGAATTGCTAGCGTTTGGCAATTTGGTGTTTATATAGAAATAAACTTGGATGCATATTCTTTGTGATATTTTGAAAGGTTCTTTCCTGGAAAAAAAATCAGTAAAATGCCACTATCAAGATAAAACTTTAAAAGACAAGTATGCATATTATTATGTCACAAGAATGAAGGATGGACTTGGAATGCTTTTTCTGGCACTAGTCTTGAAATGACCTCATTTGCTGGCATGTGCTGCACAGGCCTCCAGGAAACCAGCAGAACTCAGTGACAGAGACGAGTCCAGGGTCATGGAACAGAACTAAGTGCCTGGCTCCATCTACTATATGCAGCCAGGGACCATGGCTTGTACTTGCCTGTCTATCCAACCAGCACCAATTGCAGTTTCTGATACAGAGCAGGCACTCAGTAAATATTTAAAGGTAATTATTTGCCTGACACGGACCTGCATCCCTCTATTCCAGCTTAAGTAACACTGTTGTATCGATGAAACCAACTGGATTAATCCCAACCAATGCATCCCTCCAGTTCTCCGCTATCTTATTCATCATTGTACTACTAAAAGTTATTTAACTTTTAACAAAATGCACTCGCATATGTTAAATCAAGTAGAACAGTTATAATATTTCATATGCTAACATTAATATTACAGATGAAATAGTGGAATCATGCAGAAAGGTTAAATTACTTGTTCAAAATAAAAAATGTAAAAGGCAGATATTGTATGTTCTTAGAAACATATCCTATTAATATTTTCCTTTGGGTCATACATTTGACTTCCTCACCTCCCAATTTCTTTCTTCTGTTGATTGTGTTCCTAATGTATGCCAGTCACTGTACAACACTCAGGAGACAGAAATACTTAGGCCAGTGCCCTTTCCTCCAGAATCTCACTGTCTAGATAAAGCCATTTCCCCAAATTTCCTATTCTATTGTATTGTCAAGAGATTTTCAATTGTCATTACACAATTGTTTCTGGTTGTCATAATCTTTTAAAATGCAACCAAGTCGTGCATGGGTTTGTATTTATGGCAGGCCCATCCCCCTGGGTCTCTCATATGCCCCATGCCAGAGCAGGCTGCAGCCTTGAACCATTGCCTGGCCTCTGCTCATAGGCTGCAGGCACTGAAGCAGGGTGCACAGTGGAAAAAAAATGCAACCAAGTCAATTTAAAAATTGTAATTAAGCACATATATTGTGCTTGGCATCATAACAATGTAAGTTTTAACTTCAAATTTCTGTGCTATTCAGAAATAGCACATACTACATATTGCAATTATTTTATTGCAGATGTTTTATATTTGAGTAGCACATTTGTGTTTGCTAAGTCCTTTTATTCATCAGTTTAAGGCTTATTCAACACTCACAGTCATTTTGTTCTCATGATAACTCTATGAAGTAATAATAATAACATTTATTGAGTATTTATGATGGCTATTCTAAGTGTTTTACATATATTTATTCACCTAGTTCTCACTATAGGTATATAAGAACTTTATCACCTTCATAGTGTAGATGAGAAAACTGAAGAAAAGAGATGGTAGGTAGCTTTCCCAAGAAGAGCTAGGGTTTGAACTATACAGATGCCCATGTCCCACTCCAGGTATTCTTATACAATTGGTCCAGAGTAGACTTGGGCATGAGCATTACTTTAAAAAAGTAATCATTTAAAAACACTTCTTAGGTGATTCCATTATACAGCTAATGATTAAAAATGGCAAGAACAAAGCCAGTGCCCCCAACTAAGCCGTGGTTTAAGGTCACAGAACTAGTTGATGACAGAGCTGAGGCCAGAGCCTGTCTTCTAGGGTAGTGTTCTTTCTTCTTTACCGGCCTTCTTTTGGTAGTTAGCTTAATTATCACGCATAGTAGACTCTCAATAGGAATTTGTTATACAGATGAGAAAAATCTACCACTGTGTGTTTATCAAACACTGATTTTAGGCCAGAGCTGAAGGAGGGAAAGCAGGCTATGCAATGGAAGTGTCACAAATGGTCCCTACTCATAAGGAGGTACTGTGTAGTACTGAAGCCCTCAATAACTATTTGTTAAATAAATACAATTTCTAAAAATTAAGCAACTAAAGTACAAGTAATAAACTATGTGAAGGAGACTATAAATGCATAAGAATGGCCAAAATGGTAAAGAAGAATATGGGATGGAACTGTTTGAGAAGCCTTCATGAAATACCTGATTCTTGACCTGGCTCTTCCAGTGGTGGGAAAAACGAGTTAAAAAATTGCATGACCATATCTTTTGGGTTTGAATAGCACTTAAAAAAACAAACCTTGTCATTACAACAGCAACAGATGTTTATTGTGGAAAACGTAGGTAAGACAAAGAAAGAAATGAAAATTAATAAAACCACCACCCAGAGTTCACTGTTCAAATTTTGGTGTATGTTCTTTCAGAGATTATGTAAGTATTTGCTTCTTTAATTTTATTTACCTGGCTACTAGTGAATTTGAATATTATAACTCCTAAGTTTGTCGGCAATTCATGTAAGTTCTTTGGTGAAGTGTCTTCTCATATCTTTTGCCATTTTTCATTTTTTAAGACTTTATTTTTTTAATAGTATTATAGGTTCATAATATAATTGAAAAGCGAGTACAGAGATTTCCCATATATTTGCTCCCACACATGCCTCCTCCATTATCAACATCACTTAATCAGAATGGTAGATTGGTTACCAAGGCTGAAAGCTATACTGACACATCATAGTTAGCCAAACTTCACAGTTTACCTTAGGGTTCATTCTTGGTATTGTACATTCTATGGTTTGGACTAATGTATAATGTCATGCATCCAGAAAGATAATATCATAAAGAATATTTCTATTACCCTAAAAATCCTCTGTGCTTTGCTTATTCTTCAAGTTTTGCATTTTCCAGATGTCATGTAGTTGGAATCACATAGTATGTAGCCTTTTAAGATTGGTTTTCCCCCATCACTTAGTAATATGCACGTAAGGTTCCTCTATGCCCTTTTGTGGATTGATAGCTCACTTCGGTTTAGTACTGAATAATGCTCCATTGTCTGGATGTACCAGAGTTTATCCATTCACCTACTGAAAGACATCTTGGTTGCTTCCAAGTTTTAATAATTTAAGAAAGCCGCTATAAATGTCCATGTGAAGGGTTTAGTGTGGATGTAAATTTTCAACTTCTTGGATAAATACTAAGGAGCACAAATACTATATGATAAGAGTATGTTTAAGTTTGTAAGAAATCACCAAACTGTCTTCCAAAGTGGCTGTACCATTTTGCATACCCACGAGAGCAGTGAAAATGACAATTCCTGTTGTTCTATGTCCTTGCCAGCATTTGGTGTTGTCAGCATCCCAGATTTTGTCTATCCCAGTGGTCAGCAAACTGTGGCTCGCAAGCCATGGTTTGCCGTTCTGTTGACTAATGAGTTTGCCGACCACTGACCTAGACTCTCAATTCCAATAATTACAGGCTCACGAGCCGCAGTTTGCTGACCACTGGCCTCCTAACAGGTGTGTAGTAGTATTTCACTGTTTTAATTTGAATTTCCCTGACTATATCTGATGTGGAGGATCTTTTCATATGCTTATTTGCCATATGTATATCTTCTTTTGTGAAGTGTCTGTTTAGGTCTTCTGCCTATTTTTAAATCAAATTGTTTGTTTGCTTATTGTTGAGTTTCAAGAGTTCTTTGTATATTTTGGATACCAGTACTTTATCTGGATACCAAATGTGTCTTTTGCAAATATTTTCTCCCAGTCTGTTGGTTCTTCTAATTCTCCTGACATTGTCTTTTGAAAAGCAGAAGTTTTTAATTTTATTGACATCCAGTTTGTCAACTACTTCTGATTTTGCCAATTTTCTACTGTTTTCGATAAATGCATAAATGATAAAAAGGGATCAGAGTGTATACATCATTTTATAACTTGATTTTTATTTAACATGTTATAAGCTTTCTACCTGTAAATGTGTGTACTTTCACAATATCATTTTCAATGGTTGTACAGTGTTACATAGTTTATCACTAGTGGAGGACATTTTAAGTTTTTATTGAATTTTGTTGTTGTCGTGGCTCGTAAAATAAGGCTTCAGACCTTGTTCTTGTAACTAAACCTATGTGTACATCCTTTGGAAGGGGGGGGGTCAATAAATAATGTTAGTTATATTTATTTTTTATTGTGCTCTCAAGCAATGATCTGTGAGATTTGAAAACAGTTTTAATCATTTTAAATTTAAAAAAATTTAAGAAGATAAATATATTATACACACATGCAACTTGACATAAATGCTTTAATGGGATCATGTCACATGTATCTTTTTATAGTCTGGTCTCTATTTTGTTTTGTTTTCCATGCCCACTCCTGCTTCCTAATACTCATATCACCAAATGCAGATTCTGTCAATGCATGCATAATTAACAATGTAGTATGTATTTTCTCTATTTTAACCATAGCCATAGTCAAACACACATGTTTGTAGGTAAATAATTTGATCTTGTACATATATTCATTAGCGGGATTGTGCTTGTTTTACAAATATGTTATACTTCTTTGTATCTTGTTTTTCTCTCACAGCTTTAGCTCATATATTGTCACCTAAATCAATCTCCATAGCTCTATTTCTATTTTTTAATTATTGCATGTTATTCTAGGTATAAATATACCATGATTACTTAACCCCTTTTTAAATGAGCATTCACTTGGTTTCCTTTCCCCCCCAATTCTGAAGAATCCTGCAATTGGCATCTTTGTGCATATTCTGATTGTTTTAGTTCTTTCAGATACATTTTTAGGAGTGGGATTGCTGAATAGAGGGTACATACTTCTAATTTTTAATTTGAAAATTGTTTAAAAATGCTGTCAGATCTTCAACATTGTATAATTACAATTCCACCCTTGACAACAACAGGTATTGATTGCTTTAAAATTTTTTCTTGGTATGATGGGTATAAAGTGGTATCTTTTGTTGCATTTCCCTATTAGTTAATTTGACATCTTTTCATGTTTGTTGACCACTTGAAGTTTCTCTCCAGAAAAGTCCCCTCTGTATCCTTGCTTGTTGGTCAATTTACTGGCAATTTGTGACAACATTCCTCATAGTTTGCTAAAAGCCCTTTGTCAGCTATGTTGTAAATATTGTTTTTGTCAGTATAACCCTTTTTTGTGCATATCCTTAATTTTTCCATTAAGAAATATATTTACTGTTATTTGATGTGCTAATTTGGGCAACCTAATTTACTTTACATTTTAGCAGCCAGGTGTAGATAATTAAAAGCCCAGTTAAGTATTTTAAAATTTCAGGCTATTTATGCCATGCTTGGGATATTGTTTGAAAGAAAGAAGAATACTCTTAGCATATTCCTTCACCTTCATCCTTACTGCTAAGTAAACTTGTGGATGATATGATGAGGGGTAAATGAGCATATTTCTTGTACACACATACCAAGGACACACTTTTAGCTAAAGTGAGTTGATAATGTTGTGCAAAGGTTATTTGTCACCAACTCATTTATTTATGGTACAATAAAATAAACATCTTGTATACTGTTAATTCTATAAACAGATGAGTGTTTAAAAGATCTACGATGGGCCCTGACGGGTTTGGCTCAGTGAATAGAGCGTCGGCCTGCGGACTGAAGGGTCCCAAGTTTGATTCCGGTCAAGGGCATGTACCTTGGTTCCGGGCACATCCCCAGTATGGGGTGTGCAGGAAGCAGCTGATGGATATTTCTCTCTCATCAATGTTTCTAACTCTCTATCCCTCTCTCTTCCTCTCTGTAAAAAATCAATAAAATATATTTTTTAAAAAATCTATGATGGTTTTGTAATCTTAATCTAATATATTTTAATTTTTTCCCTCTTGGGAAATACATTTATTATACTGTAGAAAATACTTCATGACATTTTCATATAAGGTTATATAACTTTTTATACATAAACATGAAATTTGTTGTAGAAAATTCTTTAAACCAAACATTTTAATCTAGGACTTCAATTTAATCTGTTTCTTGAATCTATTTTTATGTGGCCCTTAAAAACATCCAAAAATCCATTGCTAGTGTAGCAATAAAAATACTTTGGGTAATCACAAAAAAAATATATATTTACTTTAGTTTCAACTGCTGCCAGAAATTCAGCTGAAATTGTGGAGAGACCATCTATCTAAGTATTTTACAAGAAAATACAGAGATAATGGCAACAATAGAACTCTTCCTTTCAGAAAAAATTGACACATATAGTTAATAATCTTGCTAAATAAGAAAATAATAGCAGTAAAGAATCTCCAATAAAGATTTGAATTATCTTATATTTTCATAGCATGCTAAACCTGGAAGGGATCTTAAATATTGTCTTTATATAAATCCTTATCAATTTCACAGGCTGGGAAACTATAATAAATGAGACCAAAGAGTCTGTCTTCTCAAACAGAAAAGAGTGATATAAATCTAATCCATTCTGGATTATTAATGGAGATGTAAACTGACACAATGCAGGTAGGGATTTAGAGCCTGGCCTCAAATACCCTATTGAGACTTTTCTAAATAAAGCCAAAAGTCTTAGTAGTTCAGTAAACAAGTTGATTCAGAAAACTCAGTCTCCAAAGGGAGCTTAGCTCACTCTATTCTGTCATGTGAAACACAGAAAACATCTGTCTTAATCCATTATTAGAACAGTCTGTATTATGCCTCATGCTATGTGTTACTGAATTAGGAGTTTTTTAGGTTTTAAAGAAGACTGTTCATTTCTGTGATCTCAGACTGTGCACTAAAACAAAAACAAAATGAAATTAAAAAAAAAAAAAAACCAACTGCCATACAAATTGCAGAGAACCAAAATATAATTATTTGATCAAATGTATATTATTTATAATATAATTCTTTAAGTAAAGTTCCCAAATGTATGCAAACTGGAAAACCATATATATTGGTATCAATTATTTCAAAGATTTAATAAAAATAAAACCTTTTCATATCTAGATGCTTCAGAGGCCTCTCAGATCTTTGATTCAAACTCAATTATACTACAACTTCTTTCAGTTTGGAAGAAATTTTTACATATTTTATATAGATATGTCTGAATTTAACCTACAAGTTTTCCAAGAACAAAAAGCAAATAAATAATAATTACATCTTACCTAATGCTCCTTTAAAAGGCTACTTTGGTTCTCTTTGGTTATTAAAGTGATAATATTAAAAGAGCAATTAAATTCTTAAAATCTAGTAGAGATCTGTTGCACAAATAAGTGGAGAGGGTTTAGGTAACAATGATTAGAGATAATGCTCCTGCAAGTACTATTACCACTGTTTTGATCCCAATTAGAACCTCCCTTGACCATGTATACAAAGAATCTTGTATTTTTCCTTCCACAAGAGTCTGACAATTTCAGTTATGAAGAGAGAGTGTATTTGAAATAGCCTTTCCAATTTGGAAGCAATATTACTTGAATAGAAAGGCTACATATTGCTCTTGAACTGGCTAAAAAACTTTGATTGGAAAGTTAAATCCTGATACCTTACCAGTAGATTTCTATAGTCCTAAAACTTAATGTTCAGAGACCTCCTTTGCTACATATATAGATGGTCAAATTTAGTAAACACATTCCAGATAACATTTTTACAATTGTATTTATATTCATGATAGGCAGCCAAATTCAGTTTTAATTATTGATTAAGAATTTTTGGTTACCTTTGGTAAAATTTGGAAATAAGAATGGAGACTCAAACTACAGATAGAACTTTTTGGTCAAGCTAAAAGGAACTATAATGGGTTCATAAAATGTTGAAATAATGTTCAAAACAACTGGGTATATTAATATGAATGAAAATATCATTTCGACAGTGGCACCCAAACACATAACAAACAAAATGAAATGAAAACTCGGTACTGAGCTCTCTAACCTGTTGTGTTTCGCAGAGGTTCGAAGTCTTGCTGCATCAGAACTATGAGAAGCGGTGTTAAAAATAACATCCCTGGGCTCCACCCAAGATATACTGAAGTTTGAACAGCATTGACTTTGACAAAGCAGAATATCTAGTTTATGTCATCAATGTTTGATCTGACTCATTCTATAATAATTTAAATTAAAAAAAAGAAATGCAAATACTAGAATTGAAACTTAGCTGTTTCACATAAATCTGACTAGTTAAAGTTTTGTTCAATATTTTTGTAAATTCAGGGTTGAGAATACATTAAAGTAACTTTACAAAATATGCCAAAGGCTTCGAAAACATTTTTAAAATAAAATTTTAGCTTATGAACAATTTTTTCTTAATGTACTAATAAGACAGTAACTTTTTTAATATAATATTTAACATGAGAGTGTAATCTTTCTTATTGAAAGAGAAATAATTTATTAAAAATAGACATTGAGGGTGGTGAAATTATAATGAATTATTCTGAATTAAATTACTACTTCTTATGGGGATCCAAGATGGCTGCCGACGGGACAGCAGGCTGCAAGATAGTGTGGGAGTGAGAGAATGAAAGGAAAGTGCGTGGACCTGCGGGGAGTGTCTATATTTATGAGTGAGAGACAGCTATATTCCACAGGACTGTTGGGGACTGGCGGACCAGGTTCCCCTGGCTGGGCAGCCTCTACTACTGCTGAAATCTCTCCTGGAGCGGCCGGCTCTGCCACAGAGACCACGCCATCTTGAAGGGGAGACTGGCTGTGATCACAAGCCCAGCCTTACTTTCAACTGGTGAGACTTTGGACACCTCCCGGGACCCTACAACCACAATACCCATGGACCAGTTGCCTCAGCTGTGAACTCACTAACACTGAGACTCCAGCCTCCCCAATTGTGGGTGCCTAAAAAGTCTGTCCAGGGGGAGACAAAGCAGCGCTGAGTACGCGGATGGGCCCTGCACCTTCTCACAGAGCAGATAGAAGGAACAGCTGAATCGAACAACACCCACCTGGAATTGGCGAATTAAACACAGCTGGTGAGGCAATCCATGAACAGAAAGTTCAGATATCGCCTAGACCCATGGTCAGCAAATTTCGGCTTGTGAGCCACATGCGGCTCTTTGGCCCCTTGAGTGTGGCTCATCCACAAAATACCACGGCCTGGGTGAGTCTATTTTGAAGAAGTGGCATTAGAAAAAGTTTAAGTTTAAAAAATTTGGCTCTCAAAAGAAATTTCAATCATTGTACTGTTGATATTTGGCCTAGACCAGTGATTGGCAAGGCCTAGACCAATGGTCGGCAAACTCATTAGTCAACAGAGCCAAATATCCACAGTACAACGATTGAAATTTCTTTTGAGAGCCAAATTTTTTAAACTTAAACTTCTTCTAACACCACTTCTTCAAAATAGACTCGCCCAGGCTGTGGTATTTTGTGGAAGAGCCACACTCAAGAGCCAAAGAGTCGCATGTGGCTCACGAGCCGCAGTTTGCAGACCACTAGCATAGACTAAAGCTATGCCTCCTCAGATTCATCTGGGTGTTTGTTGTTTGGGTGTTTGTTGTTTGCATTTTTTGGGTTAGTTGTTGTTGTTTGGGAGTTTTCTCCCCATATACATATATTTTTCCCCCTTCTTTTTTCTTCTCTTTCTTTTCACTCTTACATTTTTCCCTTTTCTCAACATAATTTTTGCACTGTTTTCTATCCCCTAATTCTCTTTTCTCTGGTGGTCACCTTTATTTGGGGTTATTAGTATCATGAATACATTTGTGTTTGGTGCCCTGTGCATTGTGTCCTGTTATGTTGTATTTTGTGCCTTTAAGTCAATGCAAGAGAGAGAGGTACATAACCAGACACCCTGTGAGGAGCAATTACGGGGAGACAAAGAAACAGCCTGCATACAAAAGAACAGAAGGAATCACTGGAAAAGGAAGTAAACAAAATGGAGGCAAGCACATATGTTGTAGCAATATCTTTACAGACACAGGTCCAGGGCAATGGAGACTAAGGAGAAAATAAGCAAATGGGACTACATCAAAATAAAAAGCTTCTGCACAGCAAAAGAAACCATCAACAAAACAACAAGAAAGTCCAATGTATGGGAAAACGTATTTGCCAATGCTATTTCAGATAAGGGTTTAATCTCCAAAATTTACAGAGAACTCATACAATTAAAAAAAGGAAGATAAACGATCCAAACAAAAAATGGGCAAAGGATCTAAATAGACACTTTTCGAAAGAGGACATACAGAAGGCCGAGAGACATATGAAAACATGCTCAATGTCACTAATGATCCGAGAGATGCAAATCAAAACAACAATGAGATAACATCTCACACCTGTCAGAATGACTATCATCAACAAATCAACAAAACAAGTGTTGGTGAGGATGTGGAGAAAAAGGAACCCTCGTGCACTGCTGGTGGGAATGCAGACTGGTGCAGCCACTGTGGAAGAAAGTATGGAGTTTCCTCAAAAAGTTAAAAATGGAACTCCCATTTGACCCAGTAATACTACTTCTAGGACTATATCCCAAGAAACCAGAAACACCAATCAGAAAGGATATATGCACCCTATGTTCATAGCAGCACAATTTACAATAGCTAAGATTTGGAAACAGCCTAAAGTGCCCGACAGCAGATGAGTGGATTAAAAAACTGTGGTACATCTACACAATGGAATACTAGTAGTATAAAAAAGAAGGAACTTTTACCATTTGCAACAGCATGGATGGAACTGGAAAGCATTATGCTAAGCAAAATAAGCTAGTCAGAGAAAGATAAATACCACGTGATCTCACTCATATGTGGGATATAATGGTCAACATAATTTGATGAACAAGAATAGATCCAGAGACAAATGGCAGGGGAGGAGGGTTGGAGAGCAACCAAAGGACTTGTATGCATGCATATGAACATAACCAATGGACACAGACACTGGGGCGGTGGGGGCTTGCCCGGGGAGGGAATGGTTGGGGGGGGGTCAATTGGGAGAAAAGGAGACATATGTAAAACTTTAGACAATAAATAAATAATGACTTCTTAGATCATAAAAATTGAAAATAAGTGTAAGTGAACTGATGAGTATTAATGTATTACTAGTACAGGTTGTTTTCCTTTCTTAGCTGTTCAAAATGGGAATTTTTACAAGTGCGATTTGTCACAATTAGACATGAAATATCTGGGTGTAAGGGCAGCCATTCCATCATGCTGATTTTTGAGAAGCCTCCTGCTATTGTTATTAATTCAAACATTTTCAATACAACTTCAATCAAGGAACACAAAAATTATCCCATTTCCCATTGAAAAGATACTTGCTAATGATACATTTAAAAAAAAAGATACTTGTTAATGGATTTATTGTTCTTAGGTTGTTCTGTGCTTCAACCTTGAGTAGTTAAAAATTTTCTGCTTAAATTGCTAATCTTTCCCTTAATGGCAGTCTGTGACATTTTTAATTAATTACTTCAGCAACCTCATTTCCATTCAATCAAGGTGACCACTTTCTTCTTTATTTATTATTTTTATTACTATTGTACATAAACTCAATCCCTGCTGTATTGAAACAACATACAATATCAGAAGTATGTCCTAAACCTGTGGAAGATGAATATACCTTTTTAAAAATATACATTTATTGTTAATAGTATTACAGATATCTCCTGTCCCACCGTCTCCCCTCTCCTCCCAGTCTATACCTTTTTTTTTTTTAAGTATCAAAGTTAGAGGAAGATGGAATGAGGGCCTCTGGGAAGAATGCAGAAAGTGGAAATGCCCCTTCAAGTCACATTTACTACTGACTAGACTCTTTGTGCCTTTCTCTGGCTTTTGCTTTCAGTTCAGCAGTTCATTTCTAGAATGGAATGTTTTGATTAATCTGTTTGCATACTTCAGATTAATCAAATAATTGCTAAAGTTTAACCTCACTTCATTGTATATAAACATACTGCTGATGAGTAAATAATAATTTTACTCATCATTGCTATTTCCAGTTTTCAGATAAATTATTTTTCACATTCATCAGAATTTAATTCATATATAATGCTCTCTTCGCCATATCTTGGTCACAAGAATTAAGAGTCTGCAGATAGCATTTCTTTATGGATTCATTTATTGAACAAATAATGAGTGGCTATGATGTGTAGATGTAGAGGGTTGTTTACAGATCACATTCTTTAATTCCCCCCCCCCCCCAGTTTTTGTTTCTATCTTATTATATGTCATCCTAAAGCATAATAGCTTATTAATTATTTTTCCCAATCATTAGTTAATGAAGATTATGCCTTCCTTTTACCATTTATTTACTTAGATTATATTCATCTACTGAGAGCATTTGAAAGAGTTTCTCAAAATTAGGGTAACAATAATTTAAAAAGTAAAAACAGAGGAAATACACATAAAAGGACCAGGGAAGTAGAAGATCGTAAGTTATTTAGCTGAAGTTCTCACTGGATTTAGATCTGATCTCCTAAAGTGGGGAGAAATATATTAGATTTTATGATTTTTACTATCCTTTTAAAGCCAAGGAGATCATGTTTCTTTTGCTCAAAATCTTCTGGTAGTTCTCTAGGATTTTATAAAATCCAAAGTCCTTATGGTCTAGACTTGCACTGTTTCAATACAATAACTCATTACATGTACATTTCAATGAATTAAAATGAAAAACATCAGTTTCTCAGTTACAGTAGCCATGCTTTAAGTGCTCAGCAGCCACATGTGGCCAGTGGCTACTGTTTTGGGCAGCACAATGTACAGAACATTTCATCACAGCAGCAAGTTCTGTTTGCAGAGCTGATCTCAAAGTCTCTGCATGATCTGGCCCTTGCTTGCCTCTCGGACTTTACCCTTTATAGGCACCTTTCCCTTACTCACCTCCAGCAACAACTAGCCAGCCCTTGGCTTTTCTCAGGCATTCCAAACTGGTTCTGCCTCAGGAACCTCACACTTGCTATTTCATCCATCTGAAATACCGTTCCTGCAGATATTCACATTTTACTTCAAGTCACTTTTACCATTGGCTAGACTCTTTGTGCCTTTCTCTGGCTTTTGCTTTCAGTTCAACAGGTCATTTGTAGAATGGAAGGTTTTGATTAACCTGCTCAAGATGTTTTGAGGTCTCTTCTCAAGAAACCCCTTTGAAGAGGGCTGATCTACATGTCATCCATGTCATTCTTTATGCCCTTATCCTGCCTTATTGTCCTTGGGTCTGCATTATATAGCTTAATCTCTTTGTGTCCATCACCACTAGAAAGTAATTTTCATGAGAGCAGGTTCTTTATTTAGTTCACTTGTGTATGCCTGGCCTTATGGTAAGTGCCTAATAAATGCTTGTTTACTCCAGTGGTTCTCCACAGGGGGTGATTTTGGCCCCCAGGGGACACTCAGCCATTTTTGATGGTCAGAACTGGGAAGGTGCTACTGGCACCTCGTGGGTGGATGAGAGAGATGCTGCGAACCACCCTGCCGTGCACAGGGCAGCCCCCGCAGCACAGAATTATGTGGCCTAAAGTGCGAACAGTACTGATATCGAGAAACTTGTTGACCCTCTATGTGAAGTGTCCATTCCGAAAATATAGCAGTCAGTCTGGAGGGGCAAAACCGAATTACAGATGTAGTGTATCAAATGCCCCAACAACTAATGTCTCCTAGTTCACTTACATGTAAGGCAAGTGAAATTAAAATACATCTAAAACTGATATTCTTCAGCTCACTTCTTCCTGACCTGGTATCAATGTTATACTCTCATCTGTAAACAACTTGTCTTCATTTAAATACTTCATCATTGGCCTTTCTTTCATCTTTGTAGTATCCCGTTGCCACAACAGACTTTTGTGTATATTCTGTGGTATTTACTGTTATTAATTTTGTGTGATTCATGGAAGCATTTAAAATTTGTATTATGTAACATTACTACACCTTTTTAGTCTCCCTTATGAAATGGGTTAAATAATAAGAGAGAATTGGCAAGGGGCAGTGGGAAGGGCGCTAGTCAATAGAAGACCTGTGTTCAATGCAGGGTCCTCCACTGTTTTGTTTATGTGACCTTCGCAAGATGTGCCATTTAAACGAGATGTAACAGTGACAACATCTCACACAGAACCTGATGCCACGAAAGACAACATCCTTCCCCATCGTCTTCCCTCCTTCCCATTCACACTCGCGGAACTATATGGAACTAACACACTTTGAAGGATTTCCTTGGCAGTCTCCACTTAGGACAAGGTTAGTTGTCTCTTACAATGCATTATTGAAATACAAATCATGATGATTTAAAAATTCTCTGGGAAATGAAACCTCAAAAGCAAAGTTGTATTAGGAGTGTCTTCACATCTTTTTGTTGAGGGGAAAGCTTTTTTTTTTTTTTTAAATTTAAATTCTTTATTGTTTAAAGTATTACATGAGCCTCCTTCCCCCCAGCCCCGCATTGACCTCTCCCCTGCCACTCCCACCCCCAGCACATGCCCTCATCCCTCTTCCATCTGTGTCCATTGGTTATGCTCATATGCATGCATACAAGTCCTTTGATTGATCTCTTACCCCTTCACCCCCTGCCTTCCCTCATAGGTTGGACAGTCTGCTTGATGCTTCTATGTCTCTGGTTCTACTAATATTTTGTTCATCAGTTTATGTTGTTTATTATATCCCAAAAATGAGTGAGATCATGTGATATTTATCTTTCTCTGACTGGCTTATTTTGCTTAGCATAATGCTCTTCAGTTCCATCCATGTGGTTGCAAATGGTAAGAGTTATATCTTTTTTACAACAGCGTAGTATTCCATTGTGTAGATGTACCACAGTTTTCTAATCCATTCATCTGCTGATGGGCACTTAGGCTGTTTCCAAATCTTAGCTATTGTAAATTGTGCTGCTGTGAACATAAGGGTGTATATATCCTTTCTGATTGGCATTTGAGGGGAAAACTTTTAAACATTAATGGCAATTTAGCTATCTGAACAGGTGGCTTCATTATCTTAAAAATGTATCAAATTACACTAATGATCAAAAAGGGCAGTGTAAGCTATATTGTAAGAAAATGATAGCATCATCTTCTGAAAAGATGACTGGGAAAATGCATGTAACTTATGGTCCCTAAGGTCCTTAATAATTCAGAAGTTGTCAAGCATTTTGATAATGTGACCTTCTTCTACTTCCCATCTTTTATCATTATAGAAAATTATAAAGAGTATTGTTTAAAAGAATTAACCCTCCCCCCAAATATTTAATTTTTAATTTTGAATGCAAATAACATAGAGTTTGCTAATGCAGCCTTTTACTCCTCATTGCAGGACCATCAGATTCAGTTATGGCTGATCTCTCACTCCCTCTCCTGTTTCTTCCTTTCTCCCCTCCCCTTTTTGTCCTTTTCAATGTAATGACAACAGACCACATTTAAAGGGCTATTTTTCTTTTTAACTTTAGAAGCCTGAAAAAAGTGAGAGTTTTTAAAAGGCAGAAAGCAACGAGGCACTGAGCCTCAGAAGGCGAGAATAATGATGAGCCTGGTTTCTCAGCACTGCCAGCCTCAGAAGAAACCATAAAATTCAATATCTAACTTGGCAGCTGGAATCCTTACAGAATGAAAACAATCCTGTTCCTTTAATTTTATGCTCTCCTCTATCATCTCATGGCACTTTGCCTAGTGGAAGAGAATCATGGAGCCTAAAATAACATTAAGTGGCTTTATATTCACCACCTTCCTGGTAATCCCATTTGCCCCAGGTTAGGTAAATAGCCTCTCACAAAGTGGGGATACAGTCTGTAATTAGATTTTTAAAAACCACTCAGATATGAGCAAGAAAGAAAATAAATCCAAATTTAAGTTATTTTTAAATGTTAATACACAGATGTTTTGCCTTATCTATATTTTAATGTTAGCATCTATCAAGCATGATTTATTTAGGGTTACTTGAACACTAGAGTAAAACAATATTCCATTAAGCAGAGTGTTTTTGTACAATCTTTTATTTTCTTGTGTTCTTTTAAATTAAATTTATTGGGGTGACATTGGTTGATAAGAGTATATAAGTTTCTATTATCTACTCTTTACATTTCTATGATGCACGATCTGTATATTGCATTGTGTGCACACCACCAAAGTCACATCATCTCCTGTCACTATATTTTTGATCCCTCTTACCCTTTTAAACTCCCCCACTTCCCTTCCCTCTCATAACCATCGAATTGTTGTCTGTATCTATGAGTTTGTTTTTCTTATTTGTTCATTTATTACTTTCAATTTTATATCCCACATATGAGTGAAATCATGTGGTTCTTGACTTTTTCCATCTGACTTACTTTGCTTAGCATGATATTCTCAAGGCCCATCCATTGATGTCACAATGGCAGTGTTTCATGTTTTCTTATGGCTGAGTGGTATTCCATTGTATACACTATGTGCCACGTCTTCTATTCATGATGGCCAAGACATGCAAACAACTGAAGTGTCTTTTCATAGATGATTGGAAAATATTTTTATTGGAAAGAGGCAAATGAACCCCCTCTTCCACCATCTCTATCACAACAAACTGATAATAGAGATTTCATTAAAAATTAATTAATTAACTAATTAACTAATACATAAATGGAAAGCAACAATCCCCAACTGGTAGGTTTTATCTTGGAATTAGTGCACTTTAAACCCAATATGTTCTTTAGAAAAATTATATGATTATAGTACTCAGCAGGGAAAATTGATGTATAAACTATTGATGCTGGTTCACATACAACAAAAAACACGAAACAATGATAAATTGTGTTTAATATTATGTTTAACATATGTCATGCAATAAGGCAATGGCATAAAGAAATAGGTAAAATATTTCAACGAGAAAGTAAAAAGGTTAACAAGCCTCATTTTATAGAATATACTAGTATTTATGCAAGAGAATGACAGCTTCTCATTTTATAGAATATATATTATTCAAGAGAGTTACAACTTCTAGTATATGGAATATATGGCATACATGGGAAGAATAAATTAAAATGCTTATGGTAATCTGTTTTTAATGAAAATATTTTCTGACTCTATTTGATCAAATGATTATTTGGGATGCATAGTTAATTTTAAAATATACCTCACTGAATCACATTGACAATCAAGTATTTATCCCATGGAGTTAAGAAAAATAGAATTCTATTTACAATTATACTGCAAAGGGAATTTCTTTTTAAATTATTCAGTAATCTTCAGTCAGATGTTGCAAATAGCTTTCAATTGAACTTTCTGTGGTTTTTAAAAATAGAAGTACTTTTTTCTAGATTGTTTTCATTTTAGGAAAAATGATCAGTCTTGTTCCCTTGAGTAAGTTAGTATTTATTTACTATTTTAGTTAGTATTTATTTTTATACAATTAAACATGCATGCTTAGTTATACAAATACAAAACTATGATTGGATTAATAAAGAAAACACACAACACTGTATTGTCCATGATACACTTTGTGATGTTAAAGCATTAAATGCTACACATGAGTGTCTCTGTGTGTGCATGTGTGTGTTTAAAATTCTCAGTACTTTCAGTTTTCTCACCTTCAGATTAGGTTTCAGTAACTCAAAATGATGACAAAGAACATTTTTTGGATAACAACCACATATAAGGTTAAGTTTTACTATGTTTAAGATTCTTTTATTATAAAGAAATTCCTTAAATCCATGTCTTACTCTTTCATTTATGATTTTCATACTTATTTTCCATAATTTTGAATCAGTTGTGACTAAGACCATTAGTCTTCACTCTATGAGGTGTCTTCAACTCTGGCTAAGGACTACAAAGCATTTCCTCAGAGCTTCATTTCCAGAGAGAATTAAATTTGATAATTAAGTTTCATATGCTAAGTACAAAGCCTGCTATAAAGTAAGCAACTTATAAAATATGGCTGTTATTATTATTCATAGAACAGGAATAAAAGATAATTAGTATTTCATAGTTTTCTGAGAATATTCAACCCCCACACACTTATAGAAAATAGTTCAGAAAAAATGACTGAAAAATCGATAATTTTTGTATTGTGGATGATTTTATATTTATTTCTACCCTACTCTATTGTCCAAATGTTGTACAATGAGCATGTATGGCTTTTATGATCATGAAAAAAATCAAATATTAATTTCGCAATTGCCTTTTAAGTTTTGTTGAACTTCTTTAGCATGTCTGTTTATCATATTCTCTTGTGAACCACCAGAACGGCCAGTTGGACTGATGACATTGAAAAATCTTAACACCGTCGGATGGAAATGTGATAATTCATTCAAGCTTATGCCCTTGAACAGTCTGAGAGGAGAATGAAAATTGATGAAATATGTTTTGTGGCCCTAACTGGTTTGACTCAGTGGATAGAGCGTCAGCCTGCGGACTCAAAGGTCCCAGGTTCGATTCCGGTCAAGGGCATGTACCTTGGTTGCAGGCACATCCCCAGTAGGAGGTGTGCAGGAAGCAGCTGATCGATGTTTCTCTCTCATCAATGTTTCTAACTCTCTATCCCTCTCCCTTCCTCTCTGTAAACAATCAATAAAATATATTAAAAAAAAAAGAAATAGTTTTGTGTTTTCTGTGACATGTCAGCAGGTATCAAGAAACTATTAGTTGAGGGGGGAAAACATGCTTATGAATTCTGTGCTTCAATTAAGGGACGATGTACAATGTCCATGATTTTAGTGCCAAGAAAAGGCAAAGAAAGGAGACACAATTCCCAAACTACTGACATGCAGAGCTATCACTTCAACTGAAACTTTAAAAACAAGCTAAGAGGTTATAGTTTCCAGACAGCATGTCATAAATTCAGAACTGGGAACTTATATAAAAAGTAACAGAAAGAAGTCTGGCTTAACAAAAGCTAGATTCTTAAGTCATATAAGAATGATCTTTAAAAGGCATAATAAAAAGTGTGCTCTATCTTATATGTACTTATTGAAAAAATAAACCAAGTCTCTTTCCATTAAATTCTTTTTCCTTCTGGTAGAGGAGAAAAAGCCACCCTGAAATCCTGAACTAGGATAATTATGGTGATTTTGACCTTGCAATTGCAGCTATTTTACTAAAGGCTCTTATTTCATCCTTGCAAACATAAAATATTTACCATAGAATGCTTGGTACATGTAAACATCAGTGTATTATTTCCTTATTTTAAAACACTTTTATTCGGCACCACATAGAGTATGAACACGAATAAGGAATATTCCTTTCAAGCAAAGGATCTGAGAGGTGAACACTAACCCACTTGTAAAAGTGCTGTGAGAAAGGAATGGACAAAGGGCTATGGCTACTCTGGACAGAGAGGGCACTGTTGAGCTGGCTCTGTAAACCCCTTGAGGACAGGGCCATCTCTTATTCATCTTTGCATCCTTTGTTGATAACACTCTGATAAATGCTTAAAATATGTTTCTTTAATAATATTGTACGCAAGTGGGTGGACTCTGGAGACAGATTTTCAGAGCTCAGATCCCACCTTTGCCAAGTTAGAGAATGAGCCACTGAAATTTAATTATGATGTTCAGATAAATTGTTTCCTCCAAAGTAAGTTGCTTTTTCATTTGTTTTTATATTCTGATTAGAGGCCCGGTGCACAAATTTCGTGAACTCAAGTGGGGGGGGGTCCCTCAGTCCGGCCTGCGCCCTCTCACAGTCCAGGAGCCCTTGGGGGATGTCCAACTGATGGCTTAGGCCTGCTCCCCATCATCCTTAGTGCTGCTGTGCAGGCAGGAGAAGCTCCCGCCACCGCCGCTGTGCTCCCCAGCTGTGAGTCTGGCTTCTGGCTGAGCAGTGCTCCACCCGGGGGAGCACACTGACCACCAGGGGCAGCTCTTGCATTGAGCTTCTGCCCCCTGGTGGTCAGTGTGCATCATAGCGACTAGTCGTTCCACTGTCAGGCCAAAAGCAGCTCTCAGACATCCCCTGAGGGATCCTGGATTGCAAGAGGTTGCAGGCCAGGCTGAAGGACCCCATCAGTGCACGATCAGGGCTCAGGAGGGATGTGGGAGGGTTCCAGGGTGTGTCCAGCCTGTCTTGCTCAGTCCTGATCAGCCAGACCCCAGCAGCAAGCTAACCTACCAGTCAGAGCATCTGCACCCTGGTGGTCAGTGCACATCATAGCGCCTGGTTGACCAGTCAACTGCTCCCTGGTGGTCAGTGCATGTCATAGTGAGTGGTTGAGCGGCCTTATCATATCATTAGCATATTATGTTTTGATTGGTTGAATGGCCGGCCGATGATTGGACACTTAGCATATTAGGCTTTTTTTATATGAGACTAGAGGCCCAGTGCATGAAAACTCATGCACTGGAGGGGTTGTCCCTCAGCCCAGCCTATCCCCCCTCACAGTCCGGGAGCTCTCAAGGGCGGGAGGTGACCTGGTGATCAGGGGAAGGCAACACCCCCATCACACCTCTGCTGCTGTCACTGCCGGCAGTGCAAGCCTCGGCTGGCCCTGGTTACCTGAGCCTCAGGCAGCCCTGGGTGACTGGGCAGTCACTATCCAAGGCTTTCCTGAGCCTTAAGCCCACTCTGGGCAGCTGAGCAGCTGACATCTGAGGGTTGCCTGTGCCTTGGGCGGCCCTGGGTGGCTGGGAGATTGAGGGTGGGTCCAGCCATGCTGCATGTCTGCCACCCCCTGGCAGGGCTGAAAGGACTTGGGGACTCCGACAGGGCTAAGGGGACTGGGCACTGCCATCTTGTGGCTATGGGCTCTGCCATCTTTGTGATGGTGTGATGGTCAATTTGCATATTCCCTCCTTATTAGATAGGATGTAATGTTATTTATTATCTGTTTTCAGTATAACAGAAGAATTAGAAGAATAAGCCCCATTTATGGTTCAAACATCTACAATTGCCTCATACAGGGATGTGTTCTTTAAAGTGATCATCATCTGTAGTATTAAAAACCAAAACAAAGTATCATCACTGATGTCTTATTGTATTGAACTAGAATGTCCAGTTGAAGGGGCCCTCAGACTATTCTGTATGTTAATTTCCTCACAACTCAGTTGAGGAGGCCAAATTGTAGAGAGGACTCAAGTTAGAAGAATGGGAGGTAATATGAAAGAGATTTGAAACAAATTGTCTGGACTTTGTCTTCACACATAATAGGCACTCAGTCAAGCTATAAGGAATAAATAAAAGAGTAAAAGTGTAAAAGAATAATCAACCTGTGAAATTATAGAAAAATATAATGGTGGTATTTGGATTAAGTTTATTGAGACAGAAATAGAATGCCTAATAGAAACTAATTTGAGGCAAAAACATTCCTTTCCATAAAAAGCAAGAAGCAAATGCTATAACAATATTATCACCAACAACAACAGAAAATATCTTTATACCCTTAATTCTATCTTTCATTTTATCCTAGTATCTCAATCTTATCCCCAGGAAAATGTGTTGGTTCATATCATGGAGAAGAAAGACTTTGATCAATCATTAGATCATAGCATCCAAAGTTTTATATAAATCCTTACTGCTAACTCTAATGTTGAAGTTAACTGCCTACTAACTAGATCCTAGGTTATAAACTAGAGCTATGAAATATTTTTATCTCTATATCCATTTCTGTCTGTGACTTTTTAAGATCCTGTTGCTGATAAGGAATTTCCACTTTATAATAGATAAGATTTTCAGGATAATAATACCTCATATTCCCAAGTCATTTTTAATTTGATGTTTCATTTCTCCTTAAATATTTCTGGTTGAGTAGATAACTGGGAATGAGAAAAATAGAAACTCCTTGCTGGTTTCTGTCTTAAAAGAAGTAGATGTATACCAGCAGGGCAGCCGAAGCAAACCAGGGTTAGCCTTGTGAGTGACAAGCTTTGTCATCACCTGGCCTTGACTGTCACCTCTGAGGTGAAGGATACTGAGCTTCCAAAGACAGACAGAGGAGTTATGGCTGATGGATTTTTAAAAATCATTTTTAGGATATAAATATTGTATTAGGCTATAAAGTATTATTCTTAAATGTTGCTATTTATTATTTAACTTTTTGTGTCAATGTTTGAACATTTGTTATAAATAAAAATAATTTTGCATTTATCATCTAGATTCCTTACTTTGTTAATCAATACACTTAAATCAAATGGAATTTTGAAAAATAAAGCATTACTGATTCATAAAGCCAAATATTTAACTTGAAATTTTATTACTAAAATTTTTATTGGAAAAACAGTGAGGAATGTTATTAACATGATCATTTGTACATGTAGTTATAGTTTCACAATGGAATTTTATATGGGGTCAACTTCTATAATAGATTATAGGAGAATTGCTATAAGGTAAACTGCTGTGTCATGGTAAATGGAAAAAAGGTCTGTGTACAGATTTTAGTTTAACGCTTTGATATGAAAGAAATCTGAAGATTCACTATACCCATAAATTTTTAACTTATGAATAGCTTAAAAGGCAGTTTACCAAACTAAAAGGTTTACCTATCCCCAGACAGAAATATCCTTTTGATATCCTGTTTTAGAAAAGGAACAATTTCCCTCACATAATATCTAGGCTATGAAATAACACTGGGAAAAAATATGGATTAGAAATTCAAGCCCCAGAATGCCTTCTTAGGTTTCTCTCTCTTTATATATTCCCAAAATGTAGTTTAAAGCTATGGCCAGTTTGAACTATATAAAAAGCTGTCATTTTTTATATAGTAACTTAAAAAAAAATCTTCACTCAAAGATATGTTTTGATTGATTTTAAAGATAAAGAGAGAAAAAACTATCAGTTGCCTTCCACATGTGCCACATGTGTACAAACCCACAACCTAGGTATGTGCCCTGACCAGGAATCAAACCTGCAACCTTTTGGTGGTGCACTAACCAACTGAGCCACCTGGCCAGAACTGATATAGTAACTTTTCTTTTCAAACTATTTTATTTGATTGGGGACTGTTTTTTGATACTTAATTCAAAACACTCTCTCTATAGTCTATTAATTTACTCTCAAACTGAGTGTATTACTTCTATAAATCATATGCAACTAAGCCATATTTTAAATGCTTATTTTCCATATACTTCTCATTTAATTATAGCGCCTTGTGAAAATTCTTTGTTTCCTTATTTTATTTAAACCTGATCTTCATATATAAGTTTTCTTCTGTGTTTTTTCCCAAATAAACTTTAAATTCCTTAATGAAAGGTATTATCATAAAGCTTTGTTGCTATAAAAAGGTGCTCAAATATATTTGATAATAAATGAATGAATGAATGAATGAGTATTCACTTCTATCAAGATGATAAGGATCCACACCTTTCAGAAAAGTTTTAGGTTCAGAGAAAGGCATCAGGGTTCAAAAAAAAAGTAAAATGAAGAATAAGGAGTAAGGCTGGTGTGGCTCACTTGTTGAGCATCATTAACCTATGAACCAGGAGGTCACAGTTCCATACCCCATCAGGGCACATACCTGGATTGCAGGCTCAATCCTCAGTAGGGGGCATGCAGGAGGCAGCTGATTAATGATACTCTCTCATCATTGATGTTTCTATCTCTCTCTCCCTTTCCCTTCCTCTCTGAAATCAATAATATATATATATATATTTAAAGAGAATGAGAGCTGTGGTGGGTGGATATCAGATATGCTGAAGAGATCTATTTCTTATTTTGTTCTGTATCTCTCAGATTTTATTTTAGCACCCACAGTTTGGAAATCAGATAAGCTTTGCTGGGAGTGTGGCCAGAAAATAAATTGGATTTTAGAGCTTTATATTTATTACTAGAGGCCCAGTGCACGAATTCATGCTGGGGTGAGGGGGGGTGGGAGGGGTCGGGGGTGTCTGGCCAGCACAGCCCCAATCCGGGCAGATCAGGCACTGTATGGAACATATACATGACATGATAATGTTCTTCTCATCCAAAGGTAGTATTCTGATTTCATACCTTATATACCAAATTTCTCACATGAATAAAAACTATATATGTGTGTGTGTATTAATTGTGGTTATGATTAATTTTATACTTGCAATTTGTCCATCATTTGGTGAGTCTGTGTTAACCTTATTATTGAATGGACTTGAATTGGCTGAAGCCATTTTTTAGTGTGTGGCTCATGCAAGCATATTTTACAGGAAAACACTGAATGTAACCTTAGGAAGTTAGTCCTGGCTGTACCACTAACCAACGGTAACTGACAATTACCAGAAATGCCAAGTAACGAATACTCTGTGCCTTTGTTAGTGATATGATCTGTCTCTTTCACTTGACCACAGAATCATGAACATAAACTACAGTAAAAGGATTTTTTTAAGTGAATAATTTTGGTTAAAGACAATGTAAATATTTGTGCGTCTATTTTCAAAGCTGTCTTCTGTTTGATCTGTTTTTTAGGAAGGAAGAGAAGAGCTTTTGTTGGTCTGGTGACCTTATTCCCTGTAAGTAATATGACACCATGACACCGGCTGCTACTCTGAAAAGCAGCAAAGCAATTCACAGAGAGCTTGAGGTACAACCTACGGACAGTTCCCAACAAGCCCGTCACCCTGTCATCCCCACCTGCCTTCCCTCTCTGGTGACACCCAGTTGCTATGCTTCTCAAAGGGCTCCCCCTGCCTCTGGGGTGGCTGTTGGATCTTGTTGCACATTCAGTGTGTTCAAGTTGTCTGGAATTTGTTTAAAATATATTTTTATTGATTTCAGAGAGGAAAGGAGAGGGAGAGAGAGATAGAAACAATGATGAGAGGGAATCATTGATCGGCTGCCTCATGCATGCCCCCTACTGGGGATCGAGCCCACAACTCAGGCATGTGCCCTGACTAGGTATGGAACTGTGACCTCCTGGTTCATAGGTCGACGCTCACCCACTGAGCCACACCAGCTAGGCAAGTGATCTGGAATTTTTGTTGTGATCCAGCACAGCAGGACTGGGGTTTCTGGGCTGCTCTGTAAAAGATGTTTTGGAGCCAAGATATCAGTACAATCAACTACATTTTATAGTCAGGTCTGAATGGTCAATATGAAGGAAGCGTTATTCCAGCTCTATGCATTGGTGTCTATTTTAATTGTGTGCCTAAAGGGATGGAAGTGAGAGGGGAGAAGACAAACCTTTTCTAATACTAAGTGGAGTAGCCTTTGACAAGCTGTGGATAGGGCCATGGTATGTATCCAATAGGTTACTTAAGGGCATGTGGAGTCATAGTTGGGAATAAAAAAAAAGATGTGAACTCTAAGTCTCTGGGTTTTTAGGTTTATATGTATGTAGATTGTGATTCACTTGTATAATCATGCTTCTTAAAGAATGCATAAATAAATGCATAAATATTCCTCCCATTTGACCAGCTTTTATCTTTGTTCTCTAATAAACCAATGTGAGTCAAAAACTTTCACTGCCCTGAGATACTAAATTTGCTAGCTTCCTATAAAAGAAAGCTCTTGGCTTTTTAAAAAATGTATTTTTATTGATTTCAGAGAGGAAGGGAGAGAGCTAGAGATGTAGAAACATCAGTGATGAGAGAGAATCAATGATTGGCTGCCTCCTGCATGTCCCCTACTGGGCGGGGGGGGGGGGGTGTCAAGCCCACAACCTGGGTCTGTGCCCTTGGCTGAAATCAAACCTGGGACCCTTTAGTCAGCATGCCAACACTACCCACTGAGCCAAACTGGCTAGGGCAAAAGCTCTTGGCTTTGATTAGAATTTTAGTTTCTAATGTCTACTTTTGATTTACAAGGTCACTTTATTTCAAATTTTCAAAAAGGCAATTTCAGTGATTTAAGGTAGAAGCATAGTGTTAGGGTCTAGTTTCCCATTGTTATTTATCATCATATCTTCCTCCTTTCTCTGTAAATGGACCTACCAAAGGCAGTTTACCAAGCATCTGCAGCTGCATCAGATAAGCAGCATACCAGTGTCTACATTTCTTTAGGATTCTATGAGGGAATCAAATAGATGAAAGGAAATCGAAATACTTCTCACTGCAACTAACTCGTTCCATTAATTAGTTTGAGTGTGCTAGCCTCTGTTTTAATGTGACACTCTGTATTAGTTGGATATTGTGAGCAACCCTTTTTGACCTTCAGTAATATAAAAGGTATTTCTTAAGCAAAGAATCCAGTATCAGATTTTGCCAACAAATCTGTGTTGCTATTACCAGGAGTCAGAAACCAAGAAATTAGGCTTTTGTATGACTTCATGCACACTTCAATTTTCTACTTTGAGATGCTGAAAGAGGATAAGAAACGTATCCAAGATCACACAAGTAGGGAGTTCTATAACTCAGATTAATAACACACTCAAAAATTGCTCCATGTCTTTGAAAACCATAAAGAAAATGTGAAAAACAAAGATAATGTAAAAATCATCTTCTCAAATAGTGTCATGCCATAACATTCATTTCACTTTTAATAGTATAATTCATGGGGATAAATAACAGGTGGTTATAATTTCATATAATAGAAAAGCCATAAAATTAACTGAGAAAAGAAAAATTGAAACCCACATCGCAAAATATAAGTAAACAAAGAAACAGTAGAGCAAATATAATATTGGCCTCATGTTAAAGTTAGATCAATATTATTTCCACCCAAAATCCAATTTCATATATATAATAAACTCTACATATCATTTATCGAAATTGCTTTTTCCTTGCATTAAATAATATCTTTAAAAAATGGAGGCTGAATAGACAGATGTGTTCCAAGCCTTGTCCCAGAGCAGAAAGAAAGAACAGCTGAGGGTCGCACTAGAAGTGTTTGTTGGCAAGTTAAGGGACAGCTAAACTCCAGGAGAAGGTGGGGGACTGCTAGATGGGGTTCCCCTGACCGGGCACCCCCACTGCGGCTGGGTCCCCTCCCGGAGCTACGGGCTCGGACGTGGAGACCGCGCCATCTTGATAGGGAAAGTGGAGTTTATTGGAATCCTGAAAATCCACAACTGCAGCAACCACCGAACAGCTGCGAGCCCCAGAACACTGGTCCCCAAATGGTGCAAACTCGCGGATTCAAAGGAGCTCTTCATTCCACCACAGAAAGGTCAGATTTCGCCTGGGATAAGGGGAGGCTTCTGGTCCCGGCGAGAGAGCGAAACACACATTTTGTAGGAGCTGGAGGACCAGGGAAGTCTGTGCCTAGAAAAATCCGTGGTTGTTGGGGCTGGCGTGATCCGTAAATGTGGAAGGGGGTCCTAAGAGCTGCTAACAGAAGGGATCCCTAAAAAGCAACCCATTTTGATGTGATGTGCAGGGACAGCCTAAGAATTTCAAAAGTGTGCCAGCTGCTTAGACTTGCGCACAGACCCATTGTTCATGCACTTGGGCTTTTTCCTCTTCAAATCCTTGCTTCTGATTACTCAGCCCAATACATAGGATCGCCCAGTTGGGGACACCCTGGGAGACTGCAGGGAAAAGTTGTTTTTCTGGAACCTGGGGGTCGGAGCTGGGAGTAACCATCGGAGAGCCAGCTCTGAGGCAGCCCACTCCCACAAACCGGTATTGAGTGCCACAGGGATAAACACAGGCTAGAGAGGCCATATATAGACCCAGAAGTCAATCCAGAAACACTGCCACCCAGGGTCTGAATCACAAATTGACTCTTGTGTAATCAAAAATAAAGGAATATGAGAAATTAAGACACTGCCTGCTTAAAAATCAGGACTGGCTTACAACACTGAGGAACAGTAGAACGCAGGGAACTGCAATACTGTCCAGACTGAGAAACAGGCATGCCAAACAGAACAATAGAGGAAGTGAATGACCTTCACTATTGCACATTATATATTTTTTTATTTTCATTTTTTGCATCTTTTACTTAAGAAACTATTTTTTTCTTTCTTTCTCACTTGATTTTACCTTTTTAATTATTACATTTTTATTTTTAATCAGTATTATTACTACTACTATTTTACCTTTTTTTTTTTAAGTGGCATTTTATTTTCTCTTTATTTTACTTTGGGACTAGTGTTCTACATTCTATTTTCATCTTTCCTTTGCATCGTTTTACTCTATCTCAGCTCTACCTTAATGCCATCACTCTCTTCCCAACTTTTCCCCTTTTGGTGTCCTGTTTATCTTACCCCTTTCCTGTTTTAGATTTTCCCTATTCTTTCTGTTTACCCCCTGTTAAAATTTCACCCTACATATATATCTAATTTCCAATCCCCTGCTCCAAGTCCATACACACCTCTCTCTTCGCTGTCTTAAATACCCAAAAAATTCTTTTTCTCTCTGTCCTTTAGTTGTTGTTTGCTTGAATGTTGATTATACCGAATTTTTATGCTTTTTTGTGAGATTGTTTTGCTTATTCTTTTTTTTGTTTTTCTTTGCTTTTGCTTCTGTTTTCCCTTGCCTTGCTTGATATTAGTTGGTGTTGTAGTTTGCATTAATCCCCAGGTACTTGTGGCTGGCATTTGCTGGGATTACTGGTTGTTCTAGTGGATTTTTCTCCCCATATATATAGTTTGTTCCCCTTTTCTCTCTTAGTCTCTTTCTTGTCTCTCTTATTTTTTTTCTTTTCCCAATTTCATTTTGACACTCCATTTTTTTTCTTTCCTTTTCCTCTTCTTTTTTCTCCCCTAACCCCTAATTTGCATTTCTCTGGTGTCACCTTTATTGGAGGTTATTAATATCATGAATACATTTCTGCTCAGTGCCTTGTGTGTTGTATTTTGTGCCTTTAAGTCAACGCAGGAGAGAGAGAACTACATAACCAGACATCTGGAGAAGAGAGAACAAGGGGAGATGAAGAAACAGCCCACATATGAAAGAAAAGCAGGCATCACCAGAAAAGGAAGTAAGCAAAACAGAGGCAAGCAACCTGCCAGAGAAAGAATTCAGAGAAATGGTCATAAGGTGGTTGAAAAGAATGGAAGATAAATTCGACAATATGAGTAAGAACCAAGAGTAAATGAATAAGAACCAAGAAGAAATGAAAGATGACATCACTGCTGTAAAGAACTCAATAGAAAGCATCAAGAGTAGACTAGAAGAAGCAGAGGACCGCATCAGTGAGCTAGAAGACAAGGTAGGAAAAAATAATCAAGTAGAGCAGCTTCTAGAAAAAAGAATTAAAAAGCAGGAAGAGAGCCTAAGGGAACTTTGGGACAACATGAAACAAAACAACATCCGCATAATAGTGGTTCCAAAAGCAAAGGAAACTGATTAAGGAATAGAAAGCCTGTTTGAAGAAATAATGACAGAAAACTTCCCTGATATAGGGGGAAAAAAAAACCCATCCAAATCCAAGAAGTTCACAGAGTCCCAAGCAAAATGAACCCCAAAAGACAAACACCAAGGCACATTATAACTAAATTGGCAAACACCAACGACAAAGGAAGAATCTTAAAAGCGGCCAGAAAGAGACAGAAAGTAACATACAAAGGAACCCCCATCAGACTAGCAACTGATTTCTCAACAGAAACTCATCAGGCCAGAGGGGAATGGAATGAAATATACAAAGTCATGCAAAGGAAGGGTCTGACTCCAAGAATACTGTACCCAGCAAGGCTATCAATCAAAATTGAAGGTGAAATCAGGAGCTTCACAGACAAAAAAGGACTAAGGGAATTTATTACCACCAAACCAGCAATGCAAGAAATGCTAAAGGGTCTGCTGTAAAAAAAAAAAAGAAAGAAATAAGAAGCGAAGAAGGAACACAGGGGTAAAGAATAAAAATGGCAACAAATAAGTACCTATCAACAATAACTTTAAATGTAAATAGGTTAAATGCCCCAATCAAAAGACATAGGGTAACTGACTGGATAAGAAAACATGACCCATATATCTGCTGTCTACAAGAAACCCACCTCAGAAAAAAAAGACACACACAGACTGAGGGTGAAGGGATGGAAAAAGGTTTACCAGGCGAATGAAAATGAAAAAAAAGCTGGGGTAGCAATACTTATATCTGACAAATTAGATCTCAAAGTGAAGGACATAACAAGAGATAAGGAAAGCCACTTCATAATACTAAAGGAAGCAATCCAACAAGAAGAAATAACTCTGGTAAACATATATGCACCCAATACAGGAGCACCCAAATACATAAAAAAACTCCTGGAGGATATCAAGGGAGAGATCAACAGCAATACAATCATAGTAGGAGATTTTAATACCCCACTATCACCATTGGACAAATCCTCAAAACAAAAAATCAGCAAAGAAACATCAATCCTAAATGACTCACTAGACCAGATGGAATTAATTGACATCTTCAGAACATTTCACCCCAAAGCCACAGAATATACATTCTTCTCAAGTGCACATGGCTCATTTTCAAAGATAGACCATATGATGGGACATAGGCAAAGTCTCTTCAAATTCAAGAAGATAGAAATCATATCAAGCATCTTCTCAGACCACAGTGGCATAAAACTGGAAATCAACTACAATAAAAACAATCCAAAAAATCAAACACATGGAGACTAAACAGCATGCTATTAAACAATGACTGGGTTACCAGAGAGATCAAGGAAGAAATAAAAAAACATCATGGCAACAAATGACAATGAAAACACAACAATCCAAAATCTATGGGACACAGTGAAAGCCGTCTTGAGAGGGAAGTTCATAGCTCTACAAGCATACTGCAAAAAACAAGAAACAATGGTAATAAATTACCTAACCTTACAACTCAAAGAGTTAGAAAAAAGAGAAACAAGAAAAGCCCAGTGTAAGCAGAAGGAAGGAAATAAAGATCAGAGCAGAGATAAACGACATTGAGACCAAAGAAACAATACAAAAGATCAACAAAACCAAGAGCTGATTCTTTGAAAGGATAAACAAGATTGATGAACCTCTATCCAGGCTCACCAAGAAGCAAAGAGAAAGGACACAAATAAACAAATCAGAAATGAAAGCGGTGAAATAACAACAGATCCCACCCAAATACAAAGGATTGTTAAAAAATACTACAAACAACTCTATTCCAACAAACTGGACAACCTGGAGTAAATGGACATATTCCTATAAAAATATAACCTTCCAAAACTCAATCAGGAAGAATCTAAACAGCTCAGTATGCCAGTAACTATGGAAGAAATTGAAGCAGTCATCAAAAAGCTTCCAGCAAACAAAAGCCTGGGGTCAGACGGCTTCACAGAGGAGTTTTACCAAACATTCAAGGAAGAACTAAAACCTATCCTTCTCAGACTATTCCAAAAAATTCAAGAGGAAGGAACACTTCCAAGCTCCTTCTATGAAGCCAGCATCACCCTAATACCAAAACCAGATAAAGACAACACAATGAAAGAGAATTACAGGCCAATATCCCTCATGAACCGAGATGCCAAAATCCTCAACAAAATTCTAGCAAACCGGATCCAGCAGTACACCAGAAACATCATACACCATGACCAAGTAGGATTTATCCCAGGAATGCAAGGATGGTACAATATCCGCAAATCAATAAACGTGATACATCACATAAACAAATTGAGAGATAAAAACCACATAGTCATATCAACTGATGCAGAAAAAGCATTTGACAAAATCCACCACCCTTTCTTGATAAAAACTCTCAATAAGGTGGGAATAGAAGGATCATACCTCAACATAATAAAAGCTATATATGATAAACCCACAGCTAACATCACACTCAATGGGCAAAAACTAAAACCATTTCCACTAAGAACAGGAACAAGACAGGGATGCCCATTCTCACTACTCCTGTTCAACATAGTACTGGAAGTATTAGCCATTGTAATTAGACAATAAGAAGAAATAAAAGGCACCCAAATTGGAAAAGAAGAAGTAAAGCTGTCCTTATTTGCAGATGACATGATATTGTACATAAAAAACCTGAAAGACTCCATCAAAAAACTAACAGACTTAATAAATGAATTCGGCAATGTAGCAGGATACAAAATTAACGCCAAGAAATTTATGGCATTTCTATACACCAATAATGAACTTACAGAAAAAGAGACTAAAAAATCAATCCCATTTACCATCACACCAAAAAAATTAAGATACCTAGGAATAAACTTAACCAAGGAGGTAAAAGACCTATACGCAGAAAACTACAGGACACTGAAAAAAAGAGATAGAGGAAGACGTAAACAGATGGAAGAACATACCGTGTTCATGGATTGGTAGAATCAACATCATTAAAATGTCCATACTACCCAAAGCAATCTATAGATTTAATGCACTCCCCATTAAAATACCAATGGCATATTTCACAGACCTAGAATGAACTCTTCAAAAATTCATCTGGAATAAAAAAAGACCCCGAATAGCCAGAGCAATCCTGAGAAAGAAGAACAAAATAGGTGGGACCTCAATACCAGATTTCAAGCTGTATTACAAAGCCACTGTTCTCAAAACAGCCTGGTACTGGCACAAGAACAGACATATAGACCAATGATATAGAATAGAGAACCCAGAAATCGACCCAAACCACTATGCTCAATTAATATTTGACAAAGGAGGCATGAACATACAATGGAGTCAAGACAGTCTCTTCAGCAAATGGTGTTGGGAAAATTGGACAGATACATGCAAAAAAATGAAACTAGATCACCAACTTACACCATACACAAAAATAAACTCAAAATGGATAAAGGACTTAAACATAAGATGGGAAACCATAAAAATACTAGAGGAATCCACAGGCAGGAAAATCTTAGACATATGCCAAAGCAATTTCTTCACTGATACTACCTCTAGGGCAATGGAAGCTAAAGAGAAAATAAACAAATGGGACTACATCAAAATAAAAAGCTTTTTCACAGCAAAAGAAACCATCAACAAAACAACAAGAAACCCCACTGTATGGGAGAACATATTTGCAAATGTTATCACTGATAAAGGTTTAATCTCCAACATCTGTAGGTAGCTTATACAACTTAATAAAAGGAAGATAAATGATCCAATAAAAAAATGGGCCACAGATCTAAATAGAATATTTTCAAAAGAAGACAGAAGGAAGGCCAAGAGACACATGAAAACATGCTCAAAGTCACTAATTATCAGAGAGATGCAAATCAAAACGACAATGCGGTACCATCTCACACCTGTCAGAATGGCTATCATCAACAAATCAACAAATGACAAGTTCTGGCGAGGATGTGGAGAAAAAGGAACCGTCGTGCACTGCTGGTGGGAATGCAGACTGGTGCAGCCACTGTGGAGAACAGTGTGGAGTTGCCTCAAAAAACTGAAAATGGAAATCCCATTTGACCCAGTAATCCCACTCGTAGGAATATATCCTAAGAAACTAGAAACACCAATCAGAAAGGATATATGCACCGCTATGTTCATAGCAGCACGATTTACAATAGCTAAGATTTGGAAACAGCTTAGGTGCCCGTCAGCAGATGACTGGATCAGAAAATTATGGTACATCTACACAATGGAATACTATGCTGCCATAAAAAAGAAGGAATTCTTACCATTTGTAGCAACCTGGATGGAATTGGAGAACTTTATGCTAAGTGAAATAAGCCAGTCAATGAAAGAAAAATACCACATGATCTCACTCATTTGTGGATAATAAAAAACACATTATAAACTGATGAACAAAAAGATAGATACAGAGGCAGTAAAGCATCAAACAGACTGTCAAATTACAGTGGGAAGGTTAGGGAGAGGTGGGGGGAAATAAGAGAACAACTGAAGGACTTATATGCATGCATATAAGAATAACCAACGGATGCAAAACATTGGGGGGTGAGGGCATGTATGGGAGTGGGGTGGGGGGGATAATGGTAAGATATGTACATATATAATACCTTAATAAAAATAAAATAAAATGACGTACTCTTACAAAGCAGTCATCAAGTTAAAGATTGAATTATTAACTCCTATAGAATTTGTGGCAATTGACAAAAATATTCCTATTATAGGAAATTCTTATGATGGATGCTGATAAAATAAAGAATCAAAGAAATAATAAATAAATAAATAAATAATATCTTAAAATGCTAATTTACTAAATTTTAGTTTAGAATAGCAAAATAATAGTACTGGGGGAAGATTAAAATTCTATTGTTATTTTGTAGATGAGAAAACTGGGACTGACAAGATTAAAAGGTATTTCCCAAACCCTACCTAGTTAGGGTAGAAAGAAACCTCCAATTCTTTTGCCTGCTGGCTCATATGCCTTCTTTGATTCCTCACACCTGTGCTCCAACCCCTTTTAAAATTAGTCAGACAGGAATGTGAATTAATTGACTTTTAAAAGGAATAGTCCATTTCATAACTTAATTTCATTCGATCTTCAAAGACCCAGATAAAATACTCAGTTTATAGTAATCTATGGGAATCTCCAGAAGTTCAAATCAGACAGAACAGATTAATTCAGGGTAATTACAAGATGAATCAGTTCAATTGACTCATAATTTAACCCAGTATTGCTCACTCACCATGAGCAGGCTCTATACTAGGTGCCAGGGTATTTAAAAAGGTGCAAAAGATCCAAGATGGCAGCGGAGTAGGTGGATATTGCATTCACATCCTCCCAGGACCAAACTGGAATTACAACTAAATTAAGAGAAATCAACCTGAATAATCAACTGAAGACTAGCTGAAGAGAAGTCTTATAAACAAGGATGTACAGATGAAGCCACATTGAGACTGGTAGGAAGGGTGGGGGTGGAAAAGGGCTGGTCCTGCTCCCATGGGTGGCAGTGGAGATTCCTTACGAATATCTTGGCTCTCAAGTTTCCCCCTGAGGAGTGTGGGGTTTCAGCCCCAAGTTGGGCTCCCTAGCCCAGAACAACAGGTCCAGGAAGAGGTGTCCATATAACATTTGGCTGTGAAACAGCAGGGATTCTGTCCACCAGGGAGAGACAGGAGTCTGCTAGAGACACAGGTGCATCTTAAAAAGCCAATACACAAAACTTCATTTGCAGCACTCACCCTGGACTCCATTGGAGGGAGGAAAGGGTGAACTAGAATCATGTGAGGAGAGACTGGGGTTTGTGGGTCTGGGGAGAGCTGAAGGGTCAGCCACTGGGACCCCTGTGCTGAGCACTCTCCCTTGCTGTAGATACCATCTTTCTTGAGTGGAGTCCACCCCTCTATATGTCACCAACCTGGGGTAAAGCAATAACCCCACCCTCTGTACTCCCTCTTGTCCCACCCTGTGGAACTTGTGCCCTGCTGAGGAGTCAGTTGTCTGGGCTGGGGTGTAGAGGTCTGGGCAGAGTCAGGGGTTGTCAGTGACTGAGTTGTGTGGCTTTGAGACAGGGGCCATTCCCCCCACTTTCCTGTGAACCTGATTGGTGCCTGCCCCTAAAGGAAATCACTAGCCCCACTCTCGGGGATCCTGGCAGAGCAACCCTCCTGACTCCTGGTGGCCATGCCTTCTGAGGTCCGGGAAGAATCTTGGACAGACTGAGTTGTGTAGCTCTAGGATGGGGTGGGGGTGGGTTAAAGGGGGTCAATGGGGACAAAAGGGGACATATGTAATACTTTCAACAATAAAGAACACACACACACACACACACACACACACACACCCCTTCCATAATCTGGTGAAGGAAAAAGTCCCACGAGTTCAGGAGGAACAGAGAGAAAAAATAAATATGTAAAATAAAAATGGAATTGCCTTATGACCCAGTGATTCCACTTTTGGCAATATATTCAAAGAAACCCAAAACATTAATTTGAAAGAATATATGCAATCCTATGTTCATTGTAGTGTTATTTACAATGGGTAAGATTTGGAAGCAGCCCTACTGCCCATCAGTAATACTTGGGAAAAAAGTTGAGGTACATTTACACAATAGGATACTACTGGGCCATAGTAAAGAATTAAATCATACATTAGGAAGAAAGAGGAGAGAATGGCTCCCAGATTTATGACTTATGTAATTGAGTAGGTGGTGGTATTATTAAACAATACAGGTAATAGAAGAGACAGGCTTTAGGAAGGTTGTTGGTAGTGATGAGTCTAGTTTGGAAAAAACTGACTTTGACTTGGATTAGGTAGAAGTGGTCAATTAGTGATACTGCTATTTAGTTGGGAAGAAATAACTGGTTTGTAGATGCATATTTAGGATAACAGATGCCAGATAACCTATGCTTTCAGCTTTTAGTCACTTTAACATTTCTTTTTCACCTGCAAAATTGTTGACTATCCATTTAAGCATTTATTAAAAATGGCAGAATTATGTGCAGTAAAAGCCACATATAAAACAATTTTTGATAAGCTAGGTTCAGCATACTTGTACGTTAATTCTTAAAATAGAATAGTAGTTAGATTATTGCTTCCTGATATAACACAGAGCATTTCAATTCTTTTATCATTGACTAGAGGTCTGGTGCACTAAATTCGTGCACGGGGCTGTGTGTCCCTCAGCCCAGCCTGCACCCTCTCCAATGTGGGACCCCTTGAGGAATGTCTGACTGCCCATTTAGGCCCGATCCTGGTAGGATCCTGGTAGGATCAGGCCTAAATGGGCAGTCGGACATCCCTCTCACAATCCAGGATTGCTGGCTCCCAGCTGCTCACTTGCCTGCCTTCCTGGTTGCCCTTAATCACCTCTGTCTGCCAGCCTGATCACCCCCTAATCACTCCCCTGCCAGCCTGATTGATGCCTAACTGCTCCCCTGACAGCCTGTTTGCTCCTAACTGCCCTCCCTTGCAGGACTGGTCACCCCTAACTGCCCTCCCCTGCAGGCCTGGTCCCCCTCAACTGTCCTTCCCTGCAGGCCTGGTCCCCTCAACTCCCCTCCCCTCCAGTCCTGGTCTCCCCAACTGCTCTCCCCTGCAGGCCTGGGTCCCCCACAACTCCCCTTCCCTGCAGGCCCAGTCACCCCCAACTTACCTCCTCCGCTGTCCTGGTTACCCCTAACTGCCCTCCCCTGCAGGTTTGATCGACCCCAACTGCCCTCCCTTGCAGGCCTGGTCCCTCCCAACTGCCCTCCCCTGCTGGCCATCTTGTGTCCACATGGGGGCAGCCATCTTGTGTGTTGGAGTGACAGTCAATTTGCATATTACTCTTTTATTAGATAGGATAGGGGCCTGATAGGGGTCCAGCTGGTTTGCCCTGAAGGGTGTCCCGGATAAGGGTGGGGGTTCCCTTGGGGTGTGGGGCTGCCTGGGCGAGGGGCCTGTGATGGTTTGCAGGCTGGCCACGACCCCTGGCGACCCAAGTGGAGGCCCTGGTATCTGGGATTTATTTATCTTCTACAATTAAAACTTTGTAGCCTAGAGCAGAGCCAAGCCTCCTGCTCACTCCGTGGCTGCAGCCATTTTTGTTGGGATTTATTTATCTTCTATAATTGAAACTCTGTAGCCTTGAGTGGAGGCCAATGCAGGCCAGGGTGTGTGGAAAGCTTGGCTTCCTTGATTGCCAGGGAAACCTAAGTCTCCTGCTCACTTCGTCGCCACAGCCATCTTGGTTGGGTTAATTTGCATACTTGTTCCTGATTGGCTGGTGGGCTTGTAGCAGAATGATGGTTAATTTGCATATTACTCTTTTATTAGATAGGATTCTGAAACTAGGCTGTAATGTACTAGAAATTTATTCCTGAAAAAATTAATTTTAACAAAATTAACTACAAAAGGAAACATAATTTTTATTTTGGTATCTTTACTTTTACATTGAGTTATTGGAGCAATACTATAATATTCTGATTTTTATAATGTTATTTCTAGGCCTTCCACTCCTAAATTAATGGGAAATTTAAAATTAATTTTAGAATTTAGGGAACAGTGATTCCATTTTAAGTAGATATTTTAATATCAATTGAGATTAGTAAAATCCATGCATACACTGAGTGGCCCGATTATTAACTCTGAACGCATAATAATCTGGCCATTCAGTGTATATCCTATATAATAGAAGGCTAATATGCAAATTGTCCCTTTGACCAGGGGTTTGACCAGCAGGCAAGCCGGCCAACTGCCCACGTCCCCTCCCCCTGGCCAGGCTGGCTGGACCCCACCCATGCATGAATTCATGCACTGGGCCTCTAATATATATATCCTAGCTAATAAAAGAGTAATATGCAAATTAACCATCACTCCACTACACCCACAAACCACACCCACCAGCCACACCCACCAGCCAATGAAGAGTGAGTATGCAAATTAACCCAACCAAGATGGCTGCGGCCACAGAGAGAGCAGGAGGGAGGTTTGGGTTTCCCTGGCAATGGAGGAAGCCAAGCTTTCTGCACACCTTGGCCAGCCCACTCCAGGCTACAAAGTTTCAATTATAGAAGGTAAATCCCAACACAAATGGTGGCAGCCACAGAGCTGGAGAGAGCAGAAGGCTAGAATTGCCCCAGGTGATGGAGGAAACCAAGCTTTCCACACACCCTGGCCTCTTGGCCTCTGCTCAAGGCTACAGAGTTTCAATTATAGGAGATGAATAAATCCCAAGAGAAATGGCTGCCGCCACTGAGTGAGCAGAAGGCTTGGCTCTGCTCCAGGCTACAAAGTTTCAGTTGTAGAAGATAAATAAATCTCAGATACCAGGGCCTCTGCTTGGGTTGCCAAGGGGTGTGGCCAGCCTGCCAACCATCACAGGCCCCTCACCCAGGCCACCCCATGCCCCAAGGGAACCCCCATCCTTATCTGGGACACCATTCAGGGCAACCAGCTGGCCCCCACCCATGTATCAGGTCTCTATCCTATCTAAAAAAAGAATAATATGCAGGTTGAATGTAACTCCAACACACAAGATGGCTGCCCCCATGTGGTCAAAGATAGTTGCCCCCATGTGGACACAAGATGGCCATCACAAGATGGCCAGCAGGGAAGGGCATTTAGGAGGGACCAGGCCTATAGGGGAGGGCAGTTAGGGGCAATCAGGCCTGCAGGGGAGCAGTTAGGCATCAATCAGGCTGGCAGGGGAGTGGTTAGGGGATGATCAGTCTGGCAGGCAGAAGTGGTAAGGGGCAATCAGGAAGGCAGGCAGGCGAGCAGTTGGGAGCCAGCAGTCCTGGATTGTGAGAGGGATGTCTGACTGTCCATTTAGGTCCGATCCCACCAGAATTGGGCCTAAACGGGCAGTTGGACATCCCTAATGGGGTCCCAGATTGGAGAGGGTGCAGGCTGGGCTGAGGGACACCCTCCCCTCCTCCTTGCACGAATTTCATGCACCAGGCCGCTAGTACACACACACACACACACACACACACACACACACACACACACACACACACACACACTCACACACACACACACACACACACACTGAGTGGCCAGATTATTATGTGTTCAGAGATCATAATAATCTGGCCACTCAGTATATTTCCTCCACAGTAGTCTTTATCCTTCCATTTACAAGTTCTCTTTCAATAAAGCTAGTATTTTCTCTTTCCCTATAAAAAACAAATTAGAAATTAGAAGTCTTCCAAATAACTAGTGACTAATTTTTCAATACTAATGTCAGGCATTTTAAAGATGGGTTTAATAGAGGTGAAAACATCAAAGCAAAACACAGAACATTTGGTTCGCCACATTATTTTGAACTACAGGCCTGGTGCATGAAATTCATGCGGCGGGTGAGGGTCCCTCAGCCTGGCCTGCACCCTCTCTAATCTGGGACCACTTGGGGGATGTCTGACTAAACTGGCAGTCAGACATCCCTCTCGCAATCCGGGACTGCTGGCTCCTAACTGCTCACCTCCCTGCCTGCCTGATCACCCCTAACCATTCTGCCTGCCTGCCTGATGCTCCTAATTGCTCTTCCCTGTCTGTCTGATCACACCTAATCACTTCTGCCTGCCTTCCTGATCCCCCTAATTCCTCTTCCCTGCTGGCCCGATTGCCCTAACTGCTCTCCCTTGCCAGCCTGATCACCCCTAACTGCTTAGGCCTTGGCCCCACCACTGTGGCTTTGTCTGGAAGGATGTCCGGAAGGTCGTCTGGAAGATGTCTGGTCTAATTAGCATATTACCCTTTTATTAGTATAGATAGCTACATATATAAAAAAAGCCTAAGTGACTGTGAAGACTAGATGACCAGATGACCAGCCAGTAGTTATGATGTGCACTGACCACCAGGGGGTAGATGCTCAAAGCAGGAGCTGCCCCCTGGTGGTCAGTGTGCTCCAGCAGCCAACCTCCATGGCCCCTCCCCCCGGCTGGCCTGTCCCAATCGGCCCCCAACTGCCAGCCAGTCTGAGGGACCCCACCTGTGGACAAATTTGTGCACCAGGCCTCTAGTTTTTATAATAGCAAACGAAATACAAAACAAAACATTAAAGTAAAATATTTAGGTAAGTGACAGATTTGGGGAGAGCATATTTTGGCTTAGTTTATACGAACAGCCCAAGATTCTGCTTTGACACATGCAACAGTGACTCCGCTGGGCTTCTGAGCTTGGGTTAGTCCCACAGTCTCACTAGTCTCCTGGCCTCCTGGGCATTTCTGATTATAGGGAGGCTTTCTGCATGGAAGGATGGATGCTTCATTGCTGTTCTGCACTCCACTAGGGTGTTAGCTTAATATATATAGATACTCAGTTCAGAGAGTTGCTAAAGCTGTATGGATTTAGCATCTGTCTTGCGTAAATGGTAGGAAGAATGCATCAGAGATTTCTACGATCCAAGATTATGCAATGTTCCAGAAAACTTGCAACATCCTAGTTGAGTCATTTTGCAATAGCTGAGGTAGTGATGTGGAAACGTGGACTGAATTTTCTATGCAGACTCAAGCGATGATAGCATAAAAATCAGAAGACCCAGAGTCTGGTCCTCAGTCCCCAACTGATTTTATGTGGAAGTTTGGGTGAAGCAGTCAAACCCTTTGAGCCACATTCTCTTGATCTGCACAACAAAGATAAAAAGTATCTATCCTTTACCAAACCCCATTGAAGCACTCTAAAGATTAACATTTATGAGTTAATCTCACAAAAATTACTATTATAGCAGAGGTTATCAGTTTTCTATCACAGTTAGGGTTCTGCCATGTTGGGGATAGCTTTGTAGAAAATTATCTTTCATTATTTGCAGAATGGAGAGAAGGACAGCAGGATCCTCCCAAGCAGCATATCTTTTTTATTTTTTTAATTAACACCTGAGGATATGTTTTCCATTTATTTTTTTATTTCTTTTTAAAAATTTTTTTAATTTCAATTTTTATTTTATTAATTTCAGAGAGGAAGGGAGAGAGGGGAGAGAGAGATAGAAACACCAATGATGAGCGAGAATCATCCATCGGCTGCCTCCTGCACACCCCCTACTGGGAATTGAGCCCACAACCCGGGTGTGTGCCCTTGCCCAGAATCCAACCTGCAACCCTTCAGTCCCCAGGCTGATGCTCTATCCACTGAGCCAAACCACCAAAGGCTCCATTGAGGTTTTTAGAGAGAGGGGAAGGTGGTGAGCAGAGTGGCTGCGGAGGGTGGGGAGGGGAGAGAAACATTGACATGAGACACATCGATTGGTTGCCTCCTGCACGTGCCCCAACAGGGGCCTGGATGAACTTGCAACCAAGGTACATGTCCTTGGCTGGCAATCAAATCTGAAACCCTTCAGTCCCTGGGCTGATGCTCTAACCACTGAGCAACCTGGTTAGGGTCCAAGAAGCATATCTTTTGAAGAATTATGAGATGTTGACCTTTGGCTTCATAAGAAAAAAGTATCTGTATATTAGCAAAGCTTTTACATTTATTTTCCATGCTATGGACCTGGTAAACTGGGGAACTCTGCCTTGACCAATCAGAGATGTACATTGTATCACTAATTAAGGGCCTGATAATAATAGGATCCCAGAGCTGGAAGGAAAGCCAGTAATGCTCTGCCATAAAACATTAGCAAGCTCATATCCCATCTGTTTGACTATTTTTGTTAAAATAGAGCTCATTTCTTTACCTTTCATCATACACTTTCTCACACACACACACACACACATACACACACACTAGACTGTTGGTAGAGGAGGCTCCCTTCAGAGACATACATATGGTTGTGCAAGGATGCCTGGAGCAGGGGGCACAGTCATGTCTGAAATCCAACCCTCTACCTCCACATTGTGTCTGTGTGTGGGACTGTGTTCTCCAGGGAAAAGGAGAGTCTTTGTGTGTGACCCCTTCTCTCCCTCCAGAGAGGGTCCGTTTTATGACTTGCCCACAGGTGGCCTATATCACTGGCACAGTTACTTCCTCTCTCGTGTTAGAGAGAGCTGTGGCATGATTTTGGAAACTTTTTACATTGTATCTGACTGGGAAGAAATATGCCTCCGTATCCCAGGCTCCCCTATCAGAGCAACTGTGGGAGAAATAATAATACGATCTCTATATTTAGATGGGCTCACAAGATGGACATGTCCCCTGGATGACCTTTGTGAGTGCAGCTCCTTCCTTGGATCCATGGAAAAGTGTGTGTGTGTGTATCCGGGGAAGTCAGGGCTAGAGGTGTAAGCAACCCTTACAACTGGGTATAAGCATCTGATGGCCTCCTAGGGCAGTTCTGAGTATGACGTTCTGTGTCTCAGTGGTCTCCAGGGTGTGTGTGTTAGCACTATAATCAAAATCATTGTTGACAACTAGCTGAGTTCGTGAGGAGGTGTCTAGACTCTGAGAGGCAGGGACTCTGATTCCAAATGACCTTGGCCAATTAGAGATATAGTTAGAAACCATTAGGAGAATCTATTATATTTTTAAATCTGCAGCTCCAGACTGTCCTCAGGCTTTAAAGGGGTTGAGCCCATTAGGCTGCGTAGACTGCTCTGACAGCAGGGTGTTGGTTAATTACAGTAGCAATCTAATTACAGGGTTTATAAGGTTTCCTTGTAATCGATTCCCCTTCAAGTGTGTGGAAACTTCACTGGATATGCATTTGCTCCTAAATTCATGGGAATAGACCAGATTCTGGGACTGTGTGTGTCAGAAACAGAGAGAACATTCCACTTTGGAGTTCTTATTCAGCACAGTAAGGGACTCTTCTAAGTACTTCATCCATTCATTCCTTCATCCTTTCTTTCATCCATGCATTCACCAATTCATTCATTCAATAAATACTACATTAATAGTATGTACTTAGCATTACCAGCCTCCAGAGATATAAAGATGTATTGAATATAGTCACTACCACAGATGAGCTTACAATAGTTGGTGAGACTGACAAAAATAAGTAACTAAACCTAGAGGTCAATAGTGATATTAGTGATGCATATAAGGTTCTAAGGCGCCATTATGGAAGACATCCCTAATTCTGCACTGGGTGTGGGGGAGGTGGAAGGGTGCTGGTGGGCACAGAGCAGCACTCACTGTGGAGACATCTAAGTTGAATATTAAAAGATCAGTAAATATCCAGTAAATGGAAGGCAGGAGTTTGGGGATGGGAAAATGAAAAAAGAAAATTGAGAGAACAAGAAAATCAAGCATCTGTCACCACTGTAAACAACCAAGTAGGTAGAGATTGCTATGGCTGAACTCCTTCTATGCACAGTGTGCCTGAAACATTTGCCAGCTCCATAAAAACGTAAGAGCTAATGCTTACAACGCCATCACAAGGTACTGGTGCATTTATTATCCCCATGTCACAGACAAGGAAAGTGAGGTTGAGAGAGGATAATGTATTAGAGCAGATCACACAGATAATACTCAGTGAAGCCAGGATTTGAACTTGTGGCTATCTGATTCTAGAACTCAAGTTGTTAATCACTATGTTTTTGTAGCTTCTTCAAAAATTAGGGGTTATTAAGCCTTGTATAATGCATACCATGGAAAGCCTTTTAGCATGCTTTGTTTGTTTTCATTTTGGGGAGAAGCAATTAATTCCATTAAGACCTAGCCCTCCATTTCCTCATATGTGAAATGACAAAGTTGTGCTATGTGAATTCTGAAGACTTTTATATCTCCAAGATTCTATTCTCATTTAATCTTGCCCCAAGCTCTTTGTGTCTTACATAAATCTTCTGTAATAGGTGCATATCAATATTAATGGCTCAAATGCACAGGGCATCTTGATTATAATCATTCTTTGGATGAATATGAAACACCAGTGTGTCCAGTTTTCCACATTAAATTCCTGCATTTGGAAGGACAAGAGGTCTTATCACTGAAGTTCATTACATGTATTTTAATTCCTTGATTAATTACTAAATTCTTCACAGGGCTCTTTCCAATTTCTCAAAGAGAACAGGAGTGAGCAGGAGATGGACATTGATGAATGATGGAGGGATCATCCTGCTCTTCTTTGCTTCATGATTAAACAAACCAATATCCTCCAGCTTTACACTATTCTCCTGCAGGCCTGCTGTAATGGCAGGCAGCAACAAATAAGCACAGGGCTTGCAGATAATTATTTTCTTTTAACTCTTTTTCCCTCAAGGCAGACTGGACTTTAGTCAAGATAGAGAGGTGTTTATTTTACTTCCAAGCAGTATCTATAACTTGTTAAGAGTGGACATTGGATTTGTTTTTTATTTCCCAAATCTAAACACGTAGTTGGGAAATTCCCACTTTTGGAGTGCTGGTAGTAAGCAGATTGAACTTTCCTAGACTATCTCTCAGATAGGACATAGATCTGTACCTTGGCTCCACCAAAGGCCACGCCTGTCTCCGTTTTGAATTGGGTTTGGGGTGGGGGGCACAAAGAAGTGGTTGTGGTAGATTATTCATCCTGACAGTGGGGGCAGTAGCTGAAGCACCAGCATGGGGACCCATGGGCAGCCCCCGGGCCCAGCGGCTGAACCAGTGCCCATCAGGGGCGTCAGGGTGGCAAGCTCTCATGTTCCTTGTCCTGTGAGGGCAGCAGTGGGGTCTGTACTAGTCTGGTTTAGGGTTTGACTGGAGCTGTGCCCTTGCATATTACCTGGTCCCTCCATCTCAAGCCTAGTTCTAGTAGTTGGTGAGTGCTCCAATTAACTTTTTGTAAGCACTAAAATACTTTTTAAAAAAAATATATTTTATTGATTTTTTACAGAGAGGAAGGGAGAGGGATAGAGAGCCAGAAACGTCGATGAGAGAGACACATCGATCAGCTGCCTCCTGCACACTCCCTACTGGGGATGTGCCCACAACCAAGGTACATGCCCTTGACCAGAATCGAACTTGGGACCCTTGAGTCCGCAGGCCGATGCTCTATCCACTGAGCCAAACCTGTTAGGGCTAAAATACTTTTTTATTTTAAAATAATCTCAAGCCGATAGAAAAATTGCAAGCAAGAATAGTACAATGAACTCCCATCATACCCTTTCCCCAGATTTTCCCACTTTTAACATTTTGGTACATATTATTATTTTCTCTCTTTTTTTGTGAATCCTCACCTAAGGATATCTTTTCCATTGATTTTTAGAGAAAATGGAAGGAAAGGGGGAGGGGAGAGAGAGAGAGAGAGAGAGAGAGAGAGAGAGAGAGAGAGAAAGAGAGAGAGAGAGAGAGAGAGAGAGAGAGAGAGAGAGAGAGAGAGAGAGAGAAACACCAATGTGAGAGAGGCACATGGATTGGTTGCCTCCCACATGTGCCCTGACTGGGACTGGGGATCAAACCTGCAACCCAGGTGCATGCCCTTGACTAGTAATTAAACCGGGACTGGCCGATGCTCTAACCACAGAACCACACCAGCCAGGGCTGCATGATTATCTTCATTATTCCCATCACTTGAGAGGAGGCTACACACACTATACCCCTTGCCCCTTCATATTGCAGTGTGTATTTCCAATGAACAAGAATATCTTCTTACATAGCCACAGCTAGTTATGACATTCAGGAAATATAATACTAATGCTAATCTAACCTCCAATCCATATTTAAGTTCCAATTGTGCCAGGAGTGTGCTTCATAACAATTTTCTTTCCCATTCTGAGATCCAGTCCAGGATCAGGTACTGCATTTAGCTGACATGCCTCTTTAGTCTTTTAATTTGTAAACATCTCAGTTCTTTCTTATTTTTCATGACACTGATATTCTTGAGAAACAGAACCTGCTAATTTTCTACAGTAACCCTCCTTTTGGGTTTCTCTGAGCTATTCTCATGATTAGGCTCAGGGTGTGCATTCTCAGCAGCAGTATGACACGATGCTGTGTCCTTCTCAGGGCACCACACCCAGAGATGGATGCCCAAATGATCACCTTATTGGTGATGGGGTGTTGTCCAATGTCCCCATTGAATAGTTACTATTTTTCTTTTGTAATTTATACTAGTATGTGTGATATTTTCATGTTATATAAATATCCCATTTCTCCTCAAACTGCCCCTCTCCTCAGATTTAGCATTCATTGATTATTCTCATTTGAATAAATTTTTACTATGATTTCAAAATGGTGACTCTTCTATCTTCATCATTCCTTCTATGCTTATTAATTGCCTAACTATACTTTTAATAAATCATCTTTTTTGTTTAAGTGAGTCGGTTTCTGTTGCTTACAGCTGAGAACCACTGATTGATTCACTTGTATTTTTAGGTAGCTAGTTCCAAGGACCTAGCAAACCAGTTCACTCAAATGGTCAATCTAGTCAGTCCAAGGAGAGACAGTGGGGAACACCTTCAGGGAAAGAAATGATCCAACGTTTCATGAGGCCTCACTTAATGTTTAAAACACTTACAGATTAGACTTTCTCCCACTGTTAGCCAGATGACTACCAAAACTGAATACATGAAATATCAAATCGTCATACTAAAACTGAAAAGCAGAAAAATAACAATTTTTATGACTAAATGCCAAACCCCTGGACATTTGGAAACATCTTGTAGTTTATTATAATGTTCACTTTCACTTAGTATTTTGTTGTAATAAACATCAAAAGAAAGAATAACAGTGTGATGTATGTACATGGCACACTGGGATAAGGCACCTTTCATTCTCAACCTTGCTCTGCTAACTAACCTATGTGAGACTTCTTGAGCAAGTCTCTTACTATTATGAACCTCAGTTTTCTCCTCTGTGAAATGACACACTTGAACAAAATCTTTTCAAGAGTCCTTCAAACTCAGGATTCAATGACCTCAAGATTGAATACTAGTGCAATTGTTTGAGACAAAAGGAACTGTTAATGTAGAATATTGCAATGAGCACATTTGCCTTTTTCCTAATGCGCACATTTGGATCCAAGATTATTCTGGTATAAAGACCTAACACCTGTGAGATAATTCCCAAGTTATTTGGAGAATAGAAACATCAGAACAATTTAGAGAACAATTTAGTCTAAATATGTTAAAGTAATCTTAGGCTGTCTGCGTAGATGTCTCTCCCAAGAAAGAAATAATCTCAAAGTGCTTGACATTGGTCAGATCACATCATGAGCAGTGTGTCTTGTTCAGAAATGTCATTATGAGAAATGGTTGCATGGACTAGGGTGTTTATCATAGAGAAGAAAAGATTTAATGGGATGAGGACATGAAAGTTCTCTAAATATTTGAAGGTTTGTTTTATTAAGGTGGAACATAATAGCTTTGTTGTGCTTTTTCCAAATGAAAAAACTACAAACAATTGAGTGGAGGTTGCGGTGTCAATATGAGGAAGACATTTTATTCAAACATGTTGTGATAGCTGCTCTTGCCATCTCCTCTGACAGGGACTCACATGCCTCTGTGACAGCAGAAAGCTACCCCCAAATCAAGGCTTTTGCTAAGTTCTCAGCGCAGTAGATCTGACCCTGTCCTCCACGTAGACATTTTCAGGTCAGTGCTTCTCAAATGTTAATGTGCATACAGATCACTGGATATCCTGAACTACTCAGCTTCTGACTCGGTAGGTGGGGGTGGGACTTGAGATTCTGCATTCCCAACAAGCCTCTGGGTGGTTCATGTGCACATATCACCTGCCCAATCAGATGTACGTCACCACCTGATCAAAGGATACCACCCAGTAGCAGCATGTTACAGTGAACACCCATGTGAAAGGAACTAAAAAGATGTTTTGCTGCTCTAGCAGCTCCATCTTCTCATCATGTTTAAATGTTTTCTTCTTTCCCATTTCTCAAAGAGTTTCCGTATTTTCTGACCTTTCACTATTTTGATCACGCTGTGTGATGGTACTGGCACGCCTCTGTCTGATGTGCAGCCATATATACACAAACACACGCTTCCCTCAGGTAACTGGGGAATATTCCCCCAAGGACATGTTGCATTTTGCTTATTTCAGATCATTACTTCACTTGACTACAGCCATGTACACACAAACACACATGCCATTCATAGTACTACCTTCCACTGAACTTAATAGGGTGGTCTTGGAACAGAGGCCTGTGTGTGTGCAGGGACACTCTGCTCTGCTCAGCCACGGGCTCCCTTCTTCACTCTATGTCTCTTTCATCTCCAAGTAAGCAACTCACCATAGTGGGAAGTGGGTGCTGGACCCAGGGTATTCTTATTGTCACTGTCTTGAGGAAACGCGTTACCTCACACTGATATAGTCAGTTTCATCCCTCAAGGCTACACAGTTCTATCCCCTTTCCTGCATAATAACTCCTCAGATATTTATGAAGAGTCATCATGGTGTCCTTGAGTCTTTGCTTTCCAAGCCAAACATCCCCAGTTCCTTCAATCATCCTCCACCATACCAGTTGCTCTAACAACCACAAACTTTTAAAGAGTGTATGTAGGAGTGGGAATGTGGTGGCTCCCTAGGTAGATTTAGGCACCAGAAGAGCACCAATCCTCTCTTGGAGACGCCATGATTCATAGGTCACCATATGGCATTCTGCTTGGGATAAAAAAGTTTTCTCTACACCAAGCCCCACTTGCGGGGCTTGTCTGGTGTTTCTGAAGTCTCTGCACACGAGCGGGGGCTTTGCAGAATTGTACATGCACCTGCAATGCAAACTCTCCCACTTGGCTCAGTTTCGCCTCATCTCAGAGCGGCTGGCAGGGTTCTGTGTGCTTCTTTTCAATGAAATGGTGCATACACAGTCTCTTCATATCTAAATGAGCTCATTATTTTTCATCTGTGAAATTTCTAACAGTGATTGTCTAAAAATAAATATGTAAGGATGATCGATTTAGTAAAATCTCACATGGAGCATAGCAATGATCATTTATATAAAGAAGTTTTCACAGAAGACTTAGTATATATTTACTAGTAAGGATCACTAAAAATGATGTTATGGGGCAATATTGGCAGTGTGTTGTATTATATGCTGAGCTGAACAATCAACAATGGTTTTGATATTTAACCAACAGGTTATTAACTATATTTCTGTTATATTCCATATAATATAATAATTTATAAACCATAAAAAGCTTTCTTAACAGGCCGGGGAAAGAAGTCTTCATTTGGCACCCCTACTAAAGAGGATGGCACAGGTGAAGAATAGTGGAATTGGGTGAATTGGAGATAAAGGAAAGGGTTCTGGAAAAAAAATGTAATTCCCTACTCATAGCACTCTGCCCTCTGATCCCTGAGTTACATGCTACAGTTCAAGATGACTTTTCCTTATATAAATTTGAATTATGAAAAGGTGGTGCATGTTTTAGAAACTTGGCAACCCCATTTTCTCTACCTATTGTATTTGAAATTACATCATATTTAGATGTCTCAAATCATTTAATCAGACTTGGGTCTTTTAATAAGGAAACATTAGGATAAGGTTTGCCTTCACATTTAGTGCAAGAAATGCACACTAGTAATTCCATAAAAGTTCTATGGAATAGTTAATTCTAGAATAGAAAACCTTTAAACAGCTCTCGCTATGCCCACGCTGGCAGCATGCGATCTCAATGAAAAGTGTAAAAAGCAGGCTGCCAGATGTTTTGACTACATGATGCAGCACATCGTAATGTTTCCTAGGTTGGAAGTGGTACTACTAGAGATTCAGGATTTTTAAATCAACAAGTTCTGTTTTAACCTTTTCTTATTCTTTACTTTAAAAATGTTTTATAGTCAAAACATTCATATGCTGAAAAATTTTATTCAAACACATATTTTTAGGAAGGATGTTTATAAACCATAAACAAAATCTAGGAAGAACATATTGTGTTTCTTGCAGAAAATGTTTAATGCAAACTGTTGGCTGGTATGGCTGAGGAATAAAAATTTCAGGCTAATCAAATATTCTGCAATATTATACCATAAGCATTATAATTTTTAAGTGTTAGAAGCTCAATATTACACTCAAACTAGGCATGATTTGCTTATAAATATACTAGAGGGTGCATGACATGCATGCCCGTCCTGCACCCTTTGGCAGTCCAGGAGCCCTCGGGGGATGTCTGACTGATGGCTTAGGCACGATCCCCAGGAGGAGCGGGCCTAAGCCGTCAGTCAGACATCCTTAGCGCTGCTGCAGAGGTGGGAGAGGCTCCTGCCACCACCGCTGCACTCACCAGCTGTCAGCCTGGCTTGTGGCTGAGCGGTGTTCCCCCTGTGGGAGTGCACTGACCACCAGGGTGCAGCTCCTGGTGGTCAGTGCACATCATAGCGACCGGTTGTTGTGCCATTCAGTTTATTTGCATATTACCCTTTTATTATATACTAGAGGCCCAGTGCACAAAATTCATGCATGGGATGGGTTCCCTCAGCCCAGCCTGCACCCTCTCCAATCTGGGACCACTCGGGGGATGTCTGACTGCCTCTCGCAATCTGGGACTACTGGCTCCTAACCGCTTGCCTGCCTGCCTGCTTGATCACCCCTAACCACCTCTGCCTGCCTGTCTAATCGCCCCTAACTGCTCCCCTACTGGCCTGATCACCCCTAACTGCTCCCCTGCTGGCCTGATTGCCCCTAACTGCTCCCCTGCTGGTCTGATTGCCCCTAACTGCCTCTGCCTTGCCCTGCACCTGGGACCCAGGATTCTCTCTTCTGGCCGGTTGCAGGCACCCAAGACCCGGGCTTCCCTCCCTCTGGCTGGCCGCAAGCACACAGGACCCGGGCCAGCCACAGCCACAAAGAACCATGGGTGGGCAGCTTCGCCTGGGCCACAGCCACAGGCACCCAGGACCATGGGGTGGTGGTTTTTCCTTTCCCAGGCTGTAGGCACAAGCGCAGCACTGGCACCCAGGACCGTGGAGCAGGTGGCTTGTCCCTCTCCCAGGCTGCAGCCCCAGCTGCTGGCACTTGGGACCATGGGGCGGGCGGCTTGTCCCTCTCCCAGGCCGCAGCCTGGCTGGTCCCAATTCCTCTCTCAAGAGCTCATTTGTGCCTGGCTTGTCTCCATTCCTCTCTCACAAGCTCATTTGTGCCCGGCTGGTCCCCATTCCTCTGTCCCTAGTGTTGAGTGTCTGAGCCATTATGGTGTGATGGCGTGAGGGTGTGATGACCATTTCCATATTAGCTCTTTATTATATAGGAGGATAGAAAGGCACTTCAGAATCTTGCTGAAGCTAGTGTCATGAATTTCCTTCAAAAGAGTTCTAGTTAATAATAATTCAGGCAATAAATTCATTGTATTAATGCTCATTATCACTCAGGAAGACTTTGGGGAGGAGGGCAGGTGCCATTTGAGTTGGGTGGAGAAGGGAAGGTAGCAGTTCCTATGACCAAAATAACACAACCAACTCAGCTCCCCAACCGTGCCCCAAACCAATCTTCTCCTCTGAAAGTGCAAATACATCGTGAGGTACGTATGTGTGGTATATTGGTATAAATTAGGTCTATGCCAGCAAAGGGTTAATAAAGAAATGACACAGGATAGAAAATGGTGATATCGAAGGGGAAAAACAAATCTGTTAGAGAAGTGGAGGGACCCGTGTTAAATACTGTCTATTTCACAGTTTTGCTGAGGATCCCAATTATGACAAAATGCTGTTACCGATGTTGAAAACAACATTCTATAATCTTACCTTGCATTGGCTTCTATGTTCATTGTTTCTAGTGAACTCAGATGAATTCCAAGTGCATTGACATGATTTGTGTAACCCAAGCTGTTCTCCTTCATGAAGATTTTTTTTAAAGCTTAAGCAAATTCATAAAGACAAACACAAAACCCCTTTGGAGGGTAGACAAATACAATGACTACTTGTAGACATGTTAATAATCTTACAATTTTGTCATTTAAATTTTCTTTAGTTTTTTATCTGTGAAAGCAGAGGGTGTGGAATGATTCCTCAGCTGGCTTGAATAAGTCAAAAAAGCCTGTTTTGAATGCATATAAAAAAGATCAGTTATAATTAAAAACATTTTTTGTTTGTCTTCTGAAGTAACTATTTGTAAATAAAAAACATTACCTTGCATGCGTTATAAACAATAAAAAAACAAATCTATAATTCCAGAAAAAAAGTTTGATTAAAGAAATATACTGAGCCAAATACCTATTTTGCTTTAATTGGCAGTGTTAACTCATGCACACATTCAAAAATAAGCATCACAGCACATAGAATACAGAGATATGGGAGGGATTCAGACCACATATTACCTATTAGGAATAGAGAGTTTGGTCAGCACTGATGCTAAGTATATACAATCATTGTTGGCCCTTTGGTCAAAGGGGGAAGAAAAGGTAAAACTAAAACAGGCACTATAGAATCAACCTGTGCTTAAGTTGCTAGGGTGATGAATTCCCCTTGGAAGTAATTGGTGAGGCAATTGGAAAACAGCACAGCTCTAGGGCCCTGCTCCTAACAAATAAACCTGCAGTTACTATGAAACCAAGAAGCATATGCTACTATGCTACGCTCTGTTTATCTCAACTTTTATCTTCTGATGGACTAACAGTGTTTTTAAGAGTTTGTGGCGTCTAAAATAAATTCTGTTTTTTTTTTTTTTTACACTAAACTGGATGAATTGACCACATGTATAAAAATTAAAAGACCTTGTTTACAAAATCATTAAGTTACAAAAACAAAGGCACTACAGGAGTTTTAAATTGGACTACTTTGTAAGGCTTCACGTGAACACCTCCTCCACTGCAGGCTCTCTATTTACAAAGCACTTTATTTTAAACTCTCTGGGATGCAAAAAAGAGAAGAATTAGAAGGTACAGCAAATGATGGTAAATGTTTTCTAGTTCACTCCTATTTTAAGGTTGCAATTAAGAAACACCAGTATTTCAAACAAACTCCGAAGTTGGCAGAAATGTTAAACCTGTTCATTCTGGTCTGCCTCAACAAACATGTATTTGTATTTTTAATAACAAATCCTTTGGAGTGTTTGGGCTATGTTCCTTCTTCCTTGAGATTAGAGTCAGGTACACACAGGAAGAGGATGCTATCTCTGCTAAGAACATATTCTTTGCTTTTTTTAATTAAAAAAATTAATGTTGACATTATTGCAGATTCTTTATTTTGTTTACAGGGTAAATACTATTCTTTGGGGAAGATAATGGGGTTCTAAAATGTAAGCAAATGACTATATTATGAATTAGGTTGTAATAGGCATTATCTTTTTTAGGGGGAGGGGAAATTTCCACGCAGATGATCACATTATTTAATAGCTACTTAGAGGTTTTGTTTTAAAATTAATGGTGGATAACAAATAGAAGAATTATTGTCCTCTGAAATTTTGGCAAGCATATTGATTACAGTCTTTATTTAGTAGCGTTTTCAAGTTAAGCTTGGCAGCAAAGATTTGTGAGTTTTACTGCAAGCCATCATATTTGTGGTTACAGCAGTGCACAGGCAGAAAAACCCCACACAACAACGCCCCACGTTAAGTTTGGAGCAGAGTCTTACAATTTGTCTATTCTCTCAAAGTGAAATGAAACCCTCAGACATTGTTCCAGATAATTCAAGTTTCAATAGCATCCTCCCTTGAAATTGAGTTAAAATTGTTTGGGGGTTCTTGAATTTATCAGATTGTTGTTTCAATTCTTCATTCACAAAAATGTATTTTCAAACAAACAAACAAAATGACATGGAAAGTTTTTTGTAAATTGCCCAAGAAGTCAATTGTGAATTTGTGTGAATGAGCAATTTTCTGAAGAATGACTCTGTTTATTAAATCTTCCTATTTTACTCTTATAGAGAAACTGTTTAGGGATAATAAATAATATATAAAATTGCAAGTATCATTCTTGGGTGGAAGTGAAGCATAAAACTATAGTAATCATCTTTTGTTAATTTTTCAGCAGTCATTGTTTGAATGCTTCTTTGTTACTAATCTTTCCAATTAGTGTAGCTTTAATAAGAAACATATAGATGATATGTATTATATAGATTTAGAAATACACTTCAGTCACTAGTTATTGTCCATCAACTGTGATATAATCCCATTAATATTTTTAAAAACAGGAAGATGTCAATAATATGGGAAATGCTTTTGGAATTCTGAAAGTGCTGATTCAGAATTCTTACAAAACTTAGCAATATGCTACAATGTCATTTTATATGAAAGTAAATTATAGCCCAAAGGAATTTCCCCCAGCCTTGGAAATTAAATATTGGGTAGCACTAAGTCATGAATGCAACAACATATTTATCTATTTTCAATTGCTCTAAAAGATACAGAAGCAACATCCTCAGTATTCACACATGTTATACACTAGGGTAAAGGCACCACGTATAGCGACTGTATTTGACCATCTTTGGAATGGAAAAGAAGCTCAAACATCAAACCTGATGACTAAAGCATTTAGAAAAAGCAAAAGAGCTCAGTTCATACTTTAGGAAGCTGAGTTGGTATTTCATTCTCCCCAACCCCCAGCATACACCTGCCTTCATAAGGAAGAACCAGCCCTGTGAATGAGAACTGGAGTCAAGGTTAAAGTAATCTTGCCCAAGAGAGTGGAGTGTATCAGGGAGAAAAAGCAGCTCAGCTCAAATGAACATCAATAACCAACGGCAGCACCTCCCCTGGAAAACATGCGCCTCCTGGATCTATGTTTGAAATTCATCCTCCCAAGTCATCCTGTGACTATAGGCATAAGTGACAATGTCCCATCAGCTGAAGGGGGGAAATAAAGCACAAACCCTTTTAAAAAATATTACTTTAAAAATAATGAAAAGTGCGAAGTGTTGTAACTGTCAAGAACCCTTTGCAGACAGTAAAGGAAAAGCTTTGTCTTTCCTATTATTGTTTGCCCTTCAGTTGACATACATGCCCAGTTGCATCAATAGGATTACAACAGAAACACGGTCAGCTCCAGGTTCCCTCTGTCAGGTTCCTTGATCTTGTTTAAAGAAACAGGCTCAGGGAATGCACAGAAAACAAACTTCCCCAATTGAAGTTCCGAGGTGGTCTTTCCTTCTCTTCTCCCACCCTCAGAAACATGTCTAGTTTTACCGATAGCAACGGACAGCAATGTCACGGTCATGTTGCACCACTTCACTTGTTGAATTGTGTGAAGGCAGCACTTGGCCACAGTAACTTGGTGAAACGCCTTGCTCTTCAATGAGCCCCCAAGATTTCTTTCCAGTTCCATGGAAATGTCTTACCTGCATGTGTCCCTGGTACATTCTGCTTGCACTTCTTCAGGGCTTCCCGAGGCCGCCGGATGCTTTCCCCGCGTTTACTCGCACACCGGCAGAGGGGAGAAGGAGGCGTGCACACTGGGTTCTCACAGGGTGCCCCTGAGCCTGTGTGAGGCTCCAGGTAGCCCGCCCGAGGCCCTTGGCAGCCTGCGGGCTGCCGGGAACTGTTCTCCGCTCGGGGTGCTGAAAGCGGACACCGGAGAGCGCGCGGAGCAGGCGAGGAGCCAGGCGGCCACGCTCTCCCGCAGGCGCCGGTCCTGTTCTCCGGCGTCTCTAAAACTCTCTCCTTCTCCACCGAACTCTTTCTCGCTTCCTGCCCGGCTGCCTCATGTCTCTCTCACTCTTCGCCACGAGCCTCCTCCTCCCCAGCCCTGACGTGAGCGCCCACACCAGCCGCCGCCGCAGCTGCCGAGCGGGGCGCGCGCCGCCCTCCCGGCGGCTTCCCTGCCCAGAGGCTGCGGGCCGGGCACGCGCGCGCATCCCCGGGAGCCGCCAGAGGGCGGCGCGCGCTTGCCCCCACCCGGCGCGTGCTCGGGGATGAGCACACGCGGCGGCAAAGTGCCCGCTGGTGATGGTCGCGCTAGGCAGTCGGGTGGGGCGCTGGCTGCAGGGCGTGATTTTAACTGAGCGGGTGGCCAGCTGCAAGAAAAGTGGGATGATGCCAGAGGGAAGGGGGCGGGGGGAGAAGGGGGCCCTAATATATGGTGACAGGAGAAGGTTTGACTTTGGGTGGTGGGCACACGGTGCAATATATAGATCTTGCAACATCGAAACCCACACCTGAAACCTATATATTCATGTTGACCAATGTCACACCAATAAATTTAATTTTAAAAAGTGGGAGGAAAATGCATTGTTCCTCTGGGGGACCATCAATTCTGACTGAGCCGCCATTCTACAATCATAATGGGATGAACATGGGGGTTCCTGAAGAGTTTACTTCTGTTCTGATTTGGCTCTCACAAGTTACCTCTGTGTCGCTCAGACTTCATTTTTTCATGTCTAAACCCTGATAAACTCATTATTTTATCCTGAAAACTGAAATATGTTAAGAAGCTCTGTAAACTGTAAAGACCATCCAGTTCTTGTCTTTTATAGGACAGAGCACTGGAATAGGGGTCAGCACTATCTACTTCACTGCATTCTTGGGCAAGTGTACTAATTCTATATCTCCTCAACTTTTGAAGTAAGGCAAATATCTATTCAGCTTACAGCACAGGGCTGCTGAGGAATGAATGTATGCAAAGGAAGCTCTAAATAAACCATCATATATCAACAATGAAGTATCACCTCACACCTGTTAAGAATGACTATCACCAACAAATCAACAAATGGCAAGTGCTGGCAAGGATGTGGAGAAAAAGGAACCATCGTGCACTGCTGGAATGCAGACTGGTGCAGCCACTGTGGAGAACAGCATGGAGTTTCCTCAAAAATTAAACATGGAACTCCCATTTGACCCAGTAATCCCACTTCTAGGACTATATCCCAAGAAACTAGAAACACCAATCAGAAAAGATATATGCACCCCCTATGTTCATAGCAACACAATTTACAATAGCTATGATCTGGAAACAGCCCAAGTGTCCCTCAGCAGATGAGTGGATAAAAGAGCTGTGGTACATTTACACAATGGAATACTACACAGCTATAAAAAAGAAGGAACTCACCATTTGCAATAGCATGGATGGACCTGGTGAGTATTATGGTTATTGAAATAAGCCAGCCAGAGAAAGGTAAGTATCGCATGCTCTCACTCAAATGTGGATTCTAATGAACAAAATAAACTGATGAATAAAATAGATCCAGAAACATAGAAGCATGGAACAGACTGATGAATTTCAGAGGCAAGGTGGAGGTGGGGAGCTGGGAGGAAAGTGATTAACTGGGGAACTTATATGCATACTAGAGGCCCAGTGCACAACATTCATGCACTGGGGGGGTGGGGGGGGGAGTTCCTCAGCCTGGCCTGCACCCTCTTGCAGTCTGGGAGCCCCATGATTGATTGCCCCACAGAGGGAGGCCCCGCCCACCGCTGCTGGCTGGGTAGCCTAGGCTTCCCTCTTTGGGGCGATGGTGGGGCCCCCCGACCAATTGCATTGTACCCGCCTTGGTGGCAGCAGTCAGTGCTGGGTTGCTGCAGTGTCCACGACCCAGGAGGGACTGAGAGGTCAGAAGTTCAGTCTGCTCACCAGTCCCCGCCCACCTGAGCCTGCTGCGCCCGCAGCCTGGTGTTCAGTCATCCATTACAGACCCTGGCTCTTTATATATTAGGATGGCAGATTCAAGGAGCTCTCAACCATAAAAGTATTTGAACCAGCATGGCAACTACCTAGTTGAAGATAGTACTCATATCCTTTTGTTAAACCTACGTAACGCATTTAGTTACTTCCTACATTCACAAAATCTCAGGACTACAAGTGCATCTGGGAAGGCATACCTCTCTTCATTCATTCATTGATAGTTATTAAGAACTTAGTATGTTGGAGTGCTGAGACAAGTACTGAAATATATTGATGAATAAGACAGACCTGGTCTCTATCTCCATGGAACCCAGAGTCCAGCTACCTGTCAGGAGAATACTTTACCATCCCAGAAAGATAAATCTGTCTAGACTTTTCTAAAAAAACACACACACACACAACAACAAAAACAAACAAAAGACCTAAAACCTCTACAATGATTACACAATTTCCCCCATTTCCCCTAAGAGTTCACATCTAACCTCTTCTAGTCAAACATTTCCCCATCAATTGTGAGTTTTAATCCATTCTGTGGTACAAATATTTCCTTTAAAGGCTATAAATATGAGCTTTGTGATCAAAGACACTTGGCTGATTACCAATTCAAGTGTCAATATCTCGAGAAACTTTTGATTCAGAGGACCATCTAGCAATTTATATATATATCATTTAGGTACGCCAAAAATTGTCATTCAAATCTAGCATTTTAGCTTAAGTAATCTGTAAAAAAACCCTTTTCATGTGCAAGTATATATACCAGTAGAAAATTGATAGTGTGAAGCATGTATGAACTGTATTCTAGTGAACCCTAAGAATTTTATGATACGCAGGACAAAAAGCTGAATCATAATCCTATATAATAAAAGCCCAGCGACCAAATGGTGGAACTACCAGAATGACCACTCAACCAGTTGCTATGATGCACACTGACCACCCAGGGGGCAGACACTCAATGCAGGAGCTGCCCACTGGTGGTCAGTACACTACTACAGTGGGAGTGCTGTTTGACTGACTGGGATGAGTGACTGCTCCTGCTGTGAACCCCGGGCCGATGGGCAGGAACCTGGGCTGAGATCATCACTTCCTTACCCCAGGCTCCTCCTCCTTGCTCCCTGCTACCTCCTCTGGATGCTCACAGGCCACGTAGTGCCACTGCCACGTAGGCTAGCAGAGCCAACCATAGAGGTTAGGAGGTGGGTTCGTGGCCACTGCAGGACTGAGGCCTACTTCGCCGCCTCTCAGTGCTATTGTCTCTGGGCCCTGCCCTGACTGGGTCTCCTGGAGAGGTGAGTGCTTCAGCTCCACGAAAGATGCCGGACCAGAGAGCAGCTGCTCAGAGGGTGGGCCCACAGCAGCTTGGCTGACCGGGATGAGTGGCACTCCCACAGTGGGCCGATCCCCTCAGGCCACGCCTCCCACCAGTGCATGAATGCCATGCACGGGGCCTCTAGTATAATTATATTTGTGGAAAGCTTTTTGAAAATTAGGTTATTTTCAAGAGATCTTGAAAGGAGAAAATGTGCATAACTTTATCTTATGACTGCAATAATGGTGAGAAAGTATCACTTTGCATAATGTCTGCCCCCAGTGGTCCCCCATTCCAAATCATTAAGGTAAATGGATAGACGGCAAACGAACAAACACAAAGATGCAGCAGTTTGGAAAAGGTGTGGTTCTTTTGGAACTAGGGCAAGTGGCACCAGCTATATGCCCGTGTCTCTGATACCAGAAATATTTGCATGAAAATGGAAATCTCTGCCAAACATCTATGTGCTTTACATATAGTGGCCTTTCACAGGATTTTCTAGTTTTCATATTAACAACTGGAATTATGGATAAACAACTTTGAGAATGAATTTGTATATGGGTCAAAGCCAAACAATTGCATCTATTGTACAAAGCAAAATAAGAATGCCTCTGTACACACCGAGGAACAGCTACTAATAAATCTTTTCCAACCAACCTGCACACAGGTATACATCTCCCTGGCAGGAGTGCCACCATCAGCAACAGTCTGACTTACAAGTGGCTGGGCCACGATTGCCCAGCTCACCTAGAATTAGCTATATTATTAAGTCATGCCTTGTTTCTGAGGAAAATAAAGATAATCCATATCTCATTCCTTTTACATTGCTGTTTTTCAACCTATAATGAGCATGATTTAATACCACAACTTAGGTTCACAAAAGATTTCTCATTTTTTTGTTTTTTGTTAAGTCTTACCTGAGGATATTTTTCCATTGGTTTTTAGAGAGAGTGGAAAAGAGGGAGAGAGACAAAGAGAAATATCATTGTGAGAGAGACACACATTGATTGGTTCCCTCCTGACCAGGGCTGGGGATTGAGCCTGCAGCTGAGGTACATGCCCATGACTGGAATTGAACCTAAGACCCTTCATTCTAACGGTTGATGCTCTATCCATTGAGCCAAACCAGCCAGGGCAAGATTTCTCATTTCAAATTCAAAGACCCTTGTTACTCAAAGTATGTTTGGTGATCAGCAGCGTCAAAGTCTCCCGGTTGCTTGTTAGAAATGCAGACTCTTGGGTCATTCCTGACCAACTAAATCAGATTCTGCATTTTAACAAGATCCTTAAATGCTTTGTATGCACCATCAAATTTGAGCTGCTCTGTGGCCTAGGCCCTAGGAGGTTTATTTATGTAAGAAATATATTTATATTTTATTTATATACTAGAGGCTTGGTGCATGGAATTCATGCACTGGGTGGGGAGGGTCCCTCAGCCTGGCCTGCACCCTCTCACAGTTTGGGACCCCTTGGGGGATGTCCACCTGTGGGCTTAGGCCCGATCCCCCCAGAGATTGGGCGTAGGCCGGCACTCAGACATCCCTCTCACAGTCTGGGGCTCTTGCAGTCCAGGACCCCTTGCTCCTTACTGCCCACCTGCCGTGGAGGTGGGAGAGGCTCCCACCACTGCCGCTGCACTTGACAGCCGTGAGGCCAGCTTCTGGCTGAGCAGGGGGAAGTGCTACTCAACCAGAAGTTGGGCTCACTAACCCTTAGAGCTGGCCCCGTCCCCTACCCACTGGTGGTGGGGGGGCGATCAGGGGCCAGGCCTGCTGGGGGAGGGGCTCTGGGAGGTTGAGGCACCACGGTCATGCCCTGTCATGCCTCTGTGGAGGCTCCAGGACTGGGCCACCCCACTCCCACTGCCTCTGTGGAAAGGGGTGCACTGGGACTGCCATGGCTGGCCTGGCAGCGCAAGCCCGCTACCCTCACCCCCTGCCCACTGGTCATTCTGGAAGATGGTTCCACTGTCTGGTCTAATTAGCACATTAGCTCTTTATTATATAGGATTCATGTAAATATGTGGCAAAACTAGCTCTTGCCTTTTGCAGTGATAACACATGAGCAACATCAGTACTAAGAGAAAAGCACATCCCTCTCCAGTTACAAGATAATCTAACTGTATTCTGAGTGGCCAGAAGTCTTGACATGAAAGCATAGCACACCCAGCTTTCTTCCAGCAAGAAATTTGCTAGTACTACTTGCAGTTTTAATCATTATAATAAAACTAGAGGCCCAGTGTATGAAACTCGTGCACAGGTAGGGTCCCTAGCAGCTGTTGGCTACCAGCTGGGGCCTCTCTACCCAGGCTGCCAGTTGCTGGCTGAGGCCTTCCTTTGTTCCGTGCCACCCCCTGGTGGTCAGCACACATCATAGCAAGAGATTGAACCCCTGGTCTCCTGGTTGAACTCTCAAGGGGACACTGTATATTAGGCTTTTATATATATAAATTAATGAGTCAAGCGGTACCCCTGGTCAGTGTGGCTCAATTTGTTGGGCATCATCCTGTGCACTGAAGAGTTGCTGGATCGATTCCTGGTTGGGGCATACTCCCGGGTTGGGGGCTCAGTCCCTGGTAGGGGGTGTGTAAGAGGCAGCAGATCAATGTTGTGCTCTCACATCAATGTTTCTCTCTTCTCCCTTCCCCTCTCTCTAAAAATCAATAAACTATTATTTAAAAAAATACTAGTAGTTGAGTGGTAGCAGAATATATTTTGTATTGACAAAATTAAATTTTGTTTATTAGTAAGTGAATCTTCCTGCATATTAAATGAGTATTGAAAATTCATTATTTATTAAGTGTTTTAAAAGGCTGAGTAATAATGATGTCAATAGGCTGGGGACTTAAAAAAATGTCAGGGATAATATAATAACCTTTTTGGTGATTCAACCATTCTTTTATAGATTCAAACCCTGCTGCTCAAAAATGCTGTAGGACAGAACAAAGTCAAAATAGCTGTAGACCCACATTAAAACAATAAATTGTTTTTTATTGTTCAGTCAGAGGAAGGAACGTGTTGCTAAAGTTTGCTCACTTGCCCTCTTTGACACAATGAAAGGGATTAGCTGGTGCTCAGGGCGTTACATGTGAAATAAACTTCAGAAACCCCCAGAGCAGACCCCGGGCTGTCAGGGGATGATACTTGAACTCTGGCGACTAGGAGATGTCAGTAGTGCTCTTCCAAATGAACAAACAAGCTGGATGCTGCAGATTGAGCCTCCTATTAAGTATTTAAGAAATTACAAGTTATTTATATTTGATTTCTTCTTTATGACAATGTTCTTCCAGCAATCCAATATTGACTTAAAACTTTTTAATCCTTACCTAAGGATATAATTTTTATATTATTATTGATTTGAAACATGGGGGGGGGGGGAGAGCGAGAATGAGAGAGAGAGAGAGAAAGAGAAACATTGATCAGTTGCCTCCCCTACCAGGATTGAACACACAATTTAGGTATGTTCCATGACCAGGAATCATGATGATGCTTCAAACAACTGAGACCGAGACCCAATATTATTTTTAATATTAACTGTACTTTCTAGAATTTCTTAGTCCTGGTGAGAAAGCATTTGCTAACAAACATGTCTATTGTTGTTAACTTCTCCATTCTACTCTGACCACCACCATCCTAGCACAGACGCCCTAAACCTCTTTCCAATCTCAAAGCTAGTTTTATACCTGCATCCATCTGCCACTTCAACCTACCAGATACATTGTAGCCAGATTAATTTCATAAAGGCCCACATTGATCATATGATTTCCCAGTTCAAAAACCTTATTGGCTTCCTATTGCCTGCTAATATCTGAAAGCTTTCTATTCATAGTCATGGGATAAATTTGCCACCTAGAGCCATATCTTCTAGTGGCAGCAAGAACTGTCTCTCACCTTGAGGAAACACATCTACCCAGTCTGGCCCATTTGTGTGATGGGAAATAGTTTACCACCAGGTTTGAGTGGGACACAAGATTCAGGCTGAGCCAACCAAGGTAGTTAAGCCCCATTGGTCAGGGATGGACATGTCACCCAACTCAGCCAGTCAGGGCAAATGGACTCAGCTCCGGGACTACTTGGGAGCAGATCAATTCTAGCCCTGGACTGGGTGTTCTAAGGAAGTAAACTTCAAGCTGTCAGCATTCAGCATCCAAACCTGAAAAGGAAATCAACCTGGGAGAGGGAGAGTCCAGGAAGGCTTGTGGACAAAATTTGAGCCATTAATAAACCACACTGAAAGCTAACTTACCCACAAACTTCTAATTACTTCAGAGAAGACCTTGTTTTTTCCAAGTTGAGTTTTTCTGTCACTTGCAACCAAAAGAATATTTATTAGTACAAATGACCTTCCACAAACTGGCTCCCGTCTTTTTTTCTGGTCTGTGTATCCCCTAACTTTTGTAATAACTTTACTTTTGTATTATTCCACAAAGTCCAAATTATACTCTTTCCTCTCCTTATACCTTTGGCATGAAAGCTCGTTTATTCTTCAGGTTCGGTTTCAAATTCTGTCATCTTTATGAAGCTTTTATTGATTGTCTTGTTGAATTCATTCCCTTGCTAGGAACTCCTTTATGGCACAAAATTTTCTTAATTCATGAAGTTTCCCCCTATTTAATCACTTCTGTGTTTTTTTACTCCTTATTAGATTTAGGCATATGGAAACAAGAACCTCGTTTTATTCCTTGTTTTGCTTAAATAACTTAATGGCATCTTGTATGCAGAAAATTCTCAAAAATAAATGAAGAACATAAATTATTTTTGAAGTATCTAGAACAGTGTAAAAGCTTTGAAAATAAAATAATTTACTCTGAAGACACTATCAGACATAATTCTATAAACCATTAATGAAACTGTGTTGATTTTATGAGGGATCACACAGTGCTAAGGCTGGAGAAGAGCTTATAGCTTTTGTAGCCTGACTCTCTCCTTTTTCAAATGAAGCCTGTGAGGACCACATAAAGTCAAGAGCCTTATTCACAATGTGCTTTTACTGATGTGAAACAAGTAATTCAATGTATGACTAAACAAAGAAATTTGGGAGTATAATTAACTCGGAGTACACTAAGCATGCAAAGGCATTTTAGGAATGTAATAGAATCAAAGACTTACCTTCTATTAATGAAGATGACCTGACTGTTACTCACAAAAGAGGGAATTTGATTTTTTAAGAGTTCATGTTAGAGAGAGAGAGATAAGCAACATTAAAATAATGACAGAGGTTATACAATCTACAAGGAATCGGGAATTATTTCTTAAGGTTAATCCAAGGTTTCTAAGCCTAATTCAGATAATTCTCTTTGCTTATATTATCCTATTCCATTTACCTACTGGTACAACACAGTTGTAGGGAGGAAAATGAAACCTTAAGGCTATTTTTGAAAGAAGAAATAAGATTTTGATGTGATATATAACACCTGTGGGTAAATGCCTATAAAATTATAACTTAAAAAAAGCAATCTTGGTATTTATTAAAGGCTATGGTATTTTGTAGCTGGATGAGAGAGACTATTTTTTGGTTTAAATTTCATAGAGTAAGTCACTAGAATATTGAATATTATTAGATATTTTTTAGACTCATATTCATTCTGTATTAACTTATTAGAGCTTCCTAATTTTTCAGCCTCCCACTTCTTTTTATTCTAATCAATTCTCTATAATATAATGAGAGTCAACATACAAAAATACATGCAAATTACTTTTTAAAAATTTGTCACCTTTCTCCATTAACAAGAGGATAAAACCCACACTATTTTCAGGACAAGCAAAGCTCTTCCCCACATTCCCACAAATGCCCAAGTATAATCCAGCATTACGCAGTGGCTGGCTGACCTGGAACATGGCACCCTGATCACACCTCCATGTGCTCACACGTGTTGCTCCCTCCATTTGCAGCTCTCTAGCTTCCTTCTTCTCCTTCATGTGCTAAGGAATTGTGTTTGTTTCAGGCCTTTGCTCAAGTGTCAGCTCTTCTCTAAAGTTTTCCTTTACTCCTGCATACCTTGTGTGTGACAGGGTGCTGGTTGTATACATATGTCATCAGTGAACGCTCACAAGACTGTAATGATTTATTTACAAGTCTGCCTCCTCCCTTAGGCTGAGCAGTCCTTGCAGCAGAGCTATTTCCTCAGACCTGAGCACAGTGCCTGGCACACTGTGAATTCGTCCTAAATGTTTATTAAATGGATAAACTTCCATCTTCTCATTAGAAATATGTCTTGATTTCTCTAAAGTGATGCAGTCAATTTTTAGTGAGTAAATATCCAAGAAACATGTCAATGCTAATTAACAAAAGAAATTATGGGTTAATTCATTTAGAAAAATGAGGAATTGGGCATTCAAAACAAAAGGAGTCTTACAAGCTGGCTAATGAGAAGATAATTACAGGCACATGCAGTATTAACTACATTAAGACCCACAGAAAGGGAGAGCTGAAAGGAATGATGAACTTGTGGGATCAGGCACTTGCTTTTATAGGTGAAGAACCTGAGGCCTAAACAAGCGAAGAGACTAACTTGAGCAAGGCCTCTGGCCAGGCCAACCTTCTTCACCCAGCTCAGAAGTACTGGAATTCTAGGGCTTGAGTGCTTGAGGAATAGGACTGTCAAGAACTATTGGACCAGCCCAGTGGTCAGCAAACTCATTAGTCAACAGAGCCAAATATCAACAGTACAATGACTGAAATTTCTTTTGAGAGCCAAATTTTTTAAACTTAAACTATATAGGTAGGTACATTGTTATTAACTTAATTATGGTACTCCTAAACTGGCCTTTGCTAAAAACGTCCTCAATCTGATTGAGGTACGTTCGCTGAGGTCGACCCCTTCCAACTCTCCCATCCACACTCGTCTTGTATACTTGTTTCGTCTATCTCCTTTCGTTCATCCTCTCTATATGTCCAAACCATCTCAACATGCCTTTCTCAATCCTCGACACTACATCTTCTTTCACTCCACAGCGTTCCCTAAAATTAACTTAATAAACTTCACTTAAAGTTTTAAGTCTTAGTTAAACTAAAGGTACGTTGAATAAAACTTGATATCATACTTAATAAAGATATTATTTATTGATAAAATTAAATTCCTTACAATTTACCTTACAATATCCATAAAATTAAATCATGACAATGACTGACAAACACTAATGGGAACAATGGCCTTGCATCTCCTTGGAAAGTTTGGGTAAGTCAGGTTTGTATGTTGTTGTTTTTAATTTTAGGCACGATTCCAGGTTCTCATCAATAAGACGACTTCTCAATTTACTCTTGATAAGGTTCATGCTTGAAAATGATTGTTCGCATAAATATGTAGACCCGAATAAGGAAAGAACAGCAAACGCTAGTTTTTTCAGTTGATTATATGAGTCAGGAATACTATTCCAGGTGTTAAAAATCAACATATCTTCCTTCTCCAGGTCTTTCAAAGCAGACCAGTTGTGCTGTGAACTAAGTTCACATTTGTTTTTCTCCAATATTTCTAAATCAGCACAAAGACGTTCAAATTTCAAGCTCCACAATTCTTTGTTTTTTAAATCCAGCAATTGCATTTCAAAGTTGCCAATGTCGATATAAAAGGGAGAAAAATTTAATTCTGTTACAGTAGCATTAAGGTTTTTTAACAAAGGCTAACGTGGCTTTGCTGTTTCTGAATTCCTGAAACCTGTTGAGAAAAGCTTCCCTCATATTTAAAAGTGTTGTTTTGAAATAGCAAATGTCAATATCAGAATTATTTTCTTTCAACAGGCTTGGAAATTGAATCAAAGTTTCTCTTTCAAAATCTTGAGCAAAAAGAGATAATTTGTTTTCGAATGAAATAACTTCTAACATCGAAAAAAATTGTGTTTTCTTTCCCCTGTAGTTTACAATTAAGCTGATTTAGATGAGACATAACGTCTACCATGAAATAAAATTTTTGGATCCACTGATAATTCGTTAGTTCTGGATAGTGAACACCCTTCTCAAGGAGAAATGCTTTAATTTCTGTTAATAAGGAAGCGAAACATTTCAAAATGTTTCCTCTTGATAACCAACGTACCTTGTTATGCAGCAGAAGATCTGTGTACTCACTCTCCATTTCAACTAAAAATTCTTTAAATTGGTGATGATTAAGATTTTAGTTATAATGGAGTTGATAATGTTAATCACCAGTTCCATAACTTTGCAAATTTCTTCTGGAAATGTCTGCGCACAAAGCGCTTCTTAATGAATGATGCAATGGTAATAAGTATCTCGTGATTAATTTTTTCTTTCAAAATAGCAACAAACCCGGTTCTTACACCGGTCATACTTTTCGCCCCGTCTGTTGAAATTGAGACAATTTTATCGAGTGGAATATGATGTTTTTCAATGCACTCAATTACAGCATTTGCTATATCCTCTCCACGTGTTTGACCTTTGAGTGGCAATAATCCTAAAAGTTCTTCTTTAGGACCTGTAGATGAAATAAACCGTACAAAAAGTGAAACTTGCGCTGTATCATTTATGTCACAAGACTCGTCAACTGCTATTGATAAAGCTGAAACAAATTTAAGATCTTTGACTTGCTGGTCGGTTATATTTGAAGACATTTTGACTGTTCTATCTTTCACTGTTTTAGCAGACAATGGTAACTCTTTAATTTTTTTTAGAATATCTGCTTTGTTCTTAAAATTCCAAATGCTCTTCGGATGCATTTATAAAACAACTTTTTATGTATTCATCATCTGTATATGGTTTTCCTCTCTTAGCAATCTCTTGACTAACCACAAAACTTGCAATATTAACATATTTGGAAGATTGCATCCAGTAATGAAATACAGAACTTGATTTTTCTTGTCTATTCTGAAGTTCCTCAACTGCTTTCTTCCTTGCATCACCGACAGGATATTTAGTACTAAATGACACGTTTAGTTGTAAAGTGTCTCTCCAAATGTGATTTCTTGTATGCGCCAATTTTTCCTGACAAATAAGACAGGTCAGAAGGCCATTTAAGTTTTGAATAAACGCGAAAGTCTCGGTCCATTCAACTTTAAATTCATGGTTTTCATCTTCCATTTTTCTTTGCTTCTTCTTTGTAGCCATGTCAAACAGGGCACCTAAAAAAAGTTTCATTTTATAATAATAAAGCCACCAACACAAAATAATTACAATTCTTAAATTGATGACAAAAATACCTGCAGGATTTGCAGCTGGTTGGAAAAATACAGGTAACTTTATGCTTCGAGTAGGTACTGTTGTCACCTGCGCGTGATTTGCAGACGCGACTAGCACTGACCACTGCACATGAGCTGCTGACTGACCGGCTCCCTCAACTTGTGCATGAATCATGCGACTCCCCCGCTCTGCATATCCCATGGCCCGCCTGCACTGCGTCCCCTGTCGCCCGACCGACACCCCCACTTCTTCTAACGCCACTTCTTCAAAATAGACTTGCCCAGGCCGAAAACCGACTTCTGCGCATGGGCCACGAAGTTTCAATCGCACTGTATGTGCGCTCCCACACATGGTATTTTGTGGAAGAGCCACACTCAAGGGGCCAAAGAGCCGCATGTGGCTCGTGAGCTGCGGTTTGCCAACCACTGGACCAGCCTATTGGACCTTCCTGAAAACCTGGACAGGTTGGGGAGGTCTAGACCAGTGTTAAAGATGAGATTATCCTACCCAGTGTGAAGAAGAAAAGCTTTTGAAGTGAGGTGGGTAGGAAATTTGATACATTCTCTGCTGTAATGAATTGATAAGGCTCATTTTATCCCAGCAAGTACTCCTAAGGAGACTAATTAAATTTGGTAAGTGGCATTCTAGCTCGAACTTTGGAATCTCTCAGATTTCTAGGGGAAAAAAAGAAAGAAAGGATAGAAAAACACACACACACAAAAATTCACAACATAAAAGACAGACAATTGGCAATTATATAATATATGCAAAATCCTTTAGGAATAAATTTAAAAAATAATCTAACAGGAACATGAGCAAAATATGAATAAAATTGGTAAAATAAAGGAGTATAAATGATCAATAAATATAAATGAAAGTATCATTGTTACTTTTCAGGTTGGCAAGGTTTTCTTTCTTTTTTCTTTTAATGCTCAGTATTGGAGAGGTGTTTGAAATATACACATTGCAGTGGGGTGTTGTGATTGGTACAACTTTTCTTGAGGACTGTTTGTGAATATGGATCAAGAGCTTAAAAAATGTTTGTACCTATTAATCTACTTGCCTCTGTGCCTGAAAGCTTTACTCTCCTTTAGTTTCAACATTTTCTGCTTCTATGGCCAAACCTTCTCATGAACTGGATCCCATTCTCTCTTGTCTCCTCAAGAACTTCACACCTGCACGTTTCCCATTGCTCTTATATTTAATTTGTTTCCACTCTGCTGCTCATTTCCACTAGCCTGAAAAACATGGATACCATCTCCCACCTTAAAACAACAACACACTCCCCATTCCCCGTGGTCCTCTATCAATCCTTTTTTTTTAAAATTAATCTTTATTGTTGAGATTATTACAGATGTCCCTCTCTTTTCCTCCCATAGCACCCCTCCACCTGGTTCCCACCCGACCAGCTGTGAAGCAAGGCAGGCTGGTGTTGGTGCTGGGTCTTGGGGCTTTTATTAATAGGTTTGAGGCTCCCTGACCCAACTACAGCTTGTTTGACCAGTTTTTAGCCTGAGAAAGGACAAATCATTCATATGCAAAAGCTGTTGCACACAACTTGGGTGGGGTTATAAATTGGATGAGGCAGGGTCTCAGGGAATCACCAGAGTGGAGCAAACAGAAATGGCTGCTAGTCAGCCCTGCACCAGGGAGGTCCCAGCATGGGAACAATGACTGCTGGGAGTACCTGTCTGGAAGAAAGCCACCCCTGAGTTCCTGCCTCGATGCCAGATAGTCCAGTTTTTCCCCGTACGTGTCTGGGTCCCCCAGAGCCTCTCCCAGCACTGAAGCACAGAGAAAGTGAGAGCTTGTAAATTCAGTTCGTGGTGCTGGCCTTTTAAGAGGAGCAGCTGGGTCTCCAGTAGCCTGTGTGTCACTCAGCTCCAATCTGCACTAGTTTTTACAGTCTGTTGTTCTTACAGCCCATAGGGACTTCTTTCCCCAGCTCTGGGACCCTGGGTTGGGGGTCTGGTATGGGGCTGGTATTCCCTCACTCCTCCAGGCAGTCTCTGCAGAGGTAATCTCCCTCCTGATTAAAGAAACAGCACACCCAGATGCCAGACCAGCCCAATCTGTGCCTCCGCACCTCCTACCAATCTCAATGAGCTTTCTTCTTTACCTCTCTAGTTGTAGTACTTCCACTCAGCCAGCTTTCCCGTGATCCTGGATGATAGTTGTTCTGTATTTTAGTTGTAATTTTGACGTGGTTGTGGGAGGCAGCAAGTATAGGCATTTACCTATGCCGCCATCTTGGCTTTCCTGTGCCTTTCTTTGTTTCTTTATAGCTAAACTATTTGAGTATTTGAGAAATTAGACTATTCTAGATGTGTTTACTTTCCTTTCTCTAATTTCTCAGAAGTGTAATCTATCTGGGCTTTTAATCATCCTTCTTTGTAAAGGATACCAATGACCTTTATGTCATCAGATCTAATGGTCAATTTTCAGTCCCCATCTTACTCAACTTGTTGGCAGCATTTGTTATAGATTGTTACTCCCCACTCCTTAAACACTTTATTCAGTTCACCTCTGGGACACCACTCTCTTTTACCTCCCTGTTGTCTCCTTCTTCATCTCGTTGGCTGGTTCCGCCTCAGCTGAACGTGATTGTGCTCTGGGGCTCAGTCCATGGTCTTGTCTTTATCCCCATTCATCTCTGGATGATCTGTCCAGTTCCTCAGCTTCTTTAAGTTGATGACTCAATTTTGTCTCCAGCCTGTTGATCTCCATACTCATATTTTACTTGCCATTTCCACATAAATGCCCAATAAACATTTCAAAGCTAACAGGTAACCCAAATCAAACTCTTGTTTCCCACCTCCCTCTAAATCTGTTCTTTCTGCAGTCTTCCTTCCCATTCTTTCAGTTGTTTGGGCCCAAAACCTGGAATCATCCTTGCCTTTGTTCTTTCTGTCAAGCTTCAAATCCAATTCATCAGCGAATCCTGTCCACTCTACCTTTGAAATAGGCAGACTACTGCTTTTCACTTCTCCAGCTACCACTCTGCTTTGGGTCACTATTGTCTTTCACCTGGACATGCAGAGGCCTCCCAACTGGTCTTCCTGCTTCCACCCTTGCCCCTCTGCAGACTCTTCTCCACAAAAGCCAGAAGAACTCTTTTAAAACACGAGGCTTCTCAGATCTGAATCCTTAGGCCTGCAATACCACTTGGTCTGCCCTAGTGGCCTCTCTGATCTTGTCTTCTCTTACACTTCATTTTGTGCATCAGTTAACTCCAGGTACTCTTTTCTCCTTGCTGCTCCTCCATCATCCCAAGTGACTCTGACTTTGGCAATTTGCACACAAAAGATTCTTCCTCCAGTTTTGTATATGAATCACTTTCTCACTTCCTTCAAGCCCTTGCTTAAAAGTTATTATCAAAGATACCTCTCTCATCATTCTATCTAAAAAGGCACCCCAATTCCTCTCTATGCCCTGTATCGTGTGTGGATGATAAAGGGGCCACATTGGAAACCTGACAAGCTCAGAGCAGGCCTGCATGGCAGGCCTTACAAACTCAGAGACAGAAAGTAACCACATAGGATGGTATGAACATAAAGATTCCCAACTAAAAGTAAGTCATAGCAGATAGTCATGTCCTAGGTCTATAGCTTCCTAGACAAAGGTCTTACCTTTTTTAAAAAAAAAAATTATTGATTAAGGTATTACATGTGTCCATATCTCCCCATTGTCCCCCCCCCCCACTCCCATACATTCTCTGACCCCCCAGTGTCTTGCCTCCATTGGTTATGCTTATATGCATGCATACAGGTCTTTCGGTTGATCTCTTACCTCCCTCCCCCTCCCCAGTCTTCCTGCTGTAATTTGACAGTCTGTTCAATGCTTCCCTGCCTCTGTATCAATCTTTTTATCAGGTTATAATGTTCTTTATTATCCATAAATGAGTGAGATCATGTGGTATTTATCTTTCACTGACTGGCTTATTTTGCTTAGCATAAGGATCTCCAGTTCCATTCATGCTGCTGCAAATGGTAAGAATTCCTTCTTTTTAAAAGAAGTGTAGTATTTCATTGTGTAGAGGTACCATAGTTTTCTAATTTGATGGGCACTTAGGCTGTTTCCAAATCTTAGCTATTGTAAATTGTGCTGCTATGAACATAGTGGTGCATATATCCTTTCTGATTGGTGTTTCTAGTTTCTTGGGATATATTCCTAGAAGTGGGATCACTGGGTCAAATGGGAGTTCTATTTTTAACTTTTTGAGGAAACTCCATATTGTTCTCCACAGTGGCTGCACCAGTCTGCATTCCCACCAGCAGTGCACAAGGGTTCCTTTTTCTCTGCATCCTTGCCAGCACTTGTTTGTTGATGATAGCCATTCTGACAGGTGTGAGATGGTACCTCATTGTCGTTTTGATTTGCATCTCTGGAATGATTAGTGATTTTGAGCATGTTTTCATATGTCTCTTGGCCTTTCTTATGTCTTCTTTTGAAAAGTGTCTATTTAAGTCCATTGCCCATTTTTTGATTGGGTTGTTTATCTTCCTTTTGTTAAGTTGTAAGAGTTCCTTGTGGATGTTGGAGATTAAACCCTTATTGGTGATAACATTGGAAAATATGTTCTCTCATGCAGTGGGCTTTCTTGTTGTTTTGTTGATGGTTTCTTTTGCTGCACAAAAGCTTTTTATTTTGATGTAGTCCCATTTGTTTATTTTCTCTTTAGTTTCCATTGCCCTAGGAGCAGTATCAGTGAAGAAATTGCTTTGGCATATGTCTGAGATTTTGCTGCCTGTGGATTCCTCTAATATTATTATGGTTTCCCGTCTTATGTTTAAGTCCTTTATCCATTTTGAGTTTATTTTTGTGTATGGTGTAAGTTGGTGGTCCAGTTTCATTTTTTTGCATGTATCTGTCCAATTTTCCCAACACCATTTATTGAAGACACTGTCTTGACTCCATTCTATGCTCTTACCTCCTTTGTCAAATAATGAGTATAGTGATTTGGGTCGATTTCTGGGTTCTCTATTCTATTCCGTTGGTCTATATGTCTGTTCTTATGCCAGTACCAGGCTGTTTTGAGAACAATGGCTTTGTAATATAGCTTGATATCTGGTATTCAGATCCCTCCTACGTTGCTCTTCTTTCTCAGGATTACTGCAGCTATTTGAGGTCTTTTTTTAGTTTCAGATGAATTTTTGGAGTTCGTTCTAGGTCTGTGAAATATGCCATTGGTATTTTAATGGGGAGTGCATTGAATCTATAGATTGCTTTGGGTAGTATGGACATTTTAATGATGTTGATTCTCCCAATCCATGAACATGGTATGCTCTTCCATCTATTTATGTCTTCCTCTATCTCTTTTTTCAGGGTCCTGTAGTTTTCTGAGTAGAGGTCTTTTACCTCCTTAGTTAAGTTTATTCCTAGGTATCTTAATTTTTTTGGTGTGATGGTAAATGGGATTGTTTCCTTAGCCTCTCTTTCTGTAAGTTCACTGTTGGTGTATAGAAATGCCATAGATTTCTTGTCATTAATTTTGTATCCTGCTACATCGCCAAATTCATTTATTAAGTCTAATAATTTTTTGATGGAGTCTTTAGGGTTTTCTATGTACAGTATCATGTCATCTGCGATAATGACAATCTTACTTCTTCTTTTCCAATTTGAATGCCCTTTATTTCTTCTTGTCTGATTGCTGTGGCTACCAGTACTATGTTGAACAGGAGTGGTGAAAGCGGGCATCCCTGTCTTGTTCCTGTTCTTAGTGGAAATGATTTTAGGTTTTGCCCATTGAGTATGATGTTGGCTATAGGTTTGTCATATAATGCTTTTACTATGTTGAGGTATGATCCCTCTATTCCCACTTTGCTGTTTTTATCATAAAAGGGTGTTGGATTTTGTCAAATGCCTTTTCTGCATCAATTGATATGATTGTGTGATTTTTATCTCTCAATTTGTTTATGTGACGTATCACATTTATTGATTTGCAGATATTGTACCATCCTTGCATCCCTGGGATAAATCCTACTTGGTCATGGTGTATGAACTTTCTGATGTAATGCTGGATCTGGTTTGCTAGAATTTTGTTGTGGATTTTAGCACCTATGTTCATCAGGGATATTGGCCTGTAATTCTCTTTCTTTGTGGTGTCTTTATCTGGTTTTGGGATTAGGGTAATGCTGGTTTCATAGAAAGAGTTTGGAAGTGTGCCTTCCTCTTGAATTTTTTTTGAATAGTCTGAGAAGGATTGGTTTTAGTTCTTTGAATGTCCAGTAAAACTCCCCTGTGAAGCCATTTGGTCCAGAGCTTTTGTTTGCTGGAAGCTTTTTGATTACTGTTTCAATTTCATCAGTACTTATAGGCCTATTCAGGCTTTGTGAATCTTCCTGATTGAGTTTTGGAAACTTGTATTTTTCTATGAATGTGTCCATTCAGTCGAGGTTATCCAGTTTGTTGGAATAGAGTTGTTCATAGTATTTTTTAAAAATCCTTTGTATATCTATGGGGTCAGTTGTTACATCACCTCTTTCATTTCTGATTTTGTTTATTTGGGTTCTCTCTCTTTGTTTCTTAGTGAGCCTGGCTAGAGGTTCATCAATCTTGTTTTTCTTTCCAAAGAACCAGCTTTTTAAAAAAATATATATTTTATTGGTTTGTACAGAGAGGAAGGGATAGGGATAGAGAGTCAGAAACATCAATGAGAGAGAAACATCGATCAGCTGCCTCCTGCACACCTCCTACTAGGGATATGCCTGCAACCAAGGTTCATGCCCTTGACCAGAATTGAACCCGGGACCTCTGAGTCCACAGGCCGATGCTCTATAGCAGCGGTTCTCAATCTGTGGGTCACGACCCACAGGTTGAGAACTGCTAGCAGCATCGCCTAAGACCATCGGAAAACACAGTTATTTACATTACGATTCATAACAGTAGCAAAATTACAGCTACGAAGTAACAACGAAAATAATGTTATGGTTGGGGGTCACCACAACATGAGGATTAAAGGGTCGTGACTTTAGAAAGGTTGAGAACCACTGCCCTAACTGGTTTGGTTCAGTGGATAGAGCATTGACCTTTGGACTGAAGGGTCCCAGATTCGATTCTGGTCAAGGGCATGTACCTTGGTTGTGGGCACATACCCAGTAGGCGATGTGCAGGAGGCAGCTGATTAATGTTTCTCTCTCATCGATGTTTCTAACTCTCTATCCCTCTCCCTTCCTCTCTGTAAAAAATCAATACAAATATATATTTTTAAAAAAGAACCAGCTCTTGGTTTCGTTGATCTTATGTATTATTATTATTTATTTATTTATTTATTTTGGTCTTTATGTCATTTATTTCTGCTCTGATCTTTATTATCTTCTTCCTTCTGGTTACTGTGGGCTTTTCTTGTTGCTCTCTTTCTAGTTCTTTAAGTTGCAAGGTTAGATAATTTATTACCATTTTTTTTTTATTTTTTGAGGTAGGCCTGTAGAGCTATGAACTTCCCTCTCAGGACTGCTTTCATTGTGTCCCATAGATTTTAGATTGTTATGTTTTCATTGTCATTTGTTGCCATGATGCTTTTAATTTCTTCTTTGATCTCTTTGGTAACCCAGTCACTGTTTGATAGCATGCTGTTTAGCCTCCAAGTGTTTTATTTTTTTTCATTGGAGTTGATTTCTAGTTTTGTGCTATTATGGCCTGAGAAGATGCTTGTTATGATTTATATCTTCTTGAATTTGAAAAGACTTTGCCTGTGTCCTAATATGTGGCCTATCTTTGAAAATGTTCCATGTGCACTGGAGAAGAATGTATATTCTGTAGCTTTGGGGTGAAATGTTCTGAAGATGTCAATTAAATTTATCTGATCTAATGAGTCATTTAGGATTGCTGTTTCTTTGCTGATTGTTTGTTTAGAGGATTTATCCAGTTGTATCAGTGGGGTATTAAAGTCCCCTACTATGACTGTATTGCTATCAATCTCTCTCTTGGTATCTTCCAGAAGTTGTTTTATGTATTTGGGTGCTCCTGTATTGGGTGCATATGTGTTTACTAGAGTTATATCTTCTTGTTGAATTGCTCTCTTTAGTATTATGGAGTGGCCTTTATTATCTCTTGTTATGGCCTTTACTTTGAAGTCTATTTTATCAGATATAAGTATCGCAACCCCAGTATTTTTCTCCTTTCCATTTGCCTGTAAAATGTTTTTCCATCTCTTCACTCTCAGTCTTTGTGAATCCTTTGTTCTGAGGTGTGTCTCTTGCAAACAGCAAATATATGGGTCATGTTTTCTTATCCATTCTGCTACCCTGTGTCTTTCGATTGGTGCATTTAATCCATTTACATTTAATGTTATTATTGATAAGTACTTTTTTTTTTATCATTTTTGTTCTTACTGTTTGTGTTTCTTCTTGCCTTTCTATTTCTTTTTACAGCAGTCCCTTTAGCATTTCTTGCATTGCTGGCTTGGTAGTGATAAACTCTCTTAGCCTTTTTTTGTCTGTGAAGCTCCTGATTCCACCTTCAATTTTGAATGATAGCTTGCTGGGTATTCTTGGATTCAGGTCCTTGCTTTGCATCACTTTTCTATATTTCATTCCATTCCCTTATGGCCTGGTGTGCTTCTGTTGAGAAATCAGTTGATATTCTAATAGGAGATCCCTTGTAGGTAACTTTCTGTCTCTCTCTGGCAGCCTTTAAGATTCTTACTTTGTCATTGGTGTTTGCCAGTTTAATTATGATGTGTCTTGGTGTCGGTCTTTTGGAGTTCATCTTGTTTGGGACTCTGTGTACTTCTTGGACTTGCATAGTTTTTTTTTCTTGCCAATATCAGGGGAAGTTTTCTGTCATTATTTCTTCAAACAGGTTTTTTATTCCTTGCTTCTCTTCCTCTCTTTCTGGTACCCCTATTATGCAAATGTTGTTTCATTTTGTGTTGTCCCAAAGCTCCCTTAGGCTCTTCTCTTGCTTTTTAAGTCTCCTTTCCAGTTGCTGCTGTGTTTGTGTGTTTTTTTCCTACCTTGTCTTCTAATTTGCTGATGTGGTCCTCAGCCTCTTCTATTCTACTGTTTAAGCCTTCCATTGTGTTCTTTATTGCAACTATGTCGTTCTACATCTACTCTTCATTCCTTTTCATGTTGGTGACACTCTCATTCTGCTCCTTATAATTTTCATTGAGTTGTGTGTATTTGTCATTGAGTTGTGTGTATTGGTCATCCAGCTGTTTAAGCATCCTTATTACTCTGAATTCTTTCTCTGATATGTTGCTAGCCTCAATTTCATTTAACTCCCTTTCTGGTGATTCCTCTTTTTCTCTCCTTTGGGGATTGCTTTTTTGTCTTCCCATGTTTTGCTGTAACATTTTAATTGTAGGTCCAATTGCTTTGCTACTCAGGTTCTTTTGGGGATGGTGCTACTGGTGTGATCTCTCATTTCTCCTGGGCTTGGTAATCTAGTGTAGCTCCTTACTTGAGCTATTTGGGTTCTCTTGATGTAGGTCTGCAAGTTGCAAAGGTACAACTGTGGTGTCTAAAAGTCAGCAGCTGTAGAGGGGGGGTGTCCCAATTTTTGCTATCTTGTGCCTTTGATTAAAATCACGCGTGCCCAGTGGGGACTCACAGTGGCACCGAGGAACCATCTGTTGGGGTGATGGAGCTCAGGAAAGGCATGACTCTGGTATCCAGAGTTCTGTAGTTGTGGGGTGGACAGACTCAACTTGCTGCTACACCTGTGGTGGATAGGTGCATGCTCACAGTGGTGACTCACAGGGAGCACCAATGGTACGTTTGCCAGCAAAGGGCACTGAAGCACTCTGAAGGGCCCTGGCACTGAAGCCGCATAATTGAGGCATCTGTGGGCAGGTATCCAGGATGAGTGAATTCAGAATTTCTACTGCAGGGGGGAGTACATCCCTGTTTGTCCAAGATCACCCCCAGCGAGGACTCACAGCAACTCCCACAAGCGCCCTGTGGATAGATGGGCTCAGGGGTCCTGCTTGTTGGAAATGCACGACTGTGGCAGTGCATTTGCTGGTGCAGAGCTCTGACTCACAATGAGGGGCTCTGGCACTGAAGTTACACAGCTGGTGTGTCTGTTCGCAGTTATTCAGGAAGAGGGAATTCAGAATCTCTACTGCGGGGCAGTGCACTCTTATCTATACAGAATCACACCCAGCAGGGGCTCACAGCAGCTCCCCAGAGCACCCTATGGATAGATGAGCTCAGAAGGCCTGCTCCTTGGAAATTCACTACTGTGGCGGTGCGTTTGCTGGTGCAGAGCTCTGACGCACTCTGAGGGGCCCTGGTGTTGAAGATACGCAGCTGGGGTGTCTGTGGGCAGTTATTCAGGAAGAGGGAATTCAGAATTTCTACTGCAGGGCAGTGCACCCTCGTCGGTACAAAATCATACCCATCAGGGGCTCCCAGCGGCTTCCAGGAGCTGCCTACGGAGTGGTGTGCCCTGGATGCCTGTGCACTGGAAACACATGAATGTGCTGTCCAGAGTTCTGCCGCTGGGGAGGGGGGAGTTGCACTTACTGCTGCTGGAGCGGTGCACCTTTGGAGTTGGAGGTCCCAGGGTCTGCAGGTGGGGCAGCAGGATTTTGGCTGTAGTGGCTGCTGGGTCACAGGCAGTGTCAAAGGCCTGTCTGGGTGCTGGTGCTGATGAGTTCCTATAAAAGGCCGCTCTCCCTTTAAGATGGCGTGGGCTCCATGCCCAAGTCCCACAGTCGGGGGAGTGCCCACAGTGGTGGTAGTCGCTCCTTGTCCAAGAGAATCTGGTCTGCCAGCCCCTGCTGCTCCTGCCGGATTTAACTGTCCCTCCCTCATTCACACACACACCACACACATCCACACACTCTCCTTTCATCCACTCACTCACTCACTTCCTCTCCTTTACCTCCGTCCTGCCAGCGCCATCTTTGGTAAGTCAAGGTTTTACCTTAAGTAAACTTGTCTATTGCCTTTTTGTATCTAAGATAATAGACTTTTGCTATGACAAAGGAAGTAATCTTCTTTTCCAGATCCCTTAAGGCACAACCTTGGGCACCAGAGCAGGAGACCACAGAACCCCTCATTATTAACTTGTTCCCCACATACCATCTCTATGTGCTGTAAATGTTAATAAATATCCTGTACCCACCAATGTAAAAGTACATATCTCACCATTTTGCTTTTTATCCAATCCTAGAGATTTCCCAGCTTTGTTTTCTCCCAACCCCTTAATTTACCACCAGTGGATTTCATGTAACCCACCTTATATCTCCCTCTTTTATTCCAATGTATAAAATAAGCTGAAAAACTGTTTCTCCAGAGCATTTTCTCAACCATTTCTGATTTTGCTTCCCAGCAACTGTAGTCAGTTTGGCTCAAATAAACTACAGGTTTCGATGTTTCTCACATTGACATGTACTTTAATTTTTTTCATAGAAGTTGTTACCATCTGGTTTCTATATATTTTTCTATTTATTTTTTGTGCTCCTGTGATATGGTGACCTGTAATAATATAACTAGTAAGTAAAATGTTTTCCTGAGTGCTATGAGCTGCTCTAGCAAAATAATTAAACCCAAGAAGGGGATTGTTGAAACCTCCCTCCTATAGCCAGCATGTAAGAAGCACAGGTAACAATCTGGAATTGGATTGGCAGCTGAAGTAGAGGGCAGTCTTGTGGAACAGAAACCTTAACCTGGTAATCTGATGCTATCTCTGTGTAGATAGTCCCAGAATTGAGTTGAATGGTAGGACATCCAGGAATTATTGTTACTGTGGGGAACTCCCATCCTATAACACACACTCACAAACACACATTTAGTTTGGTTATAATTCAGAAAACCTTCAGCTAAGTCTAAGTTATATTTTTCTAGGGTCTTATTTAGAGCCTAGACTACTCTGTGAAGTGATTCTCTACTTGACCTCTTGCTCTGCTTGCTTTGAAGTGTGTTCTTCTAATTTTCTCACCCAATTTTGACTTTTGCTGATACAAATAAATATTCTGCCTCATATCTCATCTAACCAAAACTGATAGCTACAACTGTTATGCTTGCCTGACTTTAAGTAGCCATGGCTAGTCTGATCTGTGATTTGCTTTGAGAGATCAATTTCCGTGCTGTGTACTTCACATGCTACTTGGTGGCACAGCTAGTATCAGTTCCATATACCATACTTCCTACCCCATGCTTTACCTATTACAATGTGTTCTCGGTGCATTCTGTATGGTAGGTAGAAAGAAAATAATTCAAATCCCATCAAGCATTAGTCCCAACACTGAAATACTAAATAAGCAGTTACTTGATTTTAATGATTACTTAGGAGGAGTGGCCATCACTAGGTGCTTTGTCCTTTTTGTATTCTAGTGGCACCTGTCACGTGGATTGGATGTAGCAATAACATTTTTTGGCTATTGAGAGCTCTTAAACTGTCATTATTCACAAGAACTAAAAAGAGTTGGTTCTGAATTTAATTTATTGAAATTTATCCCAATTATAAAAAATTCTGATTTGGTTTCATTTTTGCCCTCCAATTACCTAATGTTAAAGTTGGATGAGTAAAGCATGCACAGCTACTAGCTTTCTACTTAACTTCTGGGTTTGCTATTAAAAATGCTATTTACCCTCATAACCTTAGCCCTTCATATTTTTTTCCCTCTATTCTTCTATACTCAGATTTTTCTCACTTATTGTACAAAGAAATTGTGATGTATATTTTCATGTAATTTAATTTTGGAATTCTGTCACCTTATGTAGTGAGTTCTTTCAAAATATAATTTTTTCCCAATAAAAAAAAAGCGTTTCATGATATAAATTCAGCGATGTCCGTTGCAGCACTCTTTGAAATAAAAACATTTGGAAAACATCTAAACTCAGTAGGGTTTTGCTTAAAGTGGACTTTGGGAAATTTTATGTAACATTACCAAAGACAAGGTGTGTTGAAGTGGAAAGATGGCTCAATACACTGGTGATTATAAAAGCATGTTATAGAACATTATGTAAAGTACAGATACATTAGTTTAAAATATTTATTTATGAATAGATGTCCAGAAGGCTACACTATAGCTGTTAACAATGACTAACTTTAGGGATTGGGATAATAGAAAGTATGTGTGTTGCAGGGTGGGGAGGGAAGTGTGTAGAGGTGGAGGGAAACTTTTTTAGTTTACTTTTTATTATTTGAATGGTGGCCCAGTGCATGAAATTCATGCATTGGAGGGGGGGGAGGATTCCCTCAGCCCAGCCTGCACCCTCTCCAATCGGGGACCCCTTGGAGGATGTTCCACTGCCAGTTTAGGCCCGATCCCTCTTGCAAACTGGCAGTCGGACATCCCTCTTGCAATCTGGGACTGCTGGCTCCTAATCGCTCACCTGCCTGCCGACCTGATTTCACCCCCAACGGCCCTCCCCTGCCAGCCTGATCGCTCCTAACTGCCTCTGCCTCAGCCTCCACCACCATAGCTCTGTCTGGAAAGAAGTCGGACATCCGGAACATGGCTGGTCAACCTGGTCTAATTAGCATATTATCCTTTTATTAGTATAGATATTTAAAGACAAAATTATAAAATAATTTTATAATAAAAATAATGAAATATTTTTATTTTGAAAAAAATTTTCTGAGAGTATCTGAGATTTCTAGTGTAATACCATCTCTTGGGATTATTGTTACTATCCATGTCAATCTTGTGCCACTTTATGTCTCCAGCACCAAGAACATTTGGGGTTAATGAGACCCTTATTTCCTTATCATCTCACTTGGACCAGTATTTATCCTCAGCTATGCTCTCTTATAGTTGGGTTTTCATAAAACATTTGATAGAGTTTAGTGATTTTAATAGCTATCTAAATCAATCTCTCTTCTTTCTTTCTCTTATTCCCTTTCTAATCTCTTTCTCTATCTTTATCATTTCTTTTCCTAGCTCTATTTTCTCTCCTATATACTATTTTGTTATCTATCTACCTAATCTAACTATCTAAATTCAGATATTGCAAAAGCCCCAGGATCTTTAATTTAGAAATGCAACTATTGGGTTTGTTATAAAAGACCCACCATCTGGAGTCTCTTGACACTGATAAAGGATATGAGCCATATTCTCAGGCTCTAAGGCTGCAGCAGTTTTCCTCAAAGTTCTGTATGCTGCTTATTTTCTCCTCATGCATCCAAAAGCTACCTTATTGCTGTGTAGTGTTCCTCAAATATTGACAGAGCAAGCCTACAAATACATTTCAGAAGCCTGGGGAAAATTGTGCTGCAAAGAAGCAAATAAAAATCACATTTTGTGTTTCCTTTACTTTTTAAATAAGTAAACAGGAACAGAGAAACTGGTTAGTTCCTGATGCTTAATATCTGCTAACAAAGTTCCTTGCATTGGAAAGATATTGCCTTCTTTCATGCTGAAAGAAGCAGAAATGGAAATTATTCCCATCATTGCTTATCTCAAACACTTGGGAATTTATTGACAATTCAGCAAAAACAGTTAAAGAAAAGAAGAAAAGGCTAAGCAGTCTTTATTCCGGCAACACCTTCTTCTGCAGATATGATCATGTGAGGCCCAGTGTCCATTAAGGCCATTAGAAGGACTCATGGAGCCTGGCCGACGTGGCCCAAAGGTTGAGTGTTGACCTCTGAACCAGGAAGTCGAGGTTCGATTCTCTATCTGGGCATTTGCCTGGGTTGCGGGCTCACAGTGTGGGGCGTGCGGAGGACAGCCGATCAATGATTCTCTTTCATCATTAATGTTTCTATCCTTTTCCCTTCCTCTCTGAAATCAATAAAAATATATTAAAAAATATTCATGTTAAAAACTATTCAGATTAACCCCTAAAGATATTTGGGAAATAGCTGTTTTCCTCTGGGGCCTTCTTCCCCAGTGTAATCTGCCCTGCTCTTCACCCCGATGACCAATCCAGCCTGCCTGCCTAAATCAGCCTGCTTGGTTTACCCTCATTCTTCTCCCACCCAAATCCTGCAAAGCAAAGTTTATCTGTTCCATGTCCTATTTTCTTGAGGCCCAGATGTTGGACAGGTGTGTAGTGGAAAGAATCCCTGACTAATTATCTTCAAGTGCTTTGGCTTCAACAGTTCCCTTAGAAGAGGTTATTAAGATCAAATGGTGTAAAATAAGCATAAGAGCTCTGTGGCCTATTAAATATTATTACATCTGAGTTGTTGTAATAATCATGTTCTGCCCTTACTGCTCAAAAGTCTATGAGCTTATGCAGGTCACTTAAACTACCTGGGCTTTTTTTCCCTTGGCTATAGGCAAGGATGAAAACACTGAAGTCCTCTCCAGCATTGAAGTCCTGCGGGTCATTATAGTCCAGCAGGTACTAAATGCCATTTGAACAAAGATTTTTCTAAAGCACCTCTTCAGCTCCAGAAAGTGATTAATAACTCCAACATGATAATAAAAGAACTATTTTGGGACAGAACCGCAATGGGAGAAACATTGGTTCTCAAATCTTGATGCTGATATTGAATAGAGTTAGGAATGGTATGCCCAGAATTGCAAGAAAACCATTACTGTGGGAATTAATCCTGAATGCATATTCCTTAGGCTAGCAACTCATTATGGGAAATGAAGTTTTAAGGGAGGTGTTCTTTTGTTAATGAACAAAGCACAAAGTCATTAGAATATTTTAAAGAAAATGATCCTTTTCTCTCATGAGAAGCTACTTTTAATTTCTTTTTTAATTACAGTATTCTCTCTCCCTAAAATACTGAAAGTCTTCCCATACTTGAGAACTATTACTATCAATTAGGAATGTGGGTTCCTTACTGAGAAAACCAAGGTGATTGTTCAGGTCCAAAGGTCTAAGGCAGGGTTCAGTGCCCTAGAAACAGCTGGAAATCAGTTTCTGATCCAGTGGCTACTCTTAACATTCGGGATTCTTGTATGTTTCCAAGGAGTACCTATGAGGATCCCAGCTATCTGATTTACACAGGACACGGATACCTTTTCCCTGGCTTTAAAGGTTGTCTGCAGTAGGGATTAGGTAGAGGCTATAGTTAAGAGAGATTTAGAAAGGATCAGCACCCTAAATCATAATAGGCCATTTACATGATATGTCCTTGTGCATAATCACCTCATTCCATCTTCCCATGAACCTGGTGAGGAGTCTGAGTGGAAGATGGACAGTTTTTTTTCAATTTTCCATCTATTGAGTCTTTGTCTCCTCTTGAATCTGGGTTGGCCCTGTGATGTTTCTATTTTAACCAGTAGAATATGGAAGAGGTAGCACTACACCCATTTGTTGGCCCAGGCCTTAAGAGATTTCCAGTTTCTACTTCTTGTTTCTTAGAACAATCTCTCTGAGAGCCCTGAGCTGCCATGTTAAAAGTTCAACTACTTTGAGATTGTCATGCTGAAGAGACCACATGTGGGTCCCTCAAGCCACTGTCCCAGGTGAGCCTGGACTTCTGTACAATCCTGCTAAGGCACAGATTTGTGAGTGAGGCCATCTTGGACTTTCAGAACAGCTCAGACCCAAACAATACCACAGTCAACACGGCCAACTAAGGCCTGCTCAATTTCCCGGTCCTCAGAACCATGACCTATAATAAAATGGTTGTTGTTTTAAGTCACTAAAATTATAGGCTAATTTGTTACACAGCAATATATAGACAAGTGGAACAGACCATAGTAATCTCATTTTATAGATAACTCTGAGGTTCAGAGAGCTATTGTGAGATGCTTAAGGACTTGAATCCAAACTCTCTTACTAGAAACACAGTCTATTATACCAGATTTCTTTTTTATGATAATAATCCTTTTTTCTTCACTCTAAGGAATGGTCTTTTAAATCTCAAGATATAGGCAATTTATCATGGCCTGTTGCACTGTTTCAGAAAGCTTAGGGCACAGTTTAAAGCTCAATTATATTAATTATAGATCTTACTTGTTACTAGTTTTCTATGTTTCATATGCCAACTTATCTTGTATCTTTTACTTAAGGTGGCATAAATTCTTTTTGAAGAAAAGTGGGACATCAATAAGTTCAATAAAATACTCATCATCACCAAACTTAATTGATGGCCCTATGTCAGAGTTGTGAGGTAAAACACAAGATGTAAGTATGGGACATACTTATACTAAAGTGTATTCATTGTTAAGCTGAAATTCAAATTAAATGGGTATCTTCCATTTTTGTTTCCTAAATATGGCAACATTATCCTCTGTGTTCTCTCCAAAAAAATTGTTTTCGATTAACGTTGGTAACTCATCTGGTTCAGGGGGGATCTCAACAGACATTTGTAGCTCAAGCCTACCTGTGTGGGGAATGGCAAACAGATAACCAGCGTTCAAGATTTACGTGAGCCTGAGGGTGTGTCTTCACCAAACATAGCCCAGGCAGAACTCCAATAAAGACAAAGCTGGTGTCTTTCCTGTCTCCTCTCTCCAGTATTCCTGCCTCTTTTTCCAAACCTGAGACCCATTCCCACAGGCCTGCTCAAACTATCTCTTATTGTCCAATTATGTGTATTAAATATATATGGAACCTCTACTATATGCCAGGCACCATAGTCAACAACTACTGAGGATTGAGTCCACATAAGAAAGGCCTCAGGGTATAAGAGGAAGCAATTATATATACAGTTGACCCTTAAACAACATAAGATTTAGGGGCACTGACAGACCCCCCCCCCCCGCCCCCATGCAGTCAAAAATCTGCTTATAACTTTTGACTCCCTCCAAACTTAACTATTAATAGCCTACTGTTGACTGGAAGCCATACCGAAAACACAAATAGTCCATTAACATTTATTTTGTATGTTACATGTATTATAAACTATATTCTTACAATAAAGTAAGCTAGAGAAAAGAAAATCATAAGAAAAAGAAAATACATTTATAGTACTTATTGAAAAAAAATCCACATATAAGTTGTTCCAGGGTAAAATGTACTCAGAAGCAACATGATGCATTTTATATTTTACCATGTGTAACCAAGTCCTGTAGAAAGGCCTTATAAAGAAGGTGCTATCTGAGCTGAGAGTGGACAGATAAATAGGAGCTTCCCAGGTGAGGGGTCTGGTGGGGGGAGCTGTAGGAGAAATCTCCTGGAATGTTCAGTGTGGCCGCAGCGTAAGGGGGAAATAAAAGGCTGAAGAGGATGTTGGCTTGCCAGGGTTTTAATGGCCAGGCAAGGTAACAGCATTTTTTTTTCCCTCAAATAGACACTGAGCAATGAAGATTAATAAACCAAGTAGTTACACGGTAAGATTTAATTTTTAGAGTATTTCTGGGAGTACAAAGACTAAATAGGGGGCTGCTATGCTAGTTATGGGGAGTGACAGTGAGGTGCCAAGGCAGGTTAGGGACATTTGCACTGGAGAGGAGTGGCAGAATTCAAAAGAGAATTCTATGAGAGAACCACTAGTGCCATGACAAATTGCTAAAAGTTGTTTTATAGGGGGCCTTTGATTATTAGGAAGTCTCCAATATAAAAATCAATACATCTTCCATAGAAAACCCCAGGATCCATGACAATGGAGATACTAATTAGATGTCTTTAATACAAATTAGGGAGATAATCCCTTACTTGGCCCAGTCTTAAGAATTTTCTGATTGCCACCCTTATGAAAAACACTTTTCTAAAAGTAAGTTATAAACAATTTGGTTAGTCCTAACCTAGGTTTGACAGTCAAAATAAAATAGATGTCTAAAATAAACTTCTGAATAATTTGAGCAAACTTCCTGCTATTGAGGAAAAAGAATCAGGGAACCAGATGTAACCAGATTGGAGTCAGAAGATCTAGGTTTATACACTGACTGCCATTGATTAGTTGTGTGATAATGGCCAGCACTCTTAGCCCCTATAACCTCATTGTCCTCATCTGTAAATGAGGAAAGCAGGACCTACTATCCTGTCTGACAGAGATCAATTAAGGCGATGGTTATAAAATGTACAACTATCACTATTAACATTTTACACTGTTAACATAATAATAGTGAACATTTGTTGGGTGCTTATGATGTACCAGACACTGTGCTAAGGGACTTTCACATATTCTCTTATTTGATTTTTACAACTGCCTTATGAAACAGTTACTACTGTGATCCCCATTTTACAGATGAGGGAATAGAGGCTTGGAGAGATTAAGTATCTTGCCCAATGTCACATGGATAGTATGTGATGGAACTAGAATTCTAACACAAGTTTGTCTCGAGTCCATGCTCATTCTGAATACACAATACTGCATCCTTCTGTGTAGCTCTTTATAATTTACACACTACTCACAAACACGGGTCTCTGTAAGAAATCACTGAGTAAGCCTTGTTGAGTACCGACTGTAATTCAGGAATTGTGTTTTGTATTCAGTTAACCCTCACGTCAGTGAAGTAGTATGAATCCTGATTTTTCTGGTGAGGAAACTGAAGTTTAAATTTAAACAGTTTCCCCAAGATCACATAGAAAAAGCCTCAGGACTGGATGGAATGAGGAATAATCTAACTAATAGAACCTACTGGAGCTAAGAGTTAAAGCTAGGTCTTCTGAATCCACACTATTTTTTCTCTGCTTCATGGTGCCCCCGTGTGCATATGTCTCCAAGCGCACTTTCTTAGGGAAATCTGGACTATGAAGGAAGGAGTCTGTGACTTGCCAACTGGAACTCGCTGCTCCCACCATGAGGATCTGCTGTTAGTAGTCATGGTCCCCCTGCAGCATCCAGATAGAAGTGTGGTGGCAGAGTGCAGCTTGGCTTGAAGAATGTTAGGAAAATTTCCTGACCTTGTTCACGATGTCCCTTGGTTGTTACGCTAGCAGGTCAGGTGCTGTCTGAAGGCCAGCTTCACAGAGTTAACTCTAATGAATATTGTTAAACGTTATAGCAGAGATGCTCAAACGTTATCTATCTATCATCTATCTATCTATCATCGCATCCAGTAATAACCTGCATTTCCCATGTACTAGCAGTGAACACTGCTAGCTTTCCCTTTTCTCCTCTTTATTTGTAGTTTTTATATCGTTTGGTTTAACTTACCCACTGATACATTACATGGAACTAAGCCACTGTGTGGTGAGATGTTGGGAGCACCCAGGTGTACACAGTGACATTTCCAGAGCTAATGACAAGTGCTATCTGTCACAAACCACCCAGAACTCACAAGAGAAAAGGTAATGCATTTGGGATGTTGGTCTGGTAGCCTTACCTTTTCTCTTGTGAGTTCTGGGTGGTTTGTGACATATAGCACTTGTCACATTTTAAAGTCTAACCCACCATACACAGTGACAGAAATTAAACTATTGGTTTCTTTTCCAGTTAAATTAAATGTTTATAATTTGAAAAATTTTGTGAATTCATAAAATATGGTTTATACTCAAATATTCTTTTAAAAGACCCTTCCCCTCTGTACCAGGAACGTACTAGTATAATATAGGTTATACAACATGTATGTTATGTGTTCTAACATATAAGTAGCTGCATTCCTAGTTACTGAGTCAGCTGTGGTGACCTAGGATGAGTACATTCAAATTATATCCCAACGTGCCCCCAATATTACTGAGAATCTGATGCTAAGAATTGCCCTGGAAACAATGAGTTTACTAAATCAGTCCTATGGGGCAGTATATAGATAACAGACTACTGTTTGTTGGGTGGATATTTACAAGTTAAGCCTAACCTCTGGCTAATAGCCATATTCTTTGTTTGTTTGTTTTTTTAAAACGTTGGGATTTTTTTTATGTCTATTCTAATGGGTCAAATTATGGTCAATTCTAAATTTCTCTTCCTCACAATGATTAAAAGTGAAATTCATCTTCATGGCATGTGTACAGAGTCTGGAATTTTGAACGCTGCAACAATAGAACATCACAGAATAGACTTTACTTGTGGAGGGGCCACCTGTACTTTTGACTCTGAGCAAACATTAGCCTCATATTTACAAGATGCTGTGCTGTAATGATAATAATACTTCCTAATTTATTATAATGTGTTGTCTAACATAGTACAAACTGTTTTCAGATTCAAAGGACCCTCTTGATATACTCAAACCCTCCCAACACAGTCAGGGAATGTGACATCACCCTGTTTGACTGGACCAGTGCAGGCCCACCTCACTGCTTTCATCATGTGCTGAAAGAATCACAGTTTGATCAATTCACTGTCCATGTCTTAGACCAGAGAAAAAGAGAGAAGTGGAAACCAAACTAGTGAAGTCAGTTGTTCAACTTAAACTTCAGGTATTGTTTTCTCTGGCCTAATGTTATCCAAATATTAGGATCATTTAATTATTTTTAATGAGATGAATCAAAACAATATTCTAAAACTCATATTTCTGAAGAAAATGTATGAACATGGAAAATTATCTTGATATAATTTTAGGTGTTCATGTAACTATATGTGCAATATAGTATTAATTTTAAAATATCAAATGCATAGATAGATAGATAGATCGATAGATAGATAGACAGAAGAAAATCCTGGAAAGGAATACATCAAACTATCAGTGATAGTTAGGAGCTAAACTTCACAAATCACTAGGAAAATATAAATTAAAAGCACAATATGACAACACTGTATCCATCAAAATGGCTGAATTAAAAAAGAAAAAAAAAAGTTTTGGTGAAGTTGTGGAGCAACTAGAAGGCTCATCCTTTGTTAGAAGGAGTATAAATTGGTACAACCACTTTGAAACACCATTTGGCAGTATCTATTAAACTGAATACATATGCATACTCTGTATGTAAACTATGACCCAGCAAGTCTATCCCTAAGTAAATAGCTAACATAAATGTATATACTAGTATATGCTCATTACAAAACATGTACAAGACTGCTCATAGTGGAACTGTTTGAAATTGCCTCAAAGTGGTAGTATCTTCACTGCTATGAGAACAAATGAGCTATGACTATACAGGACAATTTAAATAAATCACACAAATCTCTATGTTCTCTCAATTCATATTGAGAAAAAGATGTTATATAAATCAAAAGCAAACAAAATATATTTACGGCATTAGAAGCCAGGATAAAGGTATTTGTATTTGATGACAAAAGGGGATGTGAAATGGGGAAGATTCGTGCTAATAATATGTTGTTTCTTGATTTAGGAGCTGAAGCTGGTTAAACAGGAGTGACTGTGAAAATTTACTTAGCCAAATACATATAATAATTGCAATTTTCATTGTTTTTCTATACAATCAAAACTCCATCTATTCCAACAAACTAGACAACCTGGAGGAAATGGACATATTCCTAAAAAAATATAACCTTCCAAAACTCAATCAGGAAGATTCTAAAAATCTTAATAGGCCAATAACTATGGATGAAATAGAAGCAGTCATCAAAAAACTTCCAGCAAACAAAAGCCTGGGGCCAGATGGCTTCACAGGGGAGTTTTACCAAACATTCAAGGAAGAACTAAAACCTATCCTCCTCAGACTATTCAAAAAAATTCAAAAGGAAGGAACACTTCCAAGCTCATTCTATGAAGCCAGCATCACCCTAATACCAAAACCAGATAAAGACAACACAATGAAAGAGAATTACAGGCCAATATCCCTCATGAATGTAGATGCCAAAATCCTCAACAAAATTCTAGCAAATCGGATCCAGCAGTCATCAGAAAGATCATACACCATGACCAAGTAGGATTTATCCCAGGGATACAAGGATGGTAAAATATCTGCAAATCAATAAACGTGATGCATCACATAAACAAATTGAGAGATAAAAACCACATAGTCATATCAATTGATGCAGAAAAACATTTGACAAAATCCAACACCTTTTCTTGATAAAAACTCTCAGCAAGGTGGTAATAGAAGGATCATACCTCAACATAATAAAAGCCATATGTGACAAACCCACAACCAACATCATACTCAATGGGCAAAAACTAAAACAATTTCCACTAAGAACAAGAACAAGACAGGGATGCCCACTCTCACCACTCCTGTTTGACATAGTGCTAGAAGTACTAGCCATTGTGATCAGACAAGAAGAAGAAATAAAAGGCATCCAAATTGGAAAAGAAGAAGTAAAACTGTCCTTATTTGCAAATGACATGATACTGTACATAGAAAACCCTAAAGACTCCATCAAAAAATTATTAGACTTAATAAATGAATTTGGCAATGTAGCAGGATACAAAATTAATGACAAGAAATCTATAGCATTTCTATATATCAATAATGAACTTACAGAATGAGAGACTAAAAAATCAATCCCATTTACCATCACACCAAAAAAATTAAGATACCTAGGAATAAACTTAACTAAGGAGGTAAAAGACCTATATGCGGAAAACTACAGGACACTGAACAAAGGGATAGAGGAAGACATAAACAGATGGAAGAACATACCATGTTCATGGGTTGGTAGAATCAACATCATTAAAATGTCCATACTACCCAAAGCAATCTATAGATTCAATGCACTCCCCATTAAAATATCAATGGCATATTTCGCAGACCTAGAACGAACTCTCCAAAAATTCATCTGGAATAAAAAAAGACCCCGAATACCACAGCAATCCTGAAAAAGAAGAACAAAGTAGGTGGGACCTCAATACCAGATTTCAAGCGGTATTACAAAGCCACTGTTCTCAAAACAGCCTGGTACTGGCACAAGAACAGACATATAGATCAATGGAATAGAATAGAGAACCCAGAAATAGACCCAAACCACTATGCTCAATTAATATTTGACAAAGGAGGCATGAACATACAATGGGGTCAAGACAGTCTCTTCAACAAATAGTGTTGGGAAAATTGGACAGATACATGCAAAAAAATGAAACTAGACCACCAACTTACACCATACACAAAAATAAACTCAAAATGGATAAAGGACTTAAACATAAGACAGGAAACCATAAAAATACTAGAGGAATCCACAGGCAGAGAAATCTCAGACATATGCCAAAGCAATTTCTTCACTGATACTACTCCTTGGGCAATGGAATGAAAGAGAAAATAAACAAATGGGACTACATCAAAATAAAAAGCTTTTGTGCAGCAAAAGAAACCATCAGCAAAACAACAAGAAAGCCCACTGCATGGGAGAACATATTTTCCAATGTTATCACCAATAAGGGTTTAATCTTCAATATCTACAGGGAACTCTTACAACTTAACAAAAGGAAGATAAACAACCCAATCAAAAAATGGGCAATGGACCTAAATAGATACTTTTCAAAAGAAGACATAAGAAAGGCCAAGAGACATATGAAAACATGCTCAAAATCACTAATAATTCCAGAGATGCAAATCAAAATTACAATGAGGTATCATCTCACACCTGTCAGAATGGCTATCATCAACAAATCAACAAACAACAAGTGCTGGAGAGGATGCGGAGAAAAAGGAACCCTCATGCACTGCTGGTGGGAATGCAGACTGGTGCAGCCACTGTGGACAACAGTATGGAGTTTCCTCAAAAAGTTAAAAATAGAACTCCCATTTGACCCAGTGATCCCACTTCTAGGAAAATATCCCAAGAAACTAGAAACACCAATCAGAAAGGATATATGCACCACTATGTTCATAGCAGCACAATTTATAATAGCTAAGATTTGGAAACAGCCTAAGTTCCCATCAGCAGATGAGTGGATTAAAAAACTGGTGTATCTACACAATGGAATACTATGCTGCGGTAAAAAAGGAGTTCTTACCATTTGCAACAGTATGGATGGAACTGGAGAGCATTATGCTAAATGAAATAAGCCAGGCAGAGAAAGATAAATATCACATGATCTCACTCATTTATGGAATATAATGAACAACATAAACTGATGAACAAAAATAGATCCAGAGACAGAGAAACATCGATCAGACCATTAAACCTCAGAGGGAAGGTAGGGGAGGGTGGGGGCAAGGGGGAGAGATCAACCAAAGGTCTTGTATGCATGCATATGAGCCTAACCAATGGACACAGGGGGGTGAGTGCATGGAGGGGAGGATGGGGGAGTAGTGGGGGAATAAGGACACATATGTAACACCGTTATCAATAGAGAAAGTAAAAAACACTCCAAAATAGGGGAACAAGTTAACAGTTATCATTTCTCCATAGTGGGTTATGGGCAAGTTTTAGATTCTTCTTTATACCTTGTAATATTTTCCAAATGTTCTATATAATAAGCATGTAATATTCTTATAATTAGAAAGAATGTATTTAAGGGAATCTTTTCCTATATAGTATTGTTTCTTGAGAGAGGTGCTAATTATTATAATAATACCTTAAACTTCATGAAAACAATTTCAAATTGTAAAGAAATCTTTCAGATCTGCTATCCGATTGTGCTATGAAGTGGTGAGGGTAGCCATCATTATTTCTGACTTAATTAATATCTCTTTGGGTTAGATTCAGGAACTGAATATTTTGTCAACATTCCTAGATTATTATTATTCACAATTGATTTTGAGAACTTGGCAGTGTATACTGTTGCCAAAAGGAATGTCTTTCAAAAAATGAGCAAAATGGGGAGATGTTTGTTCTCCCTGCTGGTTGGTCATTTTCCTGGCAGAGGTGTCATTATCTAAATACTTGAAAATATCTTCACTTCTGCAATGCATAGTGAATTATGAGATGTCAGAGAACATTACACTGTACCAAAAGCCTGCTCTATTCTTATCTAAGGGGACTTCAAAATAATATTAAAAATGAGTGGTGATGTGAGCCAATTGCCCAAACTTGCCCAGTTTGTGATTTATGTGAAATTATGTCAAGATGATCCTAGTTGCTGCATTGTGCTCAGAGAAATATTAGTAATAAAACATTTATTTTAATCTGAATCCTCATTAAAGACATTATTTGTCAATATTTATTGAGTACACATTATATACTGGGTATTAAAAAGTAAAACAAGCCCTAGTCAGTTTGGCTCAGTGGATAGAATGTTGGTCTGTGGACTGAAGGGTCCCAGGTTCAATCCTGGTCAAGGGCACATGCTAGGCTGGATCCCCAGTAGGAAGCCTGCAGGAGGCAGCCAATCAATGATTCCCTCTCATCATTGATGTTTCTATCTCTTTCTCTCTGAAGTCAATAAAAATATATTTTTTAAAAAGTAGAGCAAAATGTAAAATAACAAGGCTATTTTCATCTTCTGAATTCCACCGTGTGGAAGATAGTATTTAGCAATGGTGTACGGTGGCAGAAAAATTCAGATGCAAGAATATCTACCCATGGGCTCCTGTGTATAGGAAAATGTGACTGGGCTGATAATTTTTCACCTTAAATAGTTCATAATTATAAAGCAAAATTTGCATTTACTCTCAGATAATAGTTTCCAGACTAGCTTAATCATAGTACATAATTGTGAAATTACTTTAAAATGAGAATCATTTACTTTTTTCTTTTAATCAATGCCACCTGCCTTCCTGTAATAACCATAGATGTTTATAATTTTTCCACTTTATACTTGTGTACAATGCCCTTCACTTAAGAGGTAGGTGAAAACAATTTGAAAAGATTTTTAGGATTATTCAGAAGGCACTTTCTGAACTTAAACCATGTCATAATGAATTATTCCCAAAACAATATTAATCATGACTATCTTGACTCAACTTTTGAATAAAATACAGTTCTGCTTCAAATTTTGTTCAAAAAAATTTTTGAAAATGATAAACATCTCATTTGAGTGCAATTTTGAAGTCTTTTCTCTAGGTTTTGCTTGAAAAGTCTTAAATGTGTTCAACTACATTTCCAATTATTTTTATGACTAGTGAACTGGTGCATGAAATTCATGCACATTAAAAGGTGATTAATTAGAGGAAATATTTTAATATTGCTATTTGCCCTTTCTGTACAATAGAAGTGTCAGAGATAAAAGAAAATTAATAAAATGTATATGAAAATCTCACTCCTGTCAGAGTCTGGGGTGTGCCACAGGAACCAGAGTCAAGTCCCCGCCCACTCACATGTGCCTTGAAATCACAAGAGATCCAGACATGGCCAGCCCCACCCCCATTGGGCTAGATCCAGACCAGGCTGGCCCCATCCCCATAAAGCCCCACCAGGTGGGGAGTGAGGCCTCAGGTAGCCTGGCCCAATGCCTGGGCAGGGGGTGAGGCCTGAGGTCTCCCAGACTGGCACTGGGGATGGGGGCATGGCCTGAGGTCCTCCATCAAGCCCTGCCAGGTGGGGGGTGTGGCCTTAGGCCCCCCATCCTGGCGCCAAGGTGGGGGGGATGCAGCCTGAGGTCCCTTGTCAAGCCCCACCAGGTGGGGGGCACAGCCTCAGGTCCCTCCTAATTGCTCATTAAGGCTCATTATGGGAACTCAGCCTCTGCTGTGGGTGCAGCCATCTTGACCATTATGATGTGATGATCAATTTGCATATTCCCTCTTTATTAGATATGATTGTTGATTATGATGTTATGGATACCCAAACTGAAGAAAGTAGCTAGCCAGGGATCAAAATACATTTTCTGTTGGCACAACTTCACCTGCAGAGAAGTCATCTTTATACATTTGTGCATAAATGCAGCAAGGAGTGACCCTAGAGAACAGAGAATTGCAATTTTTTACTTGATAATTGCAGGAAATCAATTCCAGAAATGCTAAGGGAGAAGTCATATCCAAGTACACATAGGTAGTTATCAGCAATTGTTTCTAGTTAAAAAAAGAAATGAAAGTTTTCATAAATCCCTATTCCCTTGTTCTTTATTATTCCAAAGAATAAGTTCTACTTTGTCAAATGCGTTGTCTTATGATAACATAAGAAACAATGAAATTTCTTATAGTGTTATTATTGGTAGTTTTTTATAAAATCTACAAAAACCTCTGATAAGAATCTAAGAAGTATGGCTCCCTTAGATGTAATCTGTGTTTTAGCCAATTTAAACTTTTAGCAGCCCTCCTCAGTGTCTCTGACCACCCTTTGTACTTTTCTATTCTTCAGTTGGTTACCTACTATTTCTCACTTTTTATTATAAATTGTTAAATTAAAATCCACTTCATTGATGAACTTATAGGAAGGATGGGAAACAGGGCATGTTTACATAATTTATGCCTTTGCCTGAAATTTACAGAAATGAGCAATAGAAATATCAAGAACAAAAATAAGAGATAAAATTTCATCTTTAAGAATATGAGGGGCATAACCATAAAGCCACAGTATAAACTTGCCAGATGTCACATTTGTATGAAGATGAATGAGGATACTAAGCTTTGGATCAGTAAGTGAGCAAAGAAGTTCCAGTGATGAAAGAGAGCCATGGGATACAGAAAAGGAAGTGGCCTAATTGACACTCATCTTTTCTCCACAGGCCTAATGGGACAATCACATTATGCTATCATTTTAACTCCCTAAATGAGTTTTTAACAGGAATCTGGTGAATGATTGATGCAAGATTATGTATAAAGAAAAATTGTAAATAATACTTGGTGGTGGTGGTGGTGTCAATCATGGGAGATTTGTAGTTACATACTAAAGTCTGTGAAAGACCAATTAGAGAGGCTGAAGTTGGGGAACACCTCAACACTAGGCACTTTTCCTTTCCTTAGAGATAATAGAAAAATACTAGAGCAAGGTACTCAAATTTTCACAGAAGCATGAAAGTACAACTCACCTGAACTTTGGCTACCAATTTCTCCAGCTTATTTTTCACACAGCCTCTAGTAACTGAATGACTAATTAAGAGTTATGGATTTGTGCACTAGGTTTTCAGCTCAAAGTCTAAGGGAATATAATAAACCATACCCAGGTAAACAAGGGGTAGAATCTTATTAATGAAGTTCAATGACAAAGAGTCCTTCAGTTACATTGACAGAAGAAGTAAAAAATCCATCAAGGAAAAATCATTATGGTCTCATCCTTATTTATTTCATTAGCAATAGAAGATAATGAAACAACAATAAAGGTTTTGAGGAAAATGAATGTTAGTCTCAAGAAAGGAGTTCAAGGCTTCTCTTCATCACTTCTTCCACTTGAGGAAAGAGGAAAATTGATCCTAGATCCCACAGCATCATGTAGCCTAGGCTTGCTACTGGGAAAGTCCTGTGTCCTAAAAGTTAAAAGATAATTTCAAGTGGATATGTCTCTCTCTTCTGTATTTCCCTCCCAAAATGCTGATATGGTAAGGTCCAAAAACCTTGACTCAGCATTGTGGAAGGAAAATAATCCCAGCTCAGCATTCAGATTTAAGGAAACATCATCATCTATCTTTGTCTGTTTACATTGCACCTGGTATGTGTGTATTCTACCAACCTGGAGAAAAGAAATAGGACCTATCTTAGCCTGATTTTGTCAGAAGCTACTTAAGCCTAATTTGCCTACAGCCTAGCAATTGTTCACATGGGCATTTCCAGGCCAACAGAGTTTTCTACACGGGTCTGTAGAAACAGTGTTAATAGTAAACTAGGAATGACTTTCCCAAGAGAAAACCACAAAGAGTAAACTATAAGCCCGCTGGATTTGGGGACCAGATTAGAGACAAAGCTTGGATAAAGTAACTAGTACTAAATGGGGTCCATGTAAGGCAGGAGACTAATGTCAGGCTTACTGTTTAAAACCAGGTGCTGTGTGAGAGTGCTATTATCAATGAAGGAAAGTTGTAAAAAATTTTCCTGGCTTATAGATTGTATAGAACCATGGCTTACTCCTGAGAGACAGAATAAGCAGACACAGATTCAAGTCAACTGGCAGGGTCATTCACTACTTATCATCAGGCGCTTGAAAGGGGACCTGGGGAGAAGGTGGAGTTTGAGACAAGTGTAAAACTGTTAGGTAAGGAGGAATGTGCACAGAGGTAAAAAACAACAACAACAACACAAATTCCCAAAGAAGATAAGAGTTCAAATTAAAAATTCAAACACACTAAGAAAAAGAATACTAAGAAAACCAATAAAATTAAAAAGGAGAAAGTGAATTTACTTCTGGTTAACTTTGGGTTAATTGACTTGCAGGTTAATCCTAAAGATAAAAAATATGAATATTGGAATAAGAAAATCAATATTTGGGTAAATTGTAAACTAGAAAAAGTCAAAGGGAGAATTAGCACATTGGAATATAGCACAGGAATTCAACAAAATCATAAAGAGAAAAACTAAAAGACTTTGAGGATAAATTGAGATATTCCAATTAAATTAATAAAAATTCAAAAAGTAGGATAAAACTTATAGTAGAAAGAAATATTAAAAAATATGGCAGTTAAGAATATTCTAAAGTTAAAGCAACACATTAGCCTCATTTGAAAATCTCTACTCTATTACTTTCCTGGAACTGCTGTAACAAAGCACCATAGACTGATGGTTTAAAATAATGAAAAATTATTATTTCACAGTTCTGGAGGTTACAGGTCCAAAATCAAGGAATTGGGAGGATTGGTTCCTTCTAAGGGCTATGAAGGAGAGTTTGTTCCCTGCCTCTCTTATATCTTCTGGTAATTTGCTGGCAATTTTGGTAAATGTATCACCCCAGTTTCAGCCTTGATCTTCATATTGAATTCTCTCCATCTCTCTGTCTCTTCTATGTATTTCCACCTCTATGTCCAAATTTCCTCATTTTATAAGAACACCTGCCATGCCATATTGAATTAAAGCCTATCCCAGTGACCTCATTTTAACTGGATTGCCTCTGTAAGGATCCTGTTTCCAAATAATGTCACATTCTGAGGTGCTGGGGTTAGGACTAACATATCCTCTTTTAGCACATGCAGCTCAGCTCATAACACTCTTCCAAATATCACACAGGAAAAATAAATAGAAACTTCAGAAAATCAAAGAGCAAGATCAGAAAGAAGAGGTAAATTGGTAGTAAAATTCTCAATAGCAGCAAAAATTATCAGAAGACAAAGGAAGAATGTCTTCAAGGAATGGCAGGAAATAACTGTTAAGCCAGCATCCTATACCCAATTGAAATATCCTTCTAGAGTAAGGACTAAACAAATAATCATTTTTCAACACAGGAAGTTCTAGAAAGTTTACCACCCATAGCTTCTCACATAAAAACCTACTAAAATTGAACCTAAAGGAAAGGAGTAGGGTGCAAGAACCTAAAGTGATTCAGAAATTGGTAACATATATAGGAACAGCACTTAACTACTAATTATTAAAAATATACATTTTTTAAAATGTGGGGGTACTTTTAAAATGGGACAAAAACTCCAGTTAATAAGATTAAAAAAAAAACATTGAAAGAATGAGGGTAAAAATATACTAAGGACATCTTCTTTGAGAGGGTAAAAAAACTTGAATAACTTTAGGTTTTGCTGGAGGAATTTATAGAAAAATATAAAAGGTGGGGCAAAAGTAGGTTTATAGTTGTTCACATGGACAATATTATAATAATGAATAAATAATAACACAAGAATAAACTGTTTCACATACTCACAACTGTAAACCTACTTTTGCCCCACCCTGTGTAGGGCAGATGATTAACAGAAAACACAGGCAAAAATAAAATATGAGGAAATTATAATAAATAATACCAAACAAAGCTTATTCATAGGCAGTAAAAGTGACACAAAATTAATGTTACAAACATTACAAATTTACAAATCAGGAGGAAAAAAGTGTGAACCACAATGAAAAATAAATCAATAGCCCCATTGAAAAATAGACAATAGTTACATAAACCTGATTAACAGAAGAAATATAAATGGCCAAGAAACATGAAACTATATCTAACTACATTAATAATCAGGTCAGTAAAAATAATAAAATATAAAATATATTTTGTCTTTTGAACTAGTACAGATTAAAAATTAGTACAGATAAAATTCATTATTAATGAAGATGTAAGGAAATAATCACTCTCATGTTTTAATGATGGAAGTTAAGTAGGTAGTTCTTTTTATAAGTAATCTGGTGCATGTATCAAATTGTAAATTGAACAAGTTATTTGACCAAGGGTATAATCCTAATTTTAGAAGTTTAATCTAAGGAGATAATTACAAAGGAGTTCTCCACATTGTTAAATACCACCTTGAGAAATCAATAGGACAAACTAATCATTTTGAAGATGATAAGGCAGAGTAGTATACAACAGGAATGCTTTTGGGCATACTTCATTGTTCCATTTAACTTTTATCCCCATGACTTTAAATCACTTTTGCCACTGCACTACAGAATACAGAAACATAGTATTTTTCTTTTTAATTCAGAACATGATTTTATTATCATAAATTAGGAATGGCCTTAATAAACAACAGGCAACCAGACATATTATCTAATTATTACCAGAAGAAACAGTTGCTTCCAAGCCAAAGCCATTCTTCTTGGCAGACATCCTCCATTACATCAACTCATTAAGATACCTGCAGTTAATTTATTTTGAAGGATTTCATTATATCATTTAATTTTATGATCATGGCTTTTACACCTTCCCTGAAAAAATGCCTAGACTAAAGTCATTGAGCCTGTTGTGTGGTGAAGCCACAAATGCAGATGTCTGCAGATGCTCAGAGGTAAAGTAATTGAGTAGAATGGTCTGATGGGAAATGTAGTCAGCAGGGGAGATTCTTTGGAGATAATTCCAGTTTTTTAGCAGTTAGGCAATTTGGCAGACAGTCTTTCCAATTACTTCACTCAATGAGTGGATCTAGTCTTTGGGGCTCCTATGGCAGTAGAGTGTGAAAGTCACTGGATTGGGACATTCAATTTAATCTTCTATAGTATATAGAATCTATACACCAAGTCTTTCCATTTCCATGAAAACAGCTACCTTTTTTAGAAATGCTATCAACTTGGTCAGAAATGCTCTATAAACAGACTGGTTTGCAATCTTTCAGGGCCTCTCTCTTAGTTATTTCCCATAGAATTAGTACTGTAATGTATGTGCCCTAGCCTCCCTGTAATATTTATAAATTTTATTGACTAGCCCAGAAATGTACTTCCCCCAACAGGATCTGGGTGAGGTATGTTCCATCACCTTCTTCAAGAATCAACAATGTTTAGTACAATGTTTATTTCCATTTCCTATCATCACCTTTCCAGTAATTCCAGTACTGAACTGATGGAGAAAGATAAAACCGAGTCTACTCTAGTTCACAGGTGCTAATTTGTGGTACAGATTAGGGCTATATCAGAATTGAAATAGTCCCAGAAGATATTCCAAACAACAACAAAATAATAAGCAACTTTCTTTGGACTTAAGCAAAACTGAATAAATCAGTTTTTCTGATTCCAAGCTGTTTCTTCCTCCTTGTTCCCTATTCCAGTGAATAAAACTACCATCCATCCAGTTTTTTTAAGCCCCAAACACAAGCATGTCTTTGATTCTTATTCCTTCCCAACTACCTCTCTTCTAACAACTCACTGTGTCCTGTCAATTTTATCTTCTCAATTGACTACAATTCATCTATTGCCTTTTCTATACATCATTTTAAAAGGCCCCCATTTTTTCTTCTTCACACCATCTTGTCCCCTGTGATTTGCTTTCTACACGGCAGTGAAAGTGATCTTCCCAAGAAGCACACCTGATTGTTTCACTTCACCACTTAAATCTTTTCAGTTGTCTTCAGTTAAAGACCCCATGGCTTAACATGGAGCTTATAAGGCTTATAAGGTCCTTTAGGATGATGCCTGCTTACCTTGCAATCTCATTTCTTACCACTCCCCTGAGGAATATTTTGAACTATATTCAGTTTTTGGGATAATGCCTTTCTTTTTCCCTAATCTTTGTCTTTTTCAACAAATCTCGCCTCTGGAATCCTCTTCCACTTGCTCTTCACTTGGCTAATTTATGAGAACATTTCATGTCTTATTCGGATATCACTTTGTGTAGAATGACTTCTCTGATCCTCAATTCTGATTAGATGCCCCCCTCTGTTGAACTAACCCCACAGTATGTATGTATGTATGTATTTATGTATTCATTCATTCAGGTTAATCCTCACCCGTGGATATTTTTCCATTGATTTTTAGAGAGTGGAAGGAGGGGGAGAAAGAAAGAGAGAAACATGGATGTGAGAAAGACACATCAGTTGGCTGCCTCCTGTATGCTCCCCACTGGAGCTGGAGACCGAGCCTGCAATCAAGGTACGTGCCCTTGACTGGAATTGAACCCGGGACCCTTTAGTCTGTGGGCCAATGCTCTATCCATTGAGCCAAAATGGTGAGGGCATCCCACAGTATTTATTATACCAAATTGTAATCATCTGTTTACTTATTTATCTGCCAAACCCCAGTGCACTAGATGATACATTTCTGAAGCCTGAAATCATCTTTCTTTTATTTGTCTAGCCCTTAGCATAATGCTAAGAAAAATATCCACTAAATGCTAAAAATTCACTGACTGATTGACTGACTAAATAAGTGAATGAAGGAACTGGAATAGGTCTTGGTTAGGGATATTTACCAAGGAGTTCAGTCTATCTAGAACCACACTATGCCAAACTGGAACTATCATGGGCTAATACCAATATCAATAATATTTTATGTATATTAAGAATATTAGAATATTTTCAGCATTCAGAATTGTTAAGTATATTTGAATTAATAACTAAGAAATAAGAATGGTAGAGTTCCTTTTATTAAACAGATGCCATTTATACTGTATGAACACTTACTGAGTGTCAGCAATGTGTGAACCTCTAAGCAGAATGTTGCATTAGATGAACTTTCTGCTTGGAGCCAAATTTGACAGACAATGTGAAAACATAGTACAAGCCTGGATCATGCTCAACAGGAGGAGGAGCAATAAGATTATTCAGTTTGCCTGTAAGTTTTTCCTCAAAGGATGTTAAAGGTATTACCTTAGAGATGAATGTTTAGGAATTGTTTCATTTAGAATTAAGGGGATTACCAGTATAGGCCCAGGTGTCAGATAGATTTACGTCCAATACTGGCTCTTCCACTTACCACGTAGAAGGGATCTTTAATGAAGCCGAACCACAGTTTTCAAGTATTAATGGGCTAATAATAACACTATCTGTCTCTGTAATGGTTAATTTCATGTCAAATTGACTAGGTTAAGGGATGCTCAGATAGTTGATCATCATTTCTGGGTATGTCTCTGAGGGTGTCTCTGGATGAGATTAGTATTTGAATTAGTAAAATGAGTAAAGGAGATCATGCTCTCCAATGTGGGCATCATTCAATCTATAAAGGCTGGCTTACATAGAACAAAAAAGAGGAGGGAGGGCTAATCACACTCCCTTTCCTTGATTTGGATGTCCATATTCTCCTGCCCTTGGACACTGGATCTCCTGGTTCTCAGGCCTTTGAATTCTGGGACTTATTCCAGCAGCCCTCTGTGTCCTCAGGCTTTTGACTTTGGATTAAATTGTACTACCAGCTTTCCTGCTTCTCCAGCTTAGAGGTGGCATAACATAGGACATCTCCACTTCCATAAGCATGTGAGGAAATTCTCATAATTGATCTACTATATGTATCCTATTGGTTCCATTTCTCTAGAGAACCCCGACAAAGCGTCTCAGATACTTATTGCAAATATTAAATAACATTAAATATATACAATTCTTGGCATAGTAACTCGTACATAGAAAACACTCAGTAAATGTTAGATACTAAAAACCTTTATTCTAACCCCATCATTTTACATATAATGAAACCAAAGCACCAAAGATGTTAAGTAAAATATGGTCTCACAGCTAGTTAGTAGAAGGCAGAGGACTAGCACTAAGATATTCTTATTCTTCATTCTCTCCCCTATACTTGATGCCCTTTACCCATTTAAATATAGTACATTAGTGCAAATTGAGGAGGCATAGTGTCTCATGGTGACAATGTTCTTATGAGTATTGTTTAATTTCTGATCACTCTATCCATCTTCTCTGTTAGTTATGAGCAATAGTAAAGAGAAAAGAACATGGAGATTTATGTAAACAAAGAAATGCCATGATCTCAAGAAAAACTGATGAGGTTAGGAAGAATATTAACTATGTAGATTTGTTCTTTTGTGCTGTGAGTAGAGTGCCAAGGTGACAAGTATATATTTTATCAAGCATAATAGCAAGGCAGCAAATAAATATTTGATACCAGGAATGACATCACTATAGGTAAAGTATGTGACAAAATAGAGAGGGAGCAAATTGAGGATCAAAAAGAGCCTTCCATGTCCATTAATTCTATCAGCTTAGTAGAGCTGCATAAAAACTCAATTACTTATTCTTTTAATTTTCTTAGTATAAGTTGCTCTAAAGTATAAGTTTTGAATATGCAAATATCTTAATCTATATATATAAAAGCCTAAGCAGCATTACGACCAAATGACCGGAATGACTGAATGACCCAAATGACCAGAACCACCAGTCGCCATGATGCACACTGGCCATTAGGGGGCAGACGCTCAATGCAGGAGCTGCCCCCTGGTGGTTAATGTGCTCCCACAGCCAACTTCCCAAGGCCAGCCAACCTCTCTCGGTCCCTCCCACCCCATCTGGCAGGCCCTGGCTGGCAGCTGGCAGGCCCCGATCAGGACTAGGCAAGATGGCCCTGATTGCTGTCCAGGCCTAGGGACCCCATCTGTGCATGAATTTCGTGCACTAGGCCTCCAGTATGTTAATAAGTATTTGGATCTAAAAACATTTTTCTAGTGAATGGGACATATGATAGATGGATGAGTCTGTGTAAGAGGTTGCTAGGAGGATAATTAGCAAAGCATACTTTTAAAATAATAGTTCTTGATTCTGCCAAGATTTATGCACTTATTCATTTTTCCAAAATTTATTTAATTGATAAGAATAGATACTACACTTGACTTAGCCAAATGGCTGAGAGATGATAGACTTTTGCATTCAGCCATGACTAAGACATTCATTTTGGACTTATCCTGACATAAACAGTTATAAAACTTTGACAAATGAATGAGGTACTGGTAAATAGGTAGTACAGGACAGCAATTCTTGAGAGAAGGAAAACACACATAATGCGCTCCAGGTTCACCCTGCTTTCTGCCCTGAGGCATTTTCCTGACTGTGGTGCAGGTAGGTTGAACCCAGAAGAAAACAGAGGTTTGCCTCTGATGGGGCAGAGGTCAATTTAGGTCTGCAGAAATGTTTGAAATTTGTGTAGCAGATACTGAAAACAAGGGAGCTGATCCTATGGAGAGTACCCAGAAATCTGCATGTGGGTTTTGCTCAAGTCTTTGAACAAGGGCTGGTCTTGTACTGGGTAAAAGCCCCCAAGGGCCGACACAGAGCAACTTGTACAAAGAGTTGAGAAATAAACTGATGTGAGAGAGGACACAGAGAGCTGGGAGATGGAAGTCACTCCATCCCAAAGTGGAAAGAACTTGTTGTCTACTGCAAACATCCAGTGGAAATCCATTGGCACACTTTAGAAGAAAAAGACCACACCATACATTAAGTACTATGTACTGGCACTACAGGTATAATCAAAATAGATTCATCCTAACAGCATAAATCAACCGAAATTACTCGTACTAAAGCAGAGTAAAAAAGATTTTTTAAAAACGCACAGAGACCCAGTAACTTGTAGAACAATATCAACTGATCTAACACATATATAATAGGAGCCTCAGTGGGAAAGGAGATGGAGAATGGAACAAAAATATATTTTAAGAAGTAATGGCCAAAATTTTTATAACTTTGTCAAAAAAATTGAACTAGGGATCCAGTTAGTACAGTGAATCACAAGTAACAGAAATACCAAGAAAGCCACACTAGGCGCATAATTGTCAACTGCTAAAAATCAAATTTAAAGAGAAAAATCCTTCAACTAGAGGTCAAAAGACACACTTATGTGTGGAAACAAAGATGAGAATAATACCTCATTTCTTATCAGAAACTAATAAAGACCAAAAAACAACAGTATGATAGCTTCAAATAATTAAACAACAATAACAATAATATTTCAAACAGAAATCTATGTATAGTAAAAAATGAAAGAATATTTTGATAGAAGTTTTGTGCTAAACAAAATGCTAAAAGATTTTTTTCAGGTTGAATAAAAACAAAACAACATAATATGGGAACCAGAATCTACAGAAAGGAATGAAGAGCATTGGAAATGATAACTACTTAGGTAAATATAAGAAACAAACAACAAAAACAACAACAAAAAATAATCTTTCCACTTCTTAATTCCTTTAAAACAACAACTGCTTGTTTAAGATCAAAATATCACATTTCCTATGGGGTTTATAATATATGTAGAAGGAAAATATATGGCAACAATAACACAAAGGATAGAAAAGGGGTAAATGGAGTTTCTTCTATTTCATCTGAAGTATTATTTTATTTTTTAAAATATATTTTTATTGATTTCAGAGAGGAAGGGAGTGGGAGAGACAGAAACATCAATGATGAGAGAGAATCATTGATCTGCTTCCTGCACGCCCCACACTGGGGATGAATCTGCAACCGGGCATGTGCCCTGACCAGGGAATGAACCGCGACCTCATGCTTCATAGGTCGATGCTCAAGTACTGAGCCATGGTGTCTGGACACTAGAGTATTATTTTAAAGTAGGCAATAATAAGTAAAGGATAAATATTATAATTACTAGAACAGCTATAAAAAGATTATATTGAGATATAATAACTAAAAAGTCAATAGGCAAAATAAAATGGAATTCTAAAAATATTCAGTTAATCCAAAAGAAGGGAGACAAGAAGAAGAAAGGGACAGAAATCAGAGTGGACAATTAGAAACCAAATAAACTATTTTTCTTAAGGTTATGGTGACCACCAGTATGGATTAGATTTAATATTTTATTTTTATTTTATAATTTTTTAATTTATTTTTTTAAATTTTTATTTTTTACATATGTGTCCTTATTCCCCCATAACCCCCACCCCCTTGTTGTCTGTGTCCATTGATTAGGTTCATATGCATGCACACAAGTCCCTTGGTTGATCTCACCACCTTACCCCCACCCTCCCCTACCTTACCTGAGGTATGACGTTCTGATCGACGTTTCTCAGCCTCTGGACATGTTCTTGTTCATCAGTCTATGTCGTTCATTATATTCCACAAATGAGTGAGATCATATGACATTTATCTGTCTCTGCCTGGCTTATTTCACTTAGCATAATGCTCTCCATCTCCATCCATTTTGTTGCAAGTGGTAGGAACTCCTTTTTTACTGCAGCTCAGTATTCCATTGTGTAGATGCACCACAGTTTGTTTTTTTTTTAATTTTTAAATTTTATTTTATTGTTTAAAGTATTACACATAGTAGTACATATATCTCCTTTTTTTCCCCATTGACCTTCCCCCAGCCTCCCCTACCCCCTGTCCCATGCCTTCATCCCACGCTCTAGTGTCTTGTGTCCATTGATGCACCACAGTTTTTTAATCCACTCATCTGCTGATGGGCACTTAGGCTGTTTCCAAATCCTAGCTATGGTGAATTGTGCTGCTATGAACATCGGGGTGCATATATCTTTTCTGATTTATGTTTCTAGTTTATTGGGATATATTCCTAGAAGTGGGATCATTGGGTCAAATGGGAGTTCCATTTTTAGTTTTTTAAACAAATCATGTCACTAATTTCAGTAAATGAAAATGGACTGAATACTCCATTTTAAAGGCAGGGCTTGTCAGACTGTATATAAAAACACAAGACCAACTATGTGCTCTCTAAAAAAAGTGTTCTCCAAATATAAAGGCCCAGATAGAAATAAAAGGTAGGAAAAAAAAGTAAGCCATGCCAATACTAACTATTTATAATCTTAAACTCTCAAAAAAGTAGAAATAGACACAAACTTCATTAATCTCATAAAGTGCATTTACTAAAAACCTATAGTAAATATTATATTTAATGGTGATATATTGAGTGCTTTCTCTCTAAGATTGGGATGAGGGGGAGGGGTAAGAGACCGAAGGACTTGTATGTATGCATGTAAGCATAACCAATGGACACAAGACACTGGGCGGGAGAGTTTGAGGGGGGGGTGAGAGCATGTGCCGGGCGGTAGGAGAGGCCAGAGGAAGGTCAATGAGGGAAAAAAGGAGACATATGTACTACTATTTGTAATACTTTAAACAATAAGATAAAATAAAATAAATAAAAGATTGGGAGTGAGGCAAAGGTGTGTGTTCTCACTTTTTTTTAAAAACATTGTACCAGATGTTCTGCTCAGTGCAATAAGACAAGAATAAAAGGCACGCAGATTGGAAAGAAGAAAGTAAAATATATCTTTAGTTGCAGATGACATCTTCGGATTTGTAGAAAATCTTAAGAAATCTACAGAACAACTACCAGAACAAATTAATTTTTTAGAAGATTTCAGAATTCAATTTACTTAATATAAAAAATATTGTAAGAGGAATACAGTTGAAACATTTTCTACTACCTGATTTAAAAAAAATAAAAAGTACAGCATTGGTATATTGTGATACTGGTGTAATTAAAACAAATAGATCATATGAGTAGAACAGGTAGTCCAGGAAAAAAAAATCCACATGCATACAATAATTAAATTTTGAAAAAAGGTGCCAAGCTAAATCAATGGTGAAAGGATGATGCTGGAACAATTGTATAGAGCAGTGGTTTTCTACCAGAGGCAATTTTTTCCTCTTCCCCCACTGCAATGGGGGACAAGCTGCAATGTCTGGGTACATTTTTTTTACATTCACTTCCTTGTTTATTTTATTTATTTATTTTGTTTATTATTTGAAGTATTACAAATAGTAGTACATATGTCTCCTTTCTTTTCCCCATTGACCTTCCCCTGGCCTCCCCTACCCCCCAGTACATGCCTTTACCTGTCTCCCCCTCCCCCCCCCAGTGTCTTGTATCCATTGGTTATGCTTATATGCATGCGTACAAGTCCTTCGGTTGATCACTTATACCCCCCTCAACCTCCCCTGCCTTCCCGCTGTAGTTTGACAGTCTGTTCAATGCTTCTTTGCCCCTGTATCTAATTTTTCCCCATTTCTTTCCTTTAAAACATCTTGCCTCTGCAGACTAGAAATAAACATATAATAACCAAAAATGTTTGAGTCCCAATTTCAATGTCCAACAGTTCCTTATGTGTACATGTCAGCAATGATATCTGGATGGTGGGCACATGGTGGCAATGCAGGTCTGACCCTTTCTTGTTTGGTCCTAGGCAACCTGCAGCGGTGCACAGCTGCTGACTGCTAGCGTGGCAAGGTATCGCCAGCATCTTCCATCTCTGGACTATTTTTCCTCTTGTTTTCGTGGTTGGAGCAGACCTGTCAATTCCTCTCTGTTGTAGGAATCCACATGGTCTTGGAGTTGTTTTCTGAAAATATACAAACATATTCTCAACCAAAAGTTAATAAAGGAATATTTTCTATATAATTGATATGGGATCCTTTTTATTTTTGCCCAAACAATTTTCCTTTGTCTTATTTAGACACCATGTGTGTTTTTCATGGGTGTCTTGCTATTAGCATTACAAATGAAAATTAATTTTGTAAATTAAGAATTTTCTAGATGTAATTTACTTATAGGATATTTTTCCTTACATGATATTACCCTACTATCCCCCCTTTTTTTGATTAATGGAGGCTTTTGTAATTTTTATAATGCAGTCTTGATAACTTCAAATTTTAATTTTTTGCACAAAAATATGACTGCCTTAGGTTCATTGCATGTTCAGGAATTTTACCACGAGATGGACTACCAATAGAAATTTTAGTTACTACTTTAGGAACAGCTTTTTGTCCAGTACAATTAAATTTTCTTGAATATTCACTTATTTCAATTAGCTTATTTAAATTAATCTGAAAACTTGATTACTATTTTACTGTCAAATTTAATACTCTACCAACAATCTTAGTTTACCCTGTAAATATTAGTGGAAAGGATTATTTGCATTCTTGAGTAGGCCCTGAGCATTCCTGATGCTAGGATGGATTTAGATATAGGGCAGCTGCTGTCGGCCAAGTCTCTGTCTGTTACCTGGGTCCCGATCCGAGCTGGGCCAAGTCTCTGTCACCTATGTTCCGATCTGAGCTGGGCGTGGGAAGCTAAGCAGTCATGGGAGCAGGAGACCTCCCTCAGAAGGGGTGAGGGTTCAGGCCCCTTCAGGGTTGGGGAGGTGAGGGTCTGTGCCCCACCTCTGTTGACGCCCAAGTTCTCTCCTGATGGCCCCTCTACGACTGTGCCTGTCTTAGGTTGTTCCTTCCCTGAGGAATCTTACCCGTTTCTGGCTAACTAGTCATCCTCCGGGGCCAAGCAGGGTGATGTGAGGTTCAGTTCTGTCTCCTTGGTAGCCTATGCCCCCGTGGTCTCCATGCCCAGCACCTGCCTTGGGATCCCCTGGCTTGCTGGCGGGGCCCCAGCACTGATCACATATCTCGGGGGACTCAGGTTTCTTCTCCAGGGAGGGCCCAGCTCACATGATTGGGTGAGAGACAGATCCATGGTACCAGCCACTGGGTACATTTTTGATTGTCACAACTGAGTAGGGGCGCTACTGGCATCTAATGGGTGGAGGCCAGGAATGCTGCTAAACATCCTACAATGACTAGAACAGTCTCTCACACAAAGTATTTTCTTACCCCACTTGTCCAGAGAAATCCTGGAATAAAGATATGAAAAAAAAAAGGGCCTCTATTACCACCTCAAACTATGTATAAAAATAATCTGAAATGACCCATAGACCTAAATGTGAAAGTTAAACTATAAAGCTTATGGAAATAAAACAAAAGAGACTATCTCCATGATTTTAGGGCAGGAAGATTTCTTAGGCAGGACAAAAGAAGCACTAATAACTCTTTTTAAAAAGGGATGAATTAGTTTTCATCAGAATTAAACAGTTCTATTCATCAAAAGATATTAGTAAGAAGATAATGTAAGGCACAAATTATGAGAAAATATTTGCAATACATACTAGTATATACAACAAAGGACAAGTATCCATAAAATAAATATCAATAATGATGATAACCCAATAAAAATATCCAAATACTTAAGACACATCACAAAAGAACATATGGAACAGACAATAGGCACATAAAAAGTGCTCAACATAATTGTCATGAGGAAAATGTAAATTAAAACCACAATGAGATGCCATTTTACAACCATCAAAAAAAGCAAAAATTAAAAGAACTAATAGCATTTTGACAAAGATGTCATGTTCCATTACAAATAGAGCACTTGACATTACTGTAAGAGTATAAAGTGGAACAAACACATTGAAAGATGATTTGTAGTTTTTTAATAGACACCTAGCAATTTCACCCCCAAGTAGTTATATGACAGATAATAAAAACATATGGCAAAAAAGTATACAAGAATGTTTATAGAAACTTTATTCATAATTGCTAAAAATTGAAGATCACCTAAATGCCCAACAATAGGAACTTGTAGATATCCATACAATAGAATAGTTCTCATCAACCAATAAAGAATAAACTTCATATGTATACAAAAAGATAGATACATTGCAGATTGAGTAAAAGAACATAGAAAAGTACACTGTGTCTAATTTTAATTATATAAAGGTTAAGAAAGTTAAAGCTAATCTATAGGGATAAAAATAAGAACAGTGGTTGCCAACATGGGAGTGGGTAATGACTAGAAGTAGACACTAGGAACTTTCTAGGGTCATGGAAAAATGCTCTGTATCTTAATAGGGTATTTGCTACATGGGTATGTACATTTATCAAAACTCACTGAACGATACACTTATGATCTGTGTATTTCACTCTGTGTAGATTTTACCTCTATTTTAATTTTTATTTATTTGTTTTTAAAATATATTTGTATTATTTCAGAGAGGAAGGGATGGAGAGAAAGAGATAGCAACATCAATGATGAGAGAGAATCATTGATTGGCTGCCTCCTGCATGTCCCACACGGGGGTCGAGCCCACAACCCAGGCATGTACCCTAACCAGGAATTGAACTGTGACCTCCTCGTTCATAGCTTGATGCTCAGCCACTGAGCCACATTGGTGGGCTACCTCTATTTTTTAAAAAAGCAAGCTTAGAGAACATTATTGATGTACTACTATATAGGCAGTAGTAATACAGCATAAATAAAAGAGGTAAAAATCTGACTTCATCAAACTTATGTTTATATGATAGTGTAAAAGAAGAGCTAAAATCAAATGCAAATATGGTCTCTGGTAGTGAAAACTGCTATGAAAAATATAAGCAAGTGATGGGGATTTAAAGTGACAGTTGGTATTAGGAAATACTACTTTAATTACGGGAACCAGGGATGTATGAAGTTGTATAATTCTCAAATTTGATGTAATTATGGTAAAAAGGTATATTTACATTTTAAGTAAATAATTAAAACCATTTTGAAATCAACACGGCAATATGTAGCAAGAATTATATTATAGGTGTTCATACCAAAACACAATAATTCCATTTCTTAGAATTTAAGAAAAAATTTAAAATATATAAAGCTTCATTGGAAATGAAAAGTAACCTCATATTACATCCAGCTTGCTCCTAGACTTTTGTTATGTGAACTAGTAAGTAGTGCCTACTCTCATTTCTTTGCTTTTGCATAAGGTCGGGGAAGGAGCTTCTGCCATTTTCAACGGAAGGAACTGACTAACACAATAGGACTGCTGTTTCAAGAAGCTTCTCAACCAGACTCTGGAAAAAGTCTGTAGGAGGTATTCAATGGCCTTACAAAGCAGTAGGAGTTTGATAGACTTTTTGGAAGAATGAAAAACTGGAGATACTCATTCTCATCTTAAAATCTATTGGGAGAAAGCAGATGGATTCAGCAATCTCTTATAATTGCTTACTTGGCTAAATCACTAAGGACCGCAGGGATTGGCTATTTTATGACATCTAAAGAAGAACAACAGGAGGTATTATCTAACTTCCAGAATAGAAGAATGCCCACAGCTTCTTAGGGCCCAGCAGGAAAGAGGTCATATTCGCTCTATTAGTCTTGCAGTAGTTAAAAGTTGTATGCTTTGTGCCTTCTATGTTAGTATCAGCGATTTTATAGCTTCTACACAAGGAGATTTTCCATTGTCTCTGCGAAAAGAATTCAGGATCCCAAATGTTCATCTTTTAATTTAGGTCTTTGCAGGGAAGAAAAGTAGCTATTTTATAACAGTGATTCCCAAGAAGAGTTGAATCTGAAACTGCTGATTTGGGAGGTCTGAAAGACTAGAAGCCATGCCAAAGGGCAGAAGTTAGAGGCAGACATCCTACTGAGAAACCATTAAGTTAGGCTACCCTATTTTTTAGTTTTAACAAGAGAGCACTCAGATTGATGCAGGCTAACCAATGACCCAGTGACATACTGAGTCATCAAGGGAAATGTTAGGAGGCTAAGCTTACAGAAGGGCAATTCATTAGGGTCTCCTTACCTACCAGTATTGTGTGTCCTTCAAAGACACACACACACACACACACATCCACACACACAAAATGAACAATTTTTGGCAACATTTTGTCATATTTCCTTCCTGTATAATCACCTATATATATAGACACAGTATACACACAGTTTAGCATTGTACCTTGCTCAAGATTATAAGTATTTTCCCATGTTTTTCATAGTCTTTGATGACTGCATATTATTTTTATCAATGAAAGTAATTGATATATTTTACACGAGACCAAATAAAAGCGTCTACTCCAGTTATCCTTTGCATGCTCCATGATAACATGGGGGCTTTAATGAGATCGCTGTCCAGGCCTTATTGTCAGAAATTCAGATTTGGTTAGTCAGGAGGGAGACCCAAGCATCAGCATTAAAAAGCAAGCAAACAAACAAACAAAACAACCTAGATGAATCTAATTTGTCCAGGATTGAGAATCACTGATATGCCCCCCAAATATATATCCTCAAAATTTACTATACAGTATTAGGGTTCATGAATTCTTTGGATTCAAGGACCCCAGGCTATCATGTATTTTACATAACTCAATTTATATAATTATTACCTAACTTTTAAATAGATGTTTCACCATTTCCCTATTATAAATAGTGCAGCTGTGTACATGTGGATGCATATAACATTTTTCAGAATTGGGATTCCTGGGTCAAAGTATATGAGAATGTCATGGCTCTTTCTACAGATAGCCAAATTACCTCACCTTGGTCTTCTTGCCACATTCTCTTTTCCTCTTGTACACGTACATATCAATACTCAGGCAAAGATTCAAGGGGACCATCTGCAGATCTCTGGAGTCCTCTCCTGTCCAGCTCTCTCCTCTCCAGGCTCTTCCCCACAAATTCTAGCTACTGTGGCCTCTCCAATGTCAACTTCTGACTCTCCATCTCAGGAAGGCCAAAGAGTTCTATTTGGGGATCCCTCTCTGTGCAACACACAGCGTGGAAGCTGTCTCTGGGCAGTAATTTGGTGCAATAGTGCTTGTTTTCCTCCTCCTGGAATCACAGTCCTGGGATGCTTCTTGTCCAGTGTCAGCAAACCATAGTTTCATGTATTTTTTTCTGTTTTCCTAGTTGTTTAAGGTAGATAAAGTAAACCAGTTTTCATGTATTTTTTTCTGTTTTCCTAGTTGTTTAAGGTAGATAAAGTAAATCTGGGTTTTCTCTGAGTCCATCTTGGCTGGAAGCAGAAGTGTGTCCCATTTATATTTAATGCAATTACTGACATGTTTGAATTTATTTCTAACTTATTCCATGCTTTGTATTCATTCTCCTTTTCCCATTCTTTTTCTCTCTGTTCTTGATAATAGTTTTCACACTGTCCTCCAGGAAGCGCTAGAAGCAGTTCTCAGAGACCTTTGTCAACGTGTTTCAGGTGGTGTATACATGTAGGTAGATGGTCCCATAATATATATGATTTGTAAGAAGAGCACATTGAAAATAAAATATTGAAAACCAACTAACCAAGGTAATTTGTGATGAATTATCTAGTTAATTAGACAGCCAATTCTGTTTGTCCATGCTGAACACATGGATACCAGAGACAATGCCAACCTGTGTTAGTTCTTTCAGGGAGCTCATCTCCAACTTAGGCTGCAAGGGTTTATTCTAACAATTAACTTTTACTTTAGTGTATTATCATATTGGGTTACAGTCATCATATTCTCCCCTGTATTGAATTATTTTATAGATCTGTTTCTGTCTTCTTAACTAAACTGGAAGGACAAGAGGGTAAAAATTTAGGTATTAGCATATGGTAGGTAGGTGCTAGAGAAATAGAGGGTGTCCCAAAAATGTACACGCACACTTTGATAATTATAAATGCAGTATTTACTAAAATACATTTCATTTTCAAAATTGAGCTATTAGCTGTTAAAGTGTGTATACATTTTTTTGGGGGGAGGACACCCCATATTTAATTGAATTATGCAGAACTCTGAAAATCAAGTTGTAGAAATATTGTCAAAAGGGAAAGCTTACCGATCTTTGCCTACATTGTCTAGGCCAGTGGTCGGCAAACTCATTAGTCAACAGAGCAGCAAACCACAGCTCACGAGCCGCATGTGGCTCATGAGCCACAGTTTGCGGACCACTGGTCTAGGCAAAACGTTGACCCTGCCTTTCTTTTTTCTACTACTGTGGTCCCATAAAGAATAGGGCTTTATGAAATTAATATGACTGCATCTGTATCATCTCTGTTATAACCTCATATTACTTGTAATAAGAGATTCTAAATCTGTTGCTATTTAGATGAACATTGATTTCCCTTTTTATAAATTCAGCCTGTGCTTATCAAATATGCTGGGAAAGGGGTTCTTACCAACTCTGCTCTGTGCCCTGGTCCTCCCAGTCCAGCCATACAGATGGAGAGAAGGCTTCCTAGAATACTAATGACTTACCCATTGATGTGTAAGACCATTTAAGAACCCATGCCCTACTGTACTGCTGTCTTTAGAGACTAGTACCAGCAAATCAATCTTGATTAAGAATGTCAAATAAAAATGAGGTGCAGTTGTGGGTTCAGCAGCTAAGTGCTTTTCTTACTAATGAGAATAAATCCCCAGTTGTTTCTCAGGACTCTTGAGCATAAAACACATGAGTCAGAAGTCTTTATTTGCTACCACCATCACTCAGCTGAGCCCTCAGAGATGGGCTACAGTATAGAGGGGAAACCAAAGAACACCTCCCCACCACTTTATTTCTCTGGGCCAACCTGAGCCCTACACTGTGGATCGAGCCCGAGATTCAGTCTGAGCAGGTTCTGGGTAAAATGCAGGTGGCTCTGAGCTAAAATAGAGTCGGCATTGGATTCATGCTTTGGCTATTATCACTTACTGGCTCTTTGACATGGGTTAATTTATTAGTTTCACTTGATTTAAAAAAATAAACTTGACACTTAAAAATAAATATAATCATATTCTATCTCTTTTACTGGACTATTATGATGATCCATGAAATAATACCTCATCATGTTTCCTGGTATCTGAGGGCTAAGCAATGGAAATTTCTTATGATTCTGACTCCTTATATCCCCAACTATATCTGCCCTTTGTCTTATCCTTCTACTAGAGGCCTGGCACACAAAATTCATGCATGGGGGTCCCCTCAGCCCAGCCTGCACCCTCTCCAATCTGAGACCCCTTGGACATCCCTCTCACAATCCAGGACCACTGGCTCCTAACTGCTCACCTACCTGCCAGCCTGATCACCCCTAACTGCCCCCCCCAATGGCCTGGTCACCCCCAACTGCCCCCTGCCACTGGCCTGGTTGCCCCTCACTGCCCCCCTGCTGCTCAGTCATTTGGTTGTCCCTCATTAACTTCCCTGCCGGCCTGGTCGCCCCACGCAGCCTGCTGCTCAGTCATTTGGTTGGCCCTCACTAACCCCCCTGCTGGACTGGTCGCCCCACGCAGCCTGTTCGGTTGTCCGTTCGGTTGTTTTGGTTGCGACGGTCACTTAGGCTTTTATATATATAGATTGTTCCATCCCTACCATAAGTGGGTTGGAGGTAGGGGGGACAAAGAATGATTTAAGTAGGCATATAAGTCAATGAATGATGAAGGGTTAGTCACTCCATCAAGCTAATTTCTTTAAGCAATTTGAGCCAGTAATCATTCTTTTATACACTTGCTAAATATTTATTAATTGCCTATGAGTAAAAATATATTCAATAATTTTATATATGTATATACTATGTGTGTGTGTTTTTGGTAGGAATGAGTAAAAAATGATTAAATATAAATCCAATGTATCTAGAGTCCGGGTGTTAGATGTTATCTAGAATCCTAGTGTTAGCAATGATGGCATGGCTGAGTGAGGACATGTAGAAATGCTACAGTGGTTAGCCTAAAGAAAGGTTACAGCAAAAACAACAAAGCATTTATCAATTGACGTCATGCTCAAGGCAAAAGCATGCTGGAGTAATGAAAGACAGCCCATCAATCAAAGTTCGTTCCATATCCAGGGTAGGAGGGAGAAAATTTTCAGGCCCCTCCCTTTACTTTATTTCAGACCTGCCTCTTCTGTCCACCCTCTCCTTAGCTCACCTACCTACTTGTCCTCTGAAAAACGAAGAGTTGCGACCTAATTTACGATGGTCTTTTAAGGGATGTACCTGTGTTATACTTCTTGTTTCCTGCTTGAAACTGATAAGTGTGTCTAAATGGGCCTGGCTCTTTGGGGCTGGCTAGACAAATTAAACTCCATTTCAAATCTGCAACACACACAGGTATTTGGATTAAAATTTGCAGACCTAGTCATTTCTTTTCCCTTCAGTACCTCAACCTCCTTATTTTTGATAGTTAACTGAAAGTGGTGAGAAGCTAAGATTTAGATTTGGGTGTCTTTGAGCCTACGTGGTGTGGAATCTATCTTTTAACAGTGCTTGTGCAAATTTGGGTGTGTGGTATAATAGTTATTAATAACTAGAGCCGAATGCCAAATGGCTCTCAGTTACAGAACAACTAAATTATAAAAATCCTGCCTTAGGAACAGAAAACACATTAACTGCCAGCATGTTTGAGGGGGAAAAGTCCTTGGGTATCATCCGGTCCATTGTTCTTCACCCCTTAGGGCCTTGAACACTTTGAAAATCTCACAAAGGCTATACCAACAAAAATTTTCATCCCTTGCCCTTCAAAACTGAACTTATGTAATCCCACCACTTCACAAATCTTGAAATCAATTCCAGATGTGTTCACTCACACATACTTGTTGATCATTACCAGTGTGCCCACTATTTTGCTAGTCCCATGGCATAGCAGGGTAAATAACTTCTACTTTCTTTGCTCAGTGAGGGGAAAGTTTAAGTGAATTATTAAGGTGAAAAAGACAGGAAGTGGCAATATGGGGTCTTCTCACTCCAAATCCAGTCTTTAAGGTATATAAGGCCTGGAAGCAGGAGAGTTCCAGCAGATAGTATTTCACCAGATAAAATAAAACCTGGGAGAAATATCAGCAAAGAAATCTAGGCCTGGACATGGGGAGAGTTTTTGTGTGTGGGCTGGATATATCCCACTTGGAAGGCATATGTACTCTAAAACTGACATGGTGATGGTTGCACTACTTAGTAAAGTTGCTAAAGCTCATCAAATTGTACATTTGAATTAGGTACATTTTATAATATGAAAAATACAACTCAGTAAATGTATTACCATATGTTTTTTGAGCTGTGACATGAAAAGAATTTGGGAGTTGTCACTCCCATCCTCACAATAAGAAAAACACCGAACCAGCCAAAAACCAAAAATTTTTCTCAGAGCCATCAAAGAATCAAACTTACAGAGCTGATTGCCATCCCCAGAGCTGAAGAGACGGGTAAATGCAGAGAATCACAGCTGAGATCAGTTTACTGGAAGCAGAAGTCACTGGAGCCATAACAGTAGACACACTTGCATAGTAATTTTGATACATTTCTGGATACTGGGTATGGACTACTAGCTGTGCTGAAAGCTCCTGAGGCTGGGCATTAGAGAACTCCACACTTTCATGGGTTTTACCTCCAAGAATCTTACCAGATTCTAACCTTGAAGATGAGAGAAAAATTTCCTCAGTGTTTAGACCAGGGGGAGGGGGAAAGTAACTATTTTGAAATATTCCCAGAGTTCCTCCACAATAAAAGCCTGCCTTTCAAGGGAAAAAATATCACCAGAATCTTCGCTGTCCTAAAGGAGGGGGATTTTGCCAGATCCAGCCCCTGCTAGCCTTCCTATCACTGGTAAGAGGAGGAGAATGAAAAAGCTAAGAAGTACCACTGAAGCCCAGACTTGGGCCCACTAAAAAAAATGAGATTAAAAAAAATAATATATATAATATAAAGAGGGAATATGTTAATTGACCCTCATGCCGTAGCAAAGATGGAAGTGCCCACAGGCCATAAGGAGGGAATATGTTAATTGACTGCCCCACCCTCAAAGATGGTAGCACCCACAGCCACAAGGTGGCAGCACCAGGTGCCCTCAGCCCCACCAGGCACCTGCCTCTGGAGTCTCCCAGTTCCTTCAAACCCCCAGCCACCTAGGGCCAGCCTGAGGCACGGGCAAGCCTCAGATGGCAGCTGCCCAGCTGCCCAGGGCTGGTACAAGGTGTAGGTAAGCCTCGGATGGTGGCTGCCCATCCACCCAGGGTCGCCCAAGGCTCAGGTAACCCGGGCCAGCTGAGGCTTGTGCTGCTGGCAGTGGCAGCAGCAGAGGTGTGATGGGGTGTCGCCTTCCCCTGATTGCTGGTTCGCCTCCCACCCCTGAGGGCTCCCGGACTGTGAGAAGGGGCAGGCCAGGCTGATGGACCCCCTCTCCAGTGCATGAAAATTCATGCACTGGACCTCTGGTGTATATCCTATCTAATAAAAGAGTAATATGCAAACTAATCATGACTCTGCTACACCCACAAGCCACACCCACCAGCCAATCAGGAGTGAGTATGCAAATTAACCCAACCAAGATGACTTCGGCCACAGAGTGAGCAGGAGGCTTGTGTTTCCCCAGTAATGGAGGAAGCCAAGCTTTCCGCACACCCTGGCCAGCCTAGGCCTCCACTCAAGGCTACAAAGTTTCAATTATAGAAGATAAATAAATCCCAACAAAAATGGCTGCGGCCATGGCTACAAAGTTTCGATTATAGAAGATAAATAAATCCCAGATACCAGGACCTCCACTTGGCTCGCCTGGGGGTGTGGCTGGCCTGCAAACCATCACAAGCCCTTCACCCCGGCCACCCCACGCCCCAAGGGAACTCCCACTCTGCTCTGGGACACCCTTCAGGGCAAACTAGCTGGCTCCTACCCATGCACCGGGCCTCTATCCTATCTAATAAAAGAGTAATATGCAAATTGACCATCACTCCAGCACACAAGATGGCTGCCCCCATGTGGTCAAAGATGGCTGTGCCCAAGTGGACACAAGATGGCCACCACAAGATGGCTGCAACAAGATGGCCTGCAGGGGAGGGCAGTTGTGGGAGACCAGGCAAGCATGGGAGGGCAGTTGGGGGTGACCCAGACCTGCAGGGGAGGGCAGTTGGGGGGTACCAGGCCTGCAGTAGAGGGCAGTTGGGGGTGGGGGAACCAGGCCTGCAGTGAAGAATAGTTGGAGGGGACCTAGGCCTGCAGGGGAGGGCAGTTAGGGGGGACCAGGCCTGCAGGGGAGGGCAGTTGTGGGCAATCAGGCCAGAAGGGAGGAAAGTTAGGGGTGAATGGGCCACCAGAGGAGGGCAGTTGCGGGGGACCAGGCCTGCAGGGGAGGACAGTTGGGGAGGACCAGGCCAGCAGGTGAGAGCAGTTGGGGGTAACCAGGCCTGCAGGGTAGGGCAGTTGGGAACCAGCAGTCCTGGATTGTGAAAGGGATGTCTAACTGCCCGTTTAGGCCCAATCCAAGTGGGATTGGGCCTAAATGGGCAGTCGGACATCCCTCAAGGGGTCCCAGATTGGAGAGGGTGCAGGCTGGGCTGAGGGACACCCCCCCCATGCACAAATTTCATGCACCAGGCCTCTAGTCCTATCTAATAAAAGAGTAATATGCAAATTGACCATCACTCCAACACACAAGATGGCTGCCCCTGTGGACACAAGATGGCCACCACAAGATGGCCATCAGGGGAGGGCAGTTTGGAGGGACTAGGCCTGCAAGGCAGGGCAGTTGGGGGTGATCAAGCCTGCAGGGGAGGGCAGCTAGGGAAGGCCAGCAGAGGAGGGAAGTTGGGGGCGACCGGGCCTGCAGGGGAGAGCAGTTGGGGGGGAACCAGGACTCCAGGAAAGGGCAGTTAGGGATGACCAGTTCTGTAGGGGAGGGCAGTTAGAGGCAAACAGGCTGGCAGGGGAGCAGTAAGGCATCAATCAGGCTGGCAGGGGAGTGGTTAGGGGGTGATCAGGCTGGCAGGCAGAAGTGGTTAGGGGCAATCAGGAAAGCAGTCAGGCGAGCTGTTGGGAGCGAGCAGTCCTGGATTGTGAGAGGGATGTCCGACTGTCCATTTAGGCCTGATCCCGGTAGTTGGACATCCCTTGCGGGGTCCCAGATTGGAGAGGGTGCAGGCTTGGCTGAAGGACACACCCCCCCATGCATGAATTTCATGCAGTGGGCCTCTAATATAAACATATATACATACACACACACACACACACACACACACACACACATATATTATATATATATATAATATATATATATATATATATATTTTTTTTTTAGAGAAAGGGAAGCGAGAGGGTTAGATAGAAACATCAACAAGAGAGACACATCATCAATTGGCTGCCTGCTGCAGGGGTACTGGGGATCAAGCCTGCAATCCAGGCATGTGCCATGACTGGGAATCAAACCATGACCTCTTGGTTCCTAAGTCAATGCTCAACCACTGAGCCACACCAGCTGGGCATTGAGGTTTTTATTATAAGACTAGAGGCCTGGTGCACAATTTTGTGCACAGATGAGGTCCCTTAGCCTGGCTGGCCATTGGGGCTGTCTTGTCCACTGCTGATCAGGGCCAACTGGCAGGGATGGGGGTCGGGGGAAGCAACCATGGGAAGTTGGCTAGCCACATTGTCTGTGGGAGCACACTGACCACCAGGGGGCAGATCCTGCATTGAGCATGTGTCCCCTGGTGGTCATTGCATGTCATAGCTACTGGCCAATCTTAACGGTTGCTTAGGCTTTTATATATATACTAGTGGCTCGGTGCAAAAAATTTGTGTCCGGAGTGGGGGTGTCCTTCAGCCCAACCTGCACCCTCTCCAATCTGGGACCCCTCAGGGGATTTCTGATTGCCAGTTTAGGCCTGATCCCACAGTCAGACATCCCTCTTGCAATCTGGGACTGCTAGCTCCTAACCACTCACCTGCCTGCTTGCCTGATTTCCCCTAAGCACTTTGCCTGCTGGCCTGCTCACCCACAACTGCCCCCCTGCTGGCCTGTTCACTCCAAACTGCCCCCTCCCCACTGTCCTGATCACCTCCAACTGACCCCCACTGATGTCCTGCTCGCCCCCAACTGGCCCCCTGCTGGTCTGCTTACCCCAACGGCCCCACCCCCCACCAGCCTGATTACCCACAACTGCCATCCAATCCTGGCCTGATCACCCACAACTTCCCTCCCCTCTTGGCCTCTAATCACCTCTACCTCGACCTGCCACCATGGCTTTGTCCAGAAAAACATCCAGAAGGTCTCCTGAAAGGTCTCCCAGTCTAATTAGCACCCTTTTATTAGTATAGATAGAGGTCTGGTGCACAGGTGGGGGCTGGCTGGTTTTCCCTGAAAGGTGTCCCGGATCAGTGTGGGGGTTCCCTTGGGGAGTGGGGCAGCCTGGATTTGGGGTCTGTGGTGGTTTCCAGGCCATCCATGCCCCCATGGAGTGAGGGTCCATGCTGGGAGGCATGGCCAGCCAAGTTGAGGGGCTGAGGGCCATTTTCAGGCTTGCCACACACCCTTCAGGGTGGGGGTCCCTGCTGGGATGCCTAGCCAGCTTGGGTGAGGGGCTGATGGCTGTTTGCAGGCTGTCCATGCCTCCCAGCAACCCAAGCTCCCAGCACCTCCTCTTTTTCTTTCTTTTTTTTTTTTCTCAATGCCTCCTTGAGCGGAGGCCAGGGCTGGCTGGAAGCAGGTATCTTGGATTTATTTATCTTCTATAACTGAAACTTTGTAGCCTTGAGCAGAGGTCAGGGCCAACAGGGCAGGCGGGAAGCTTGTCTTTCTCCATCACCAGGGGCAACCCTAGCCTCCTGCTTGCGCGCTCCAGCTCCTTGGCTGTCGCCATATTTGTTGGGTTAATTTGCATACTCGCTCTGATAGGCTGGTGGGCATAGCAGAGGTAAGGTCAATTTGCATGTTTCTCTTTTATTAGATAGGACTAGAGGCCCAGTGCATGGATTTGTGCACCAGTGGGGTCCCTTGGCGTGGGAGGAGCTGCTCCCACTCATCTTGGCCCTACCCATTCCGGTCAGCTCAGTGGAGCTCCTGCTGTGGGATTCCACTGACCACCAGGGTGGTATCTCCTCTATTGAGTATCTGCCCCCTGGTGGTCAGTGCATGTCATAGTGACTGGTCAAATGGTTTTTTGATTGTTCGGTCATCTGGTGCTTAGGCTTTTATATATATAGATTATAGAAAGTGTCTCCTCTATAATACACTAGAAGCCCAGTGCACAAATTCATGCACCAGTGGGGTCCCTCGGCCTGGCCTGCGGGATCAGGCTGAAACTGGCTCTCCAACATCCCCTGAGGAGTTCCAGATTGTGAGAGGGTGTAGGCCAGTCCGAGGGACATCAGCAGTGCATGATTGGGGCCAGGGAGGGACGCAGGAGGTTGGCCAACTGGGGTGGGACCCATGAGGGCTCCAGGGTGTGTCTGGCCCATCTTGCTCAGTCCCAATAGGCCAGACCCCAGCAGCATGCTAACCTACAGGTCGGATTGTCCGCCTCCTGATGGTCAGTACACATCATAGTGACTGGTCGACCGGTTGACTGTCTGCCCCCTGGTGGTCAGTTCATGTCATAGCGAGTGGTTGAGCAGTCTTAGCATATCATTAGCATATTACACTTTGATTGATTGAAAGGCCGACCAGCTAACCAGACACTTAGCATATTAGGCTTTTATTATATAGGACTAGAGGCCTGGTGCACGAAATTCGTGCATGGGGGGTGTGTCCCTCAGCCCAGCCTGCAACCTCTCCAACCTGGGACCCCTCGAGAGATGTCCCACTGCCCATTTAGGCCCAGGATCAGGCCTAAACGGGCAGTCAAACATCCCTCTCACAATCCAGGACTGCTGGCTCCCAACTGCTCACCTGCCTGCCTTCCTGATTGCCCCTAACCGCTTCTGCCTGCCAGCCTGATCACCCCCTAACCACTCCCCTGCCAGCCTGATTGATGCCTAACTGCTCCCCTGTCAGCCTGTTTGCCCCTAACTGCCCTACCCTGAAGGCCTGGTCCCTCCCAACTGCCCTTCCCTGCAGGTCTTGTTGCCCCCAACTTCTCTCCTCTGCCAGCCTGGTCACCCCTAACTGCCCTCCCCTGCAGGCTTGATGGCCCCCAACTGCCCTCCCTTGCAGGCCTGGTTCCTCCCAACTGCCCTCCCCTGCTGGCCATCTTGTGTCCACATGGGGGCAGGATCTTTGATCACATGGGGGCAGCCATCTTGTGTGTTGGAGTGATGGTCAATTTGCATATTACTCTTTTATTAGATAGGATTACATCACAGCAACAGAACTCCAGAGTAATATCAGTGGATTACAACTGAGAAAACTACAGGACACAGACTCAGAGTAAGGAGTTCTTAGTTAAGCACAAAGACAAAGGGGAGTGAAAAACAACAAAAAGAGGAAACTGAAGCCTCTGGCACCTATAGCTACAGCAAATATTAAACACAACCTGTCTCCTAGACAGATTATCATAAAACTTCACACCAAAAGGCCAATTGCTTCTGTTCTTGTTTCCCAATACATCAGGCCTGGCTTTCACCAGAAATTGCCAGTCATGCTAAATGACAAGGGAAAACATTCTGGAGACAAAGGAAGAAAAGAAACTAGACTCAGATATGGCACAGATTTAGAAATTATTGGATAGAGAAATTAAAGTAACTATGATTAATAATTAAAGCCTCTAATGAAAAAGTAGGTAATGTGTAAGAACATATGAATAATGTAAGTGGAGAGATGTAAGTTCTAAGAATGAAAAGTAAATGCTAGAGAACAAACACTGTGAAAGAAAAAAAAGAGTTACTTTAATGGGCTCATTAGGAGACTGGACACAACTGTCAGTAGAGACTTCCTAGCATGAAATGCAGAGAGGAAAAAAACGTGGGTCTTGGAAGCAGAGTATCCAAGAATTGGGGGACAATTAGAAAAAGGATAATATACATGCAATGGCAATATGGGGAGGAAAGGAAAGAGAAAAGGGAACAGAAGAAATGTTTGAGGTTTGAGGTTAAATTTTCAAAATTAATGACAGAGAACAAATCGTAGGACCAGAAATTTCCTAGAATATCAAACAAGATAAATATTAAAAAATGACTACTTCTAAATATATCATTTTCAAACTTCAAAAACAAAGAAAATCTTGAAAGAAGCCTGAGCAAATCACGTTTTGCCTATGGCAACAAGGATAAGAATGACATCAGACTTCTAGTCAGGAACCATGCAAATAAGATGCGAGTGAGTGAAATATTTAGTGTTTAAAGCAAAACTAGCAATATAATAAATCTGTGAACTCATCATTCATTCTCAGACAAAAAAAACTGTGGAAATTTACCAGTACACCTACAGTGCAGGACTTATTTAGAGTTCTTCAGAGAGGTGAATAGTGTAGGTTGGAAACTCAGACCTACATACAGAAATGAAGAGCATCAGAGAAGGAAGAAAGGAAGGGAATGTAATATAGTTTATGTTTCTACTTCTTTTTTAAAAACTGAAATAAAATTGAGATAGGACTTTCTAATACTTAATTGATCTAATCAGTTACTGTTTATTCAGAGCAATGACAGCAAAATGTTTTGGGTGATTATAACATATGGAAAAGTGAAATGAATGACAGCAATATAATAAGGAATGGGAGAAAAGAATTGGAGATACCCTGTTATAAGGTACCTACACTGCCATGAAGTGATAATGTCTGACCTGAAAGCAGAATTAGATCATTTGTAAATGTATATTGCAAACTTTAGGGCAACCTCTAAAGAAATTTTAAAAAGTATAATTGATATGGTAAAAAAGGAGATAAAATAAAACAATATAAAATGTTCAATAAAAACCACTGAGGGCAGAAAAAGAGAAGAAAAACAAAGAAGAGTGAAAAGAATAGGAAGAGTTATAAACATGATAGATATTAATCCAACTATATCAATAATCACTTAAAATGTCAATAGCATAAACATACCAATTACAAGACAGATAGTTAAAATAGATTTAAAAAATACCAACTATATGTTGTCTACAAGAAACCCACTTTAGATATAAATACACAAATATATTAAAAGTAAAGAAATGGAAAATTGTGTTAACACTAATCAAATGAAAGCTGCTTCAGACAAAGCAGACTTCAGAACAGGGAATATTATCAGAAGGGTATTGTGTAATGATGAAGGGGCCAAATCTACAAGGTATCACAATCCTTAATGTGTATGCAGCTAACAACACATCTCAAAATAGATGAGGCAAAAACTAATAGAATTAATTGCAAGGAGAAAAGGGGTTTGGAGACTTCAATACACTTCTTTCAGTAACTGACAGATCCTACAGGCAGAAAAGCAGTAAGAACATAGTTGAACTCAACAGCATCATCAATCAGCTGGATTAAATTGACGTTTATGGAAGACTTCATACAACAGCAGGCTACACATTCTTCTCCAACTCACTTGGAACATTCATCAAGATAAACTGCATTCTGAACCATAAGACATATCTTAAAAAATTAAAAAAATAAATCATACAATGTATGCTATCAGACCACAATGGAATTAAACTAGAAATTAATAAAAGAAATACAATGGGAAATCCCAAATAATTGGATATTAAACAACATAATAAGAGGATGGAAGAATTTGCAAAGCAAATTTAAAAATTACTTACAACTAAATATCAAAATTTGTGGGGATGCAGCAAAAGCAGTACTTATAGGGAAATTTATGGTACTGAATGAATATATTAGAAAAGAATAAAGCTTTAAAATGAATAATCTAAGTTTCCACCTTAGGAAACTAGAGTAAGGAGAGCAGTTAAGTGAAAACAAGCAGAAGAAAAGAAAAAAAAATAGAAGAAATCAATGAAGTTGAAAATCTGAAATCAAAGAAACCCAAAACTGCTTCTTTGAAAAGATCAACATTAATAAACCTTACTCAATCTAACCAAGAAAAAAAAGAGAGAAGACACCAATAAGCATGTAAAAAGATGCTCGACATAATATGTCTCAGGGAATTGCAAAATGAAACAGAACAACTATGACTATGTGTTTTAAAGATGTCTTACCATTTGCAACAGCATGGATGGAACTGGAGAGCATTATGCTAAGTGAAATAAGCCAGTCAGAGAAAGATAAATATCACATGATCTCACTCATTTATGGAATATAATGAACAACATAAACTGATGAACTAAAACAGATCCAGAGACAGAGAAGCATCGATCAGACTGTCAAACCTCAGAGGGAAGGTAGGGGAGGGTTGGGTAAGGGGAAGAGATCAAACAAAGGACTTGTATGCATGCATATAAGCCTAACCAATGGACACAGACACCAGGGGGTGAGGGCATGATGGGGGGGGGGGGGGGGGAAATGGGTGGGGGTAATGGGTGTTACATATGTAACACTTTAATCAATAAAGAAATTTTAAAAAAAGATGTCTAGTGAAACAAAACGGCAAACTTGTTAAAGAAAAGGCCTACTCAGAACTGTTAAGCAATGCTTTAACTGGTATTTCAGAGCAGAGAACTATAAGCATCTGGAATAAGAAAAATAATGGGAAAGTCTTCCTCTTCCTCTCACAGAACCATCAAGAGCTTAATAACTGTATGTAAACCTGCTCAAGTCCTTCATAGCTCTCTCTTTTCCCTGGGCTTCATTGAAGAGATTTGGAGGACATTTATCAGATCTTGAGATTTAACCAGCCATTAAGATAGATCATGGTGCCTGAGGAATTGAGTAAAATGTGAAATGGGTATTGCAAGAATAGCTTCAATCTGGGGGCTGGCACCCCAATTAACATTGTGAGGCATCTCCACAGACATGGCCACAAGAAATCTACACAAAATTGAAATATGAGCAAGCAGGTTTGCAGGCAGCCAAATTGCATCTAGCAGTTGTAAAAATGGGTAGCAAGATCTCTACCTGTGGTGGTTTCAAAAATATTTTCCAGAAATTCTTCAACACTCCACCCTCCAAAAGGTGGAGCCCAAATCTCTTCCTTTTGAGTATGAACTGTATGTAGTAACTCATTTCTAACTAATAGTATATGACAGATGTGTTATTGTGTTGCTTCTGAGACCAGGTCATAAATAGCATGGTGGCCTCCCCCTTTCTCTCCTTCTCTCAAATCTAAATACAAAATTCTTTATCTGAGGGAAGGTAGCTTCCTTGTCCTGAAGGCACTCAAGCAGTATGAGAGGCCCATGGGGCAATGAACAGACTCCTTATGCTAATAAATATGTTAGAGAACCATTTTGGAAGTAAACTCTCCAGCCCCGGTCAAACCTTCAGATGACAGGACCTCTGACTAACATCTGGATTTTCAGTTTCATGAGCAACTCTGAGCTAATCTGCTCATGATTCTGATATTCTTGCCTAAGAAGCTAAAGCTCAATTTTGTAGAAAGGCACAGCAGAGCCTTCATAATTTGATTTTTATTACCTCTCCTGGTTTTCTTCTTCATGCAGCATTTCTAACCATGCAGACCTGCTTTCTGTTCTCTCACCATATGATTTTTCCTCACACCTAGCATATGCTCTGCTCTCTGTCTGTAGGTATCTATTCATCTTGCTTCCACTCTGTCCATTTTGTGAACTCTTGCTTACTACTTATGCTTCAGCTCAGTGTTGCCCTCTCTGTGAACATTTTTCTGATTTCTTCAGGAAGATTTAAGGAGTCTTTCTTCATATTTTTAGGGATCCTTGTCCATACCTCTCTTACTATAGTCAACATAAGGTAAATACTCATGCCCTTGCCTTTCCACCCATCAGTGCAGAGACTGATGTATCTTTTCCTTCTTTTTTTTACAATCCAAGCACCTATTATAGCATAAAGTAAATGGCAGAGTGGCATGTTTAAATTCAATAACTAAATGAATAAATATAGTGCTAGTGAACTCTTTCCATTCAAATAGCAAATATGAGAAAATTGGAAGTCAAACTCAATTGCTTTACCATGAAAAAACATGTCGAAGCACTTTCTATGTGACATGCATAATGCTTGGTATTTCTCTCTATACTACCTTATTAAATCTTCATGATAATCCATGGGAAGGCATAGTTTTTATTATCCTCACTTGCCGGGATTCAAACCCAGATCTATCTCCAATCCAAGGACTCTCCGTCCACATTCCCACAGCATGATTTCAGCAATAATGACAACTGTTTCAGGGGAAATTCTTTAGGAACTTAGAAGCAAGAATTAGGCCATGTCCTATTATATTCTAGAAAAATATTTTTCAGGGTTTGTTTTATAAACATTTCAATAAACAATTCATGCAAAGTAGCACTTAATAAACACTCATGTCCTGACCAGTCTTCTCCTTCTGTTGTGGGATCTTGAGAAAGCCCTTTATGACAACCATGATGGTGAGCCAGTCACTCAAAGGAAGGTGATTATTGGAATCATCAGAAGGTGTTCGCAGCCCTAATGAAAGCTTTTCCTTGGGGAAGCTCTTGGTGGTAGTTATTCAAACAAATTATTTCTCAGGAGCCCATGGCAGATTGACTAGACCAATTTTAAATTAAACTGCAATGCTTTCCAAGTGGTAGAAAAGTGAAAGGCATTTTTTAAAGAGAGCAGTTTCCTATCTAATAAATAACAACCTGTCATGGTATGAAATTTAATAGTAGTTGTGGCATTGTACATCAAAAAGTAAATTGCAGTGTATGAAGTTAACCAATTCTCGGTGTGAATGCTGCCAGCTTATGCTTCCTCAGAAGCATCGAGCAGTGGCAGATCATAAGGTGATTGTGGATACATCTAAAATAAGGCTAGTCGCCTTAGCAAGAATTATGAGTGAGGTCTCAGTTTTGGTTTTCTCTACATTTATGTGTATCAGCATGTTACTGATAGACATTAATGTGAAATTTAATGAGAAAATCATAGCAAGGCTTCTGTGAATGTACCTGATACCCTGCATAGCTTATTTTGTGGGTGTACCTTTAATGAACCCTCATATATCATAAAAATATATTGATATGATGATTCCAAAATGCTATGATTTCCTTGACAGCAGAGACTGTGCTTTAATGTTTTCTGTTTTCTTAATGTTTGAATGAATGAATGAAATAATGGAACATTCCATAATGGAATAATGTCATCACATTTTGGACCACATATGGTAAATATTTTTGTTTGCTTGCCTGGCATCCTTTCCCTCTTCTTCGGGTAGGGTCACTTTCGTTATTCCATAGAAACCACACCTTCTCTACTCTCGATTCACATAGTTTTGGGTATGGAATGGGGTGGAAAGATGACTTTAACTCCTACTTTAAAGCATATCAAAACTGTATATTCCCTTCTTTTGGCCCATGGATAGGCATATAAACAAAATTGGTTCAATTAGAGTGAATCTTGAAATATTTTCTGGACTCACTGGGAAACTATGCACCTATTCCATAAATTGGGCACCAATTTCAGCTCTGTCATGGACTTCTCATTTACATGGGCCCAGTTAAGTTCTCAATTATTTGACCAGTTTGAGTTGAGTTTGTCTCCTATTTTATTTCCTCCAAGGTTTTGTAAATCTTTCATATTAGATTCCAGCATAGTATTATGATACTAAGAATAATTGGGGGGAGGGGGGAGCGGGGCAGGTAAAGGGGTGCTAATTAGCCTTAGCCATATTTTCCCCAGAAGTTTTGGGTTTGTCAAATGCATTGACAAACAAATAAATGAATATGTAGGTAAGTAGATAGCTGGATGGGTGGGTGGGTGGATAGATAGATAGATAGATAGATAGATAGATAGATAGATAGATAGAAAATTTGAAAAAACGTCCTGAAACATGGACCCTAAAAAATTAACCACTTACCCACAACCTCCTGCATCTACCTTATTCCATATGGAGCTCTTAGAAATGAGCTTATCTTCTTACCGTCAACATGACACTGAAATACTAAGTCAGTCCTTGAACTACTCATTACACGTGGTCCAGCATTTCATAGGTCAATAAGCCAAGTTACATATTCTACTGGCCAGGGGATGAATGGCTGACACTTCTTAGAGCTCAATCCATCCTTGACTATAACCTGGAGTATTTACTTATTTCTGATGCTGAACTTCCTCAGTAGATATGGGGAAGATTTATTTGTTTTAGGTATGACAAGGAACAGAGGCTGAATAGGCAGACATTTTGATGTTAAAATTCCAGAAGTTATTTCATTTTTATTATTTTATTAAGGCATGTGGACAAAGTATAAAATACTGAAGACCTTGGTGAAAATCCTCCAGGCTTTGCCTCAAAATTACCTAGATATTCTAGAATACAGTTACAACTAGTGATATTATGTTTCAGCATTTAAGAGAATGACTGAGGAAATATAATAAAGTGCTGAGGGGAAGAAATACAGGCTGGTTCTAAATGAGATGAAGGATTTTGGGGTCAAGCTTGGCTGGAGACATAATCAATAGAAGGAGCACAAGAAAAAGCTAGAAGATTCCTACATTGGTGAGTATCAGGTTTAGAAAACACATAATTTTAGGATTCATAGCATGAGTCCTTTATTGTAATACTAGAGGCCCGGTACACGAAATTCATGAATGGGGGGGCATGTCCTTCAGTCCAGCCTGCACTCTCTTTACTCTGGGACCCCTTGAGGGATGTCCGACTGCCCGTTTAGGCCCCAATCTCACAATCCAGGACTGCTGGCTCCTAACTGCTCACCTGCCTGCATGCCTGATTGCCCCTAACCGCTTCTGCCTGCCAGCCTGATCACCCCCCTAACCATTCCCCTGCCAGCCTGATCAACGCCTAACTGCTCCCCTGCTGGCCTGGTCACCCCTAACTGCCCTCCCCTGCAGGCCATCTTGTAGTGGCCATCTTTGACCACATGGGGGTGGCCATCT